>CM074189.1:44047315-44519815 GCA_037179385.1 Holothuria scabra
AGGAATTGATGTTCTCAATAAAAAGTTTTAGACGGTCTTCACCGTGGAGCCAGATCATGAAGATGTCGTCTATGAAGCGTAAACCAAATTTGTGGTTTCAAATTTTGTCGAGACAGAAATTTTTGCTCGAAGTTGCCCATAAACAAGTCAGCAAATGAGGGAGCCATTTTGGTTCCCATGTCTGTACCATGAATTTGGAGGTAGTGGTGATCACCAAAGATGAGATTGTTGTTGGTCAGAATCAGATTCATGAGTTCCCTAAGTCTTTCTTGGTGGGATTTTTGCCCCGAATCGGGTTGAAGGCGTTAGTGCAAGCGGAGATGCCTTCCTCATTCGGCATGTTTTTGTACAACGCGGACACGTCTAGAGAGGCCAGAATTGTGTCCGACGGGAGATTTTTTAACTTCCCAATTTTGCGGATGGAGATAGTAGTGTCCTGAACGTAGGAGGGGAGGGTTGGAACCAGGGGTTGGATAGGCAGGTCAACAAATGTTGATTTTTTTTCCGTGGCAGCCCCGTTGCCGAAAATAATAGGTCTGCCCGGACTACCTGTTTTGTGAATTTTGGGCAGAAAATAGAAACGGCCTGGTTTAGGATCTACCTGGAGGAGATTCGGGCCGGTTTCAGAGTCAATAGAGCCGTTGTGGACCATCTTTTGAATGGACGCCACCACTTTCTTCGCAATTTCCGAAGTGGGATCTGAGTCTAGATGTCTGTAGTGGTGGGGATTGCCAAGTAATCTAAGGGCTTCCACTCTGTAGAATTGAGTCCCCATTGTAACAATCGCAGAGCCCTTGTGCGCCGGCTTGATAACAATATCATCACGATGCCGTAGACTTCGAGTGGCCTGACGTTCACTTTTTGTGAGATTGTCGCGGAAATCTGAGGAAAGGGTTTGGTTTTTCACATTCTCTGCAATGGCCGAAATAAATGATTCCAGTTGCGGACACCGCCCCTTTGGTCGGTTCCAGGTGCCTTTTGGTTTAATTGATACGATATATCGTTGTCCAGTGGTGAATTTAGGCCGCCTTCGTCAGGAAAATACCCCCGAAGGCGCAACCGTCGGAAGAACGCTTTCATGCCTAGCGATAATTTCTGCGTGTCAGTCTGCCTTGGCTTGGAGCAGAAATTGAGTCCCTTCGAGAGAATTTTAGTGTCTCCTTCAGAAACCTTCAACAGGAACACGGTGAAACTGAGTTACAGCTGCATGGCAAACATAGACCAAATTATATCAGCGCACAACAAATGCATACTGGCGAAACAGGAAGTACAACCAGTAACGCGAAGCAACTGCAATTGCAGAAAGCAAAGTGAGTGCATATTGGAAGGCAACTGCCTCACGAACAACATTGTGTACCAAGCAACTGTAACACGCCACGACAACCACAACGAAGAAACATATATTGGTCTAACAGAGAACACATTCAAAACAGGATACACCGCCCACAAGTCTAGCTTTAAACACAAAGACAAAAGAAACGCAACTGCACTCAGTGAATACATCTGGAAACTAAAGGATACAAATGTAGAGCACTCCGTAAAATGGAAACTAATGAACAAAGCTCGAGCATACTCCACTTCTTCTAAAACCTGTAATCTCTGTCTGGAAGAAAAGTTCTTCATTATACTCAAACCTTCCTTAGCAACTCTAAATGAAAGAAACAAACCGATAAGCTCTTGTAGACACATGAGCAAACATCTACTGTGTTATTATTCTAATAGGTAATGTATCTTGGCTCGCTGTGCACAGTCCGTGCCTGTTCACATCGAACACGGAAGGAACACGTGCTTAAAAACGGACACGTTCAAAAGTAGCGAACATATACGTATTTAAGGTTATTGACATCATTCTACTTCAAGCTTCTGAGGAGTGAGAACCTACATTATTGGCCCTTACGAAACAGTTCTGTAAAGCCTTGTTGTAAGAACTTATTGCAACCTTTTCAATATATATATATATATATATATATATATATATATATATATATATATATATATATATATATATATATATATATATATATATATATGTGAGTGTATATATATATGTGTGTGTATATATATATATATATGTGTGTGTATAAATATATATGTATGTGTGTGTGTATATATATATATGTGTATATATATATATATATATATATATATATATATATATATATATATATATATATATATATATATATATATCAGGCACTTCAGATAAAGTAAAACACACGAGGATTCAGTTTAATTTTCGGGCAGCACAGTACCCTTGAACACAACTCGTACAACACTAAAACAAAAAGCGAACACTACAAGCCTTAAAAGGAAGAACACACAAGTCTACGTACATACAGACAAGATTACACGCCTTAGTGAATAAGAAGACCTGAAAAGACGGGAACTCTACACTGGAAGAAAACTCGACAACAAACAATAAAAGTTTAACCAAGCGGAGAGGAGAGATCGAAAAAGAGAGTCGGACTCATCTGTTGTTTTTCTCGACCTTAAACTGTCCATCAACAACCGTACAATTACCTCTAACGTACACTTTAAGCCAACCGACTCGCATAACTACCTTTTGTATCCTTCCAATCACCCCAAATCTTGCACTAAATCTATCCCTTATTCCCAGCTCTTGCGAGCCAGACGAATTTGTTCGGAGGATTCTGACTTCTCTACTGCCTCTGAAGAAATTTTGTCCTTTTTTGAAAAACGCCAGTACCCTGCCAAAATCCTCTCTAATGCCCTACGCAGAATTCAAGGAACCAGCAGAAAGGAAGCCTTGGAGAAAAAGAGCAAATCTGGTACCAATCTACGTATTCCTTTAGTTATTTCTTATCACCCTTCGATCCGTCCTATTTTACACGCTATCCACAAAAATGTAAAGTTGCTCCGACAAGACCCCTCAACCCGTGATGTTTTCCCGGAACCCCCCATCACTGCCTTTAGAGTTGAGAAAAATTTAGCCAACCATTTAGTTCGGGCTTCCCACCCACAAACTTCTTTCGACGACACGGCTGGTACCTTTCCATGTAACCGTCCGAGGTGTAATACATGTCCAGTTGTCGGCAAACACGACCTCGTCAACATTTCTGGCCCCAACGGCAATAGCTTTATTGTCAAACAAAGATTCTCCTGCATTTCCTCAAATGTAGTGTATATTTTAGCTTGTGGGAGATGTAACTCGTTGTATGTGGGAGAGACCAAGCGCCGCCTCGCGGATCGAGTCACCGAGCACCTTAGGTCCATCAAACAGAATCTCCATGGATACCCGGTGGCTGCACATTTCAACCCCCCTTCACCTTGTTCAATACAGCATTTAACCGTTACGGCAGCTGTAATGTGCCGAGGCTCCGATCGTGACCGCCTTAGTGCTGAAAACCGACTGATCATGAGGCTAGGTACTCTCGCTCCACACGGGCTTAACGTTAACCAGTTTTTACTCCTTTTACACTTACCCGTACGTGCTCGTTTTTTTCTGTGTAGGCCTTATTTACAATTTTTTTTTTTCCGGAGCTAGTTTTTGTCTCCTGTTTTCCCTTTTTTAAGAACATGTTCGATTTTTACGTGCATTTTTTCATTCAGGACGCTCTTTTTCTTTTTTTGATTTGTGTTTCATCCTTCGCACTCATGTTTTCTGACAGTCACTTTCGTCCGGTTCTGTTTTTACAGCGATCGCTTCGGATTTGATGTTTGTCGTGTCCAATTGTTACTGTTGGTTGTTCAGTTTGGTTTTTGCCACCTGATGAAGGGTTTATACCCGAAACGTCGTGGAGTTTTCCGCAAACTTTTAAGCACTTTTTACTACCTCTTTTCGACCTATATATATATATATATATAAATATATATATATATATAAATGTATATATATATTTATATATATATATATATATATATATATATATATATATATATATATATATATATATATATATATATATATATATATATATATATATATATATATATATATATATATATATATATATATATATATATATATATATATATATATATATATATATATAGTGACGTAGCGACCTAATATGAATAAGTGAACCAGTGCGGTATTGAATAGTCGGAAACATGGGTATTGCCTTATACTGAAAGAGGATTTATTTTTTTGAAATGGAAAACTTAGCCTCAAGCAGGATTCGAACCAGCGACCTCCCGCTTACAAAGCGGATGCTCTGACCACTGAGCCATTGAGGCCTATGTGATTGAGCGCGGTCAACTAATTATAAATACTGTTGGGTTAAGTTCTCCATTGTTACATCAGAGGAATGTCATAGGAACGCGTCCCCTGTAATATTAAGTAAGTCGAGTGACGCGGTCAACTAATTATAAATACTGTTGGGTTAAGTTCTCCATTGTTACATCAGAGGAATGTCATAGGAACGCGTCCCCTGTAATATTAAGTAAGTCGAGTGACGTAGCGACCTTATATGAATAAGTGAACCAGTGCGGTATTGAATAGCCGCATGAAGACCTAAGGCCATTTCCTCAAACATTGGCATTGCCTTATATTGAAAGAAGATTTATTTTTTGAAATGGAAACCTTAGCCTCAAGCAGGATCCGAACCAGTGACCTTCCGCTTACAAGGCGGATGCTCTGACCACTGAGCTATTGAGGCCTCTATGTGATTGAGCGCGGTCAACTAATTATAAATACTGTTGGGTTAAGTTCTCCATTGTTTCGTCAGAGGAATGTCTTAGGAACGCGTCCCCTGTAATATTAAGTAAGTCGAGTGACGTATTTCCAAAAAATAAATCCTCTTTCAGTATAAGTATAAATTTTACTTCGGAGGAGAAAAAAAGACTATCCAAGTGTAACGCCACCATCATTTGCAAGGGGCGAACAGAAGCAATTATTAAAAGCACTCTCACCCCATACGCAACCAGAAATGGCATTTACCGAAGGTCTATCAAAGCGCTACTCTTAAATAGTCTGAAGGGTTAAAAAATTCGGGAATCGAAACCCCCAAGCAGCCGGAAATGCCATTCACGAGGTTTTTAAACAGCCTGAGAAAATAAATATTTTTTTTTGTTATATTGTCCGGAAGCTGAATCACTGTTTGGCCCGTAGGAGAGGTAAAATTTTTTGAAAAATGTCAACCGCTTAGACAGCAGGAAATGACATTGTTCAGGCTAAGAAGTAGAATTAAAACAGTCTTTTATGAACTCTCTGTTTGCACGAGATTTTTACATCAATAATCAAGTTAGAAAAAGGGGCTGAAGTGTACCTAACGAAGTACAAGGGTAGACATATTTGATTTTGAAAAAGGAGCAAATTCGAGGAATATAGGGAGAAACATTTATTTTGAAATTAAAACTCATTACATGGGATCATATGCTCATGTTCACATACCCTTGATTGAACTATCAAATTCGCATATTTGCGATGAAGCGGGTGTTGCCTTTAATTGGCCTATACTCATTAAATTACTCACCCTCGATTATCAGGAAATGTGTTTATAGCTACATGACTTGCAGCCTTTCTTTCACACTCTGTATAGTTAATTTCACGAACGATTTGGTTTGTTAGTTAGTTATAGAAAAGATAAAATGGATAATAGTTAAAAGATAAGAATAATGACTACAACATGACACATGCTTAAATATTAATATATTTTCTCTTGTATACCTTGTGTTGTGTTGCATACCTTGTGTACTTTAAGATGATCACTGACACTAAACCTATGGAAAGAATAACGTGTCATAATAAGTGTCCGTTGCTTTTGATATGCTATATCACCTTTTCAGTCAATATATATGAAAGGTTCATGGTCAGTGTCCTTCACAATACGAATGGTAACATAGTAACCTTTGGAGTAAGATGTTTCGGTACCCTAACGTTTCTTTTCTGGGGAAAGTATTTTTTCAATAAAAGAAATGAAAGGATTTCATCAATATTATGATCGGTTTTACAAATACGGTTTAAGGAAAAGACATATTTGGAGTGCTCAAACCACGCGTAGGAATTACACAGGTCGGGGCTCTGTTCTTGGAATAGTAGGTGTGGCTGTTTTCAAGAAGCTAATTGTTTCGTTTGTGTCGACAAAAAAGAAGAAGGAAAAGTAAAAACAAATGGACTGCATAGGATGAGTTTGATACATGAGTTTAGAGTGCACCCTCGTAATACGTTTACTTTTTAATAAACAAATGGGCATTTCGTCGTCGACCTTTGTCTCTCCTTAAGTAAAAGTAAAAGTGATTTTTCGATGTTCATTAGTGCGGATGAAAGGCAGGGCAATGAGGAAGCGTTTTAACTTTCATATCCAATGTCTAAATAAAAGTGTACTAGATTTACACTCACTGAAAGAGATATACACATACAGCTTTCCAATAATCATAACAACGTGTAGTTGACATTAAAGGACACGGTCTCACACGGAATCATTGCTCGTGGTTTACCAGCGTTGTTGATGGTGTCTTTCTTCAAAGTAACAGGTTCTTCTTATATTTTTAAGTAAGCACATACACATGCTCTTTTATATTGATAATTAAATGAATATTTCAATTTTCAACATTATCACTATTATTAACTGACTATAACTATTTAGGCTATCATGCAATCCAGTTAGCACAGAAAGTATAGGAACAAATTCACATAAAGACTACAGTGCAAATTACATTAACTTGTGTAAAAGTAATTTTAGCTCTAGCTGGTCATTTTAATTGAAAGTAGTAATAACAGTACTTATAAAAATATGTCATCGATTCTCCACATCTAACAAAATACTAAAGTTAAATACTTTAAACTGTTTATAGATTTCATCCTGCCATAAAATTTTGTCGAGCCGCCTATTAAGTGATTAATGAATACGTGAAACTGCACTCTCGTGGGATTCACTACAAATTTGTTTTTGTTATTTTTCTCTTCGTTCACCATAATTGTACTAGTTTGAAGGATCAGAATGCCAACCATAAATGTTCCAATTCTTACCGTATGGATGTTTGTCGCTGTGGTCTCTTTGTGTTCAGGTAACTAATGGAATTAAATACATTCAACGTACAGTACATTGACTAAGAGTACAATTACAGGCACCATTAATGTTAACTTAAAGATACTAAACATTTGGTTAAAATGATCACCAGTACTAAGCTAGTGCTTAAAAATAGAGTACTGTTCATAACTTGTAAATCTGCGAAATAATTGCATGTTATACAAATTGGTCATTCATTTAAAAGTCAGGCAGCAGTTGCTTGGGCGTGAAACTTGTTTGGAAAAATACGCAATACCAGACAGTGTATTGGTACTTGCTGCCATCCTATTGGTAATGCCAGCCAAGAGGATGGCAGCAAGTGACCCCGTCCCGTATGATAAGGGAAATGACATTTTCTTGTCGCCGAGGGCTGCACTCACTTAAGCACTCTCTTGGGCGAACTTAGTATGACTTGTAATTCAGAACGTCCTATGAATGAACTGCTGTTTTATACATCTTGAGACATCTCACACTATACATCTACCATGCTTCTTGTGATCCAAGTGTTTCAATTGAAATGATGGTGGTCGTGCCTAAATTTACTAAAGAGAGGGTTAGGAAAGAAACTTCCAATGTGGGGATATTTTTATAAGTGGCAGACCATCTAATTATAAAATTTAAGAAGGATGTAATTATCTTAAAAGGATTCCTACAAATACTATGTCCATTGATTACATGGTGCATTACAATAAGATATGAAGTAATCTCATTTGCTGGTAAATTATGAGGATGATCATTAACAAAAGTCAAAAGTGGATATTCCAAATTATTCTTAATATCAGAGCTTTTCTGCAAAGCAAACACAGCAGAAGTTACCACCACCGAAAGTTACTCAACAACTGACTTCTCGTCGGGTAAATACTGCAATTGTTCTTGTAGCGAAATATTGCACTAATTGCTGCTCTTTAAATGCTTATTGCAACTCAAAATTTATTTATTGAGAGACATTAACATTTCAGCAAAATAACACAGGTCCGCTGTTCACTTTTTTTATTGCCATCCCTCTTAGGTATTGGAAAGAAGAATTTGTCACTCACAGTTTTAATCAACGACAATGTCACATTAAACTGCTCCTTCGATGATTATTCGGAGAGGCAGAGGATGTTGTGGTGGCTTAATGATAGTATTTTCTTCACCGAAAGTTACTCATATTTGCGAAACATACCAAACGTTAGAGTAGACTTTAATGGAAGCTCTTCAAACATGCGAATTGTAAACATCCAGCCATACAACGTTGGGAAGTACAGATGTACCCTGGGTTCAAATGAAACCGGACTCGTCATTTTTTTGAAAATTACGAGTGAGTTTACTTTTTAATTTAGCGATTCAGATAAGTATTATCGTACCGACGTCTTTCTACTCAAAAAAGGAGAAATAAAATAGAAATAAATAAAATGAATTAAAAATAGAAGAAAAAAAATACATTTCCATCGATCTCGATCAAAGGGCTGATTAAATCTCTTTCAGGACCCATCACTTATTTGTCGATAGTTTTCGTCAACGAATCTAATACCAATCCAACCAATATCACTCTTAAGGAAAACGAAAAGTACTTGTTTATATGTTATGGAAACGAGCCGTCATCCAGTCATTTTATCTGGAAAATTAATGGTAGGATCCTTAAAGCCGATAACACATCGTCCATTGTTTCTCATCAATTGTCTGACGGGGAAATGATTAAATACAATTACTCAAAACTGTTGTACCACGTTGAAGAAAAAATTAACGCCATCACCTGCCAGACGGGAAATCATAGTAAAGGAATATTAGTAGAAGGTAAGGGTAAACTTTGACAACATTGCAATTTTACTATTAACCAGATTAATTGTACAAAACCTACTCGGTGCAAACATAATCGACATATTTCGTTATTAGCAATTACTATATAACTATTCTTACTTAGCGTGCTAATCACCTGCATTTGGTATTCACTTACTGAATTAAAAATATTTGAAATGAGAACTCATGAAGTTGAGGTATATTTGAAGTGGAATACATTATGACTGTGTACTTAAGAGGTTTTTGATTGAATCTCGTGCACCAGCTTTCATCGCTATAGTTACGATACTCGACAACAATGATGGGACAAAGGAAGCAAAACCAAGCAATGAACGGATCACCACGCCCGATTACTCCCCAATTCAATTTTGCCTAGGCCCATATCGTCCCGGAACTTCGTCGTTGATGCGTCAAGCGCATTTGTCCAAATTATAATTTTGTCGAGCATTTATGAGATATTTTATAGGAATTTATTTGCTGGAATCGCATTGATTCATTGCGTTATGAACACTCGCATTATTCTTATAAAACTCGCATTGATTATTTTGCAGCCTTTTGAAATTTAAGATTTTTCATGATCCTGAACGATTCATGTTTTACTACATTTTTTAGTAAACATTAGAAGTTGTATAATAAAGTCACCACTTAGCGGTAGAAACTTTATCATTTTTAACACGGGTTGCAGAAGAGGGAAATTCATTAACTGCACTTGGGTAGTAGAACGATGATATTTCATATTATTGTGCAATCTATCTGTTAAAATTGAGTTATTCAACCTCGACATTTAGCGAAACATCTCAGATAGCTTTTGTGGAAATTGAAGTTGAGAAATAATTAAGTCCATTTTTGGGTTTCGTTGAAAAAAGAAACCAATGCATTAATGACGGTGTTAGAAAAACCAAAGCCAACCTCAATTACTCTACATTCTACTTATTTCTGCTATTTAAAGGAAAGATCTCTTACCAAAAAAACCCGTTTATTCAATTTATCTGTAATAAAAACCCATATTTTCTTTCATTAGATTCCGAAACTTCACCAATATAAACCCTTAATCACCAAAGCTATGTTGCGGTAAAACATTTTCGGACAAATCGATGCTCTTTTCTCGCCTGAGGGCAAAGTATTTGTAGGCCTACAGTGAAATTCATAAACCCAAACGAATTTCAGTCGTCACACAGCGTTTTGGATTCTGATCATTTTATGGGAAGCCTTCTTCAGCAAACACCCGATTATACTATTTATGTTATTGGTCCTTACAAAAAGCCAGCTTTTTAAGCCAGCTTTTTCGATTTTTTTTTTTTTTAAAGGAAGTCCAACATTTTGGACCGTAACGTGCCCCTTAAAGTCTGCCAGTAACCTTCCATTGGGAACTCATCAACTTTGCTGGGGATTTGAAATGATGGCCCCTTGTGAGGGGAGCTAAGCCTTCTGTCGAGAAAATCCTGATGTCACCCAAGTTGGGGTAACAAATGCGAAACACTTACATTGAACACATATAACTTGTTTACACGATATATCATAAAAGGATTGTCTGACAATTCTAAAACTTTGTACCGACATGCCCAACATTAAGAAAATAAAACCTTTTGTTATTGGCGGACCTCCAAGGTCAAGTGGGGTCACGGGGTCAAAGAACATGAAATACCTACATTAAAATCGGTAAGACAATATATCAAGGTAGGAATGTATGAAAGTTTTCAAACTTGGTAAAGGATGCCCCATATGGAAAGGATGCACCATGTTATTAATCTGGGTTTAAGGGGTCCAAGGTTCGACGCACTTTTCATTTAACTCATTAACACAATATCCCAAGGTTAAATTGTTTAAAGGTTTCCAAACTTGGTACATATATGGGTTATGTCAAGCGAAAGAACATTATTGGTTTTTGTTGAGTCCAAATGTAATTTGAGGCTAATGGGGTGTAAGACTTGAGCCCCCGTAGTTCAAACGGAATTGGTGTTTGCAATGCATTGTAATTAGTTGCTGTTCCCTATTTTTATTGGAGGTCAAATTTCATCTGGGGGTCATCCGAGGTAAAAACTTGAAGACAATGTTAAAGTGACATTTCAAAGTATGTAACTTGAATGGATTTCCTGTTTGATTTGTAAATGGCGTTAGTTGGTCCTAATTGTTAGTGTTTGAATAAGAAGATGTATGATATCATAGCATTATTTGAAATAGAACATCATCAAAACCTCCATTTTTGCATTTTTGTTGATGTTTTACGTTTATTTCAGAGCTTCCAGAATTAAAGCACACTTTAGCACATGTTTGTTTTTTATTTTTTTTTTTTTTTAGTGGATATTGATCACTCTCCTCCGCTGGACCTGAAGCCTTTTCTGATTGCATTAGGTTCCTTTGCATTAGTCGTGTTATTGCTTGGTTCAATTTGCTATTTCGCTCTAACGTGCCGTCGACGGAAAGAAAAAAGTTAGTATTAGTTTTTCAATATTATTATTGTTGCAAAGTCGAAGTTGTGAAAGAATGTGAAGTTGTCGTGAAAGTATTTTATGCTGACAAACTTGTCAAAAAGCAATTGGAACTCAAACCGCAACATGAACATTGGTCCACAAATTTAAGCGTAAATCTTAGTGAATGACAAGGTCCCAACTGTGGTTTTTACTCTCTTTTTTCTTTGCTGCAGAACCAGTATCGTGCCGATCGTCAATTTATTCGTAAGCGATTTTTTAAATCTTGAGAATGAGCACTTCTCAAATTAAAGTAAAATCGATCAATTACTTTTTTGTCATCGTTTACTGGTATTTTGATCTAATGATTCTTGATGAGAACGGCCTAACCCTACGGTACGATGCAATCTTAAAGTAGATGGGACATGTTCACAAAACTAGAGCTATGCTTTAACTTTGCTGGTAAGGAGATTGCCCTCTTAACCCTTTACCGTTGTGCTCCGCTCGATCGGGGCATATTTGCGCGCCTTGGCAGTGGGCGGAAAAGCGGACGCAGCCCGCCTCGCGTCGGCTTCCGTAGGCCATTGTTCCCGTGACCTTAGACCATTGTCTCTCTCTCGCTGTTGTGGCCGCATTTTCGGGTAGCTACTCGCAGTTTCGAACTCCGCGTGAAACAGAAAAGATGTGCGGCAGCCGGGCTCTCCGCGTGGGTCCAAAAGGACCCGCCCAACGGTAAAGGGTTAAGTTAAAATGTATGAGAATTATTTCAGCATCTTTTACGGTTCTTTAGAGTATGTCCCTCCACCTTTGATTGTTCTGATATGCAAATATAATAATATGGGGTGTTACACAGTGTTGAAATTTCCTTTGTTACCCCTGTTTTAACTATCTGCGAATTAGCCATCAGATATTTCACGATGTGGTAATTGATACTGATTATTTTTAAGGATAAAATTCAAACATTCAAAGTAAAACCAACGGTATATACTAATGTTACAACTTCCTCTCGAATGGAGTTTAAAACAAATGATTACTTCAGCCATACATGACATGTTCTGCTCTCTGCATCACTGGATTTGTATATTTAACTCATGTTAGTTCAAGTTCATGTTTCAATCACAAATTGCCCTGTAAAATGAATAATTTTGATGGATGTTAATGAAAATTGACGCCTTTCTCCATTTAAATGATTTTTACATAAAATATTCGGTTCTACCATCATCATGACTTTTAAGCCTGTTACAACATATATGTATTGACAGAACGATATTAAGTTGATATTAATTTGAAATGGAAATTGTGTCAAGTAGGCTATGGTATGATCATTATCTTCCATGTGTCCTGGAGTAAGGAATTTCTTGATTAACTTCTGTTATTGAAAGGCGTCGATTGTATTATTTGTAGTAATTATGCATTAGGTCAGGTATTAGCACTAAGAGCTGGGAAATTTTTCCTTACAATGAGCATCATGAGTGTGCTGTCATGCAAGAACCTGTTTTGTGTGTTTTTTTGTTTTTCAGAATGCCGAGTATAGCATCAAATGATCACGCTGACAGTAATTCTCACCCAAGCAGTCGTCGGGACGGTGATGGTATGAGCGATGTTGAAAAAAAGAAATGGGGACATGTAACTAATACCATAAGCCCTTATGATTTACAATATGGTAATTGCCTAAAGTGGTTATCGTAAACTTTACAGAAATCTAAATAAAAAAGAGTCAACGTCAGGAACAATCAAATCAAAATTTGAAGCTAAAATATGGAAATGATTTTATTTATTCCAAGCACATCTCTGTGTTTCTTTAATTTAAAGATCTAAACTTTAAAATGTAAACCCAACATTTTGAACGTTTGTTTTGGGCGCTTTTTTCTAAATTACCTATTCCATTTTATGCGATTTAAGGGGAGAATGTCTGTCTTTAAAGATATTTTCATGTTAAGAAGAACAAATTCATTTTTTGCCAAAAATCGTCCAAAATGGAAAGGACTACTTTGGAATTTCAAAACGCCACTTAACTTGTTCAAGGGTCACTCAAGGAACATATCAATTTTGCTGGTCTTTTGATGGTGAATTTTTGGTCCTGGAAATGTCGAACGCAATTATAACTCACAGGTTTCGATATCGATGCCAGACTAAAAATGTCTAGTTTTCATACTACCCTACCCGTCCCATGAGAAAATGAAAAAAAAAAATAGTTGGGCTGAAAAGCATCAGTTTCTTGATAATAGTGACGAAAGGGGGATAATCTTTTAAGCACCTTGAGGCAATGTTTGTATTACGTGGTTCAAATGGGACGCTTCCGTAAAAGCGGTTTAATAATGAAGCATTTGCAAATCGAAGATTGAATAGTGCACATACCATTATTTGCAACCACTGGTGTCTCGGTAAATTTTCTTTACGCATCATTTTCTCAAGGACCGTGTAAACAGGGCCTAGGGGTCTTTAGTCCCAGCTTTTTCTTCCGTAGACTTTTAACACCGCCTTAAATTGTTATAATATTGTTGAGGATATTGGGCCGCTTCAGTGATTATTTCCTCCTTCACCTCGAAATTGCCTCCGCAGATCGGTCCCTGCAATGCTACTTTCGCTAGACACACTCTCAAAAATAGATTTTACACTCACGATATATTCCTGACAATCTCTTCACTAAACCTTTACCGTTTGTGATCAGCACTGTCGTTTATTGCATTTCCTCGACGACAAACTTTAATGTGACTTTGTTAGGTTAAGACCGTTTCTGCCTTTTTGGATGGCATGTTGATTTACTGAAAATAAGGCAACAGTACACTGGAGACCACTCTAACACAGCCATTCCTATACTTTATCATTCACAAAATATGCCGTAAGCAGGTAAGGGTAAGATACTGCCTCCGGATAATTCTTCCCCTCCATTCTTAGCAAATAGGCCTAGGCCTATGTCGTGCCTCAATCCTGTCCATGACAAGTGTCACTGTAGGGCGATTTTTTTCCAGAAGTCCTCTTTTTACTAGTTGGCACTGGCGTCCGGTGGATTTGTGAAATGTCCACAAGGTCCTGATCTCATGTGTTTCCCACATGATCCATACTTCTTCGTTGCGGTTCAATTATTTTGAGAGATTTAGTGGTAGTATTTTAATTTTGATTGTACCGATGAACAAATACTGCAGCATTTTGCACATTGTTTCTTTGGTAGTATGTATGTCTCTTGTAAAATTTCTACAAGAACTAAAAATATTTTGATAATCGTCATGCTCTCCCAAAAGGGAAAATCTTAAAACTTGGGCCTATTATCAGTTCAAAGTTTTGCCAAACAAAGCACCATTTAACATCTAGGAAATCTAACGCAAAGAAAGTTTCTCAGAACTGGACACAACTTCTTTTGGCTCCCCTGTTAAAAGGGTTAGGTACTGCCTTAAGTAATCTGAAATCCTTTCAAATATTGCTGCATTTGCGGCTAGGTACATCTAGTTTAAAACACGTGGGAAATGCCGTTTCCGGCCATCTGCAGGGGTTTGCAAGCCCAAAATTTTCTTGTACGCTGCTCGCCAAGTAATGGTGGCGCTCCGATAAGATTCAAATATTGCCGCATTTGCGATCTACGTCCTTCTGAAGTTTTCCCAAGGGGAATGGAGATACCGGTGGCCTTTAGTCTCATCCCCTTGGCCACAGATCAGAAGTGCCCAGTGTTGGGGACCCTAAAAAACTGTATGTATTACAATTTTTCATAGATTGATTTTTTATTCTCATTGTTTGAGAAGTCGCAGACATGAGATTCGTATTTCAATGCTGGAAATTCCAGCTTAAAACACATGAGAAGTGCCGTTTCCGGCCATCTGGAAGGGCTTGAAAGCCAAAAATTTTCGTGTACGCTCCGCGCCAACTGATGGTGGCGCTCCGCTTAGATAGTCTTGCCGTGCTTGACCCTCGGAGGTACCTAGCCCTCCCCCCCCCCCCCCCAACCAAAATCCTATCCTGGCTACGCCACTGATTTCAAACCCTCACATTCAATAAAATTGAGTGAAACAAGATAAAATTTAGTGTACAACCATTCATGGTATAGATTAGCAAGGAAATTAAAAGACTATAGGTAATAGACCCCAGTTATGTTGGTCTTAAATTGCTTATATCGACGTTTTGCATTACCGACGAACTGACGTCATTATCGGAAGCTAAAGATTGGAACAAGTTGTCACACGCAGTAGAATTCGCCGTACGTGTAGCAGACCATGTGCGTATTTAACTAGTTGACAGATCGGCTGTCTGCATTTGTCGGTATTGGTTTGAACTGCTACGCGTGCAGTTTTCAAATGGTTAAAAATGTGTTCAAAAGGTTTCAAATGATAAAATCACGAGATTAGCTTGTAAAAATTATGACTACTTCTTTTTAAGCAATACCAGGCTAAATATTTTCATTAAAGATTATTTTTTATAGCGGAGCAAACGTATATATAATTTTTGTGTAGTTTTTAACCACCTGAATTAAATGTTGCGTTGGAATTTAATGTGTACGTTATCCGGGTCGTTACGCTTTTGAGGTACGTTTGTAGACTAGGGGATGTGAAATTATTAATATGATTCAAAACATTTGAAGGGAAAGATAATGGGAGCAAAGCCACCCCACACTTAACTTTTTACCTTCATGCAGAATAAAGTTACTTTTGTTCACATTTTTTTTCTCAAAAAAATTTAGTTGATCCGATCGTCCAGCATCCGACGAATACTACTTACAACACGTTTGAAAGGAATTTAAATACACATGGTCTTCAACTACATTCTCTAATGTCGAAAGATGACATGAACGAGTTTTGGGAGGCCACTTTGTGCGGTGGAAGTTTTAATGGAAGGATAATTGTAAGAAGTCTTAGCGGTAAGTTATATTATATGCGCTAGGGGAAGTTCTACATTCAGAGTACAATGTATGTAAAAGGCAATGTATTTCCATAATATTTTTAAGAGCTTTCAAAAACCAATTACAAAATTTATAAGAGCCTTACTGATATACTTTTCTATTTTAAGAACGAAAGTGTTCACTCTTCACAGTTAATGTCACTTTCAATTAAGGATTAAAAGAGTTAATTAACAGAATGCGATATTAGTTCCTGTTGTAAAAACGACATATATTGAATAATAAACTCGACATATTGAAGCTTGTTTCCATAGAAAAATGCGTGTGATATCGTCACATCGTAATTACGTAGTTTGTGTTTCACACTTATTCATCAGGTAAAGCTACAATGGACCTTCTGGAAGAGTTTCGGAAGTTCATGATAAGTGTCCAAGAACTTCCTCATCATCCAAACATTTGGAGTGTTCATGGAGTTTCCAAAGAGAAATGTAAATGATTATTTGGGTTTTTTCCGTCACCGTTTCAAAACTGGAATTTCAACTACTATAATTTTGCAAAATCAAAATGGACAATTCATCATACCAATTGTAACTTTTGGTGTAAATAAGTACGCGTTCGCATGAGTGTGTGTGTGTGTGTGTGTGTGTGCTTGTGTAGTTGTTTCTCCGTAAACCTTCGGTGTATTTTGCGGTCTTGACATTGCTGAACAATTTGTGTATAAAAGTATTAGTTTTGTGATTTGCGCTGATATTTACTTCGGCAGCTGTTTGACGCAATAAAATTCTATCTTGATAAATATTAAGGGAATGTAATATTGAACTTTTCAATCACAAAAAACGACGGCTTTTCATGAGAGATGCACGCAGTCATGATACCAGTATTACAAGCCAATTAAACTTTACCTTTCTTGATAGGAGATATGGGTAAACCGGCATCAGTATCAGATACACATTGCTTAACTATGAAGATCAGGATAAGACCTACACCTTCAAAACAAAACCTCCATACGCACCCCCCCCCCCAAGGAAAAAAAGTGTGCCCTGTGTCCACTGCTTTAAAGAGGGTAATAAGAAACGAATTTCATAGCATATGCATATATCCTGACTTTTGAATATATCATAACTTGGGTCTCAAGTACGGTGAATTGCCACCTTTTTTAAGTTAACTTTTGTTGTTAACAGAATATTTCTGTGAAAAATGATTCTTGGAAAGAGATACTGTAATACAAATGAAACGTACTTCAAAATGCTTTCTGCAAAGTATAACAACATATTTGTAATATTTTTTTTTTACATTTTCAGTACCGTACAGAATATGTTACGAATATCATGACCAAGCGACAGTTAGAGATTATCTACTGGGTAACTTTCAATCACATAGTGAGTCTCCGCACAATCAGACTCAGACGTTAGTGGTACTCGCTTATCAGATCGTCGATGCAATGGTGTTTCTAAAGTCGCACGAGGTAGGAAAAGTCTCCATAGTGATTACATTAATTACATTACAACTTCTTATTCTGTAAGATTTACATGTTAAAGCAATAACAATTAACTACTTCATGTCTATGTTTGCAACTACCATCATAACTGAACGTTATGATTCTAATGTTACAAAACTAATTTAAGTTCCAATTTGTGTTTGGTGTTTGGTGGCGAAATTTAGATGTGACAATCGATCTGTAAATTTCTCACCCTTGAAGAAATAATGTATATGTAGAATATAAAGATTGTTTTAAATTGACAATCTGCAAAGAATGAAAGGAAAAAAAAAAAACCGTTGCAGTTTGGTGAACTTTATGAACCAACTCAATGTACTACTTTTAGTAGTTAAAGCTTATGTATCTCTCATCTGGTCAGCCCAGATTGACACTTTACTGAAAAACGCCATATAATATTTCAATTCTCTCGGCAATGATTAATCTAAGTTGATGTGATAAATTATACACTGGCCGCTTAACTAATACAAATTGTAACTACAAAAACGATACTTTGCAGAACGCATTTCAATGCTTTTCTTACATTTTTTTTTCAGTTTGACCATGTCGCAATCAGAACAGAAAAAATATTGTTGGATCATACGGAGGACTGCAAACTTTATGACTTTAACTTGTCATCACAGTCACAACAAAGAGCTCTCAACGCTAGCCGGGAAGTATGTAGAGATACACTTACTTAATGCTTTATTGAATTCATTGCTAACGAACATTGTCTGTAACGTTAGCAATTTTACTATAACTATTAAGGATTTTGGCAATTAATGAAACGATACAAACTTTTGACATTGCTAAAAGGAGTACGCTGTAGTTCTGGATTTATGATTTATGTAATCTTTAAAAGGCTAATAAGAATTAAATTAAATCACATTATTCAATCATAGCAAGTTTAAAAGGATAATGATAAAATTAAATCAAAGTACAGGAAACCCAATCGGGGACCACTGGGACGAGCGGCTGTTGGGGAAGGGACTTTAATCCCCGAATGATTCTGCCGTGGGCACTTGGGTAGCCTAAACCTGCTATCATATTGTTGAACATATTGAGCCGCTTTGATGATTAGCCTTCTTCCCATTTCTAAATTGGCTGCGCGGCCTTTACCAATTTGATTTTAAGGATCACTTATGGCTACAATGAGTGTTCTCATATTTTTCTCGGACCGCGTGTTTGGTCTAGCGGTTGAGCTTCGTACGTGGGGGCCTGGGTTCAAAGGTCGTGGCATACCAAAGACTTCAAAATGGAACCTAATGCCGTTGTCCGTGATTTTTCGCATGAGCAATGGAGTTGGAAAAAATATGTCAGTGAGTCGCAATTGGAAAATAGGGTCGTGGTCAGCTCGACCTAACCAACATGTTGGAAACTGGGCCGTAAAACTCTATCTAACTAACTTACCCATGTTCTTCTTTCTTATCAGGATCAGATTCTTCCTTGGCTGGCCCCTGAGGTGATTTTCCTAGAAGAATACAACCAATGGACTGACATCTGGGCTTTTGGTGTTGTTCTTTGGGAGCTCTGGTGTGGGGGTAGGATTTCTGAAATAAAACACCTTTACACAAATCGAGATAGTTTGAAGCACTTTATAAATAAATTGTCTTTATTTCTTTTGGGTATGTTTATGGACCGTGGATCAAGACATATGGTTTACATTTTTAAATAACATATATCGGTCATTTTTTTTTTTTTTTGGAATATTAAAAGCCAATCATGCCAAAATAATGTTAAAAATCTGACGCTCCACAAGTGGCGGCGCACGAGTATCAAAACTGAAAGGGGGGGGGGGGGGAGGGAGCAAACCAAGGGCGAAGATAATGTTCGGGGGCAAAAACTATCGGGCGCAGTCCAAATCCGAGCCCAAAGCGCCGGTTCCAGAGGTGGGTGTCCAGGTTTCGAAACCCACGGAAGTGTTGAGGTTTAAGCATGACTTTGAAAGAAAAATTAAGTATTTGGAGAAGAATGTTATTAATCTTTTTGGTTAACCCGACTCCTAACTGGCCTTATTGGTTGGGGTTGTTCATGTGAGGGGAAGAATACAGTTTAGGAAATGCCCCCTTTCACCTCCCCGTAGCTATGGCCCACTGAGCTCTCCAGGGGGTGTCATGAATTGGGAAAGTCTCGCTGTAAACAAAAGACATATTTGAAAAGGACAATATAAATACAAGCAATTGCGGGAAAAATTGTATTCAGCACTACAATTATTTTGGAATAAAGTTGTGCACAACCTTACACCTTTCGTAACATCAACATTGGCAAGTTAGGGTGCACAGAGTGTTTGAAGTGACACACAGAAAGTATGAATCGTTTTCTGCGGTCTTTTCCGAAACAATTTCCCTTTTATATCACCTCATGCTTCTTTTGGTTATTGTTTAACAGTGCAAGTGGCGCATTACATCCCTCAAATATACTTTAAGAATTTTTAAAAGGATTTTTTAAAAGGATTTACTCACACGCATTTACACTCAAAAATGTGTATCTATATATCTTTAAATAACGTTTTTACCTACTCTTGGAGTACATTTACACAAACTATCACCGAGATAAAGGTACGATAGAAACACATTTTCTCTGAATTACTTCATTTAAAGTTACAGAAAATAAAAAAGTTCCCAATTGAGAGTGTCCCTTCGAGGCAGTTACATTAAAATTCTTCCTGGTAAGATAGCCGGATCATTTTTCAAAAGCGTACTTAACAGTTAGTTCCGAAACCTTATTTTATGTGAAAAACATCATTAAGTACACAAAGAATTGGTGGGTAATATTTTATTAAATTTTCTGAAGACGAACAAGTCACTAACAGTAAGAAAATTTAGATTATGACTCAATCTGTTCAATGGTTATCAAATATGTTCGAATAACGAGTATGTTCCTTGCATTTGATGGTGAATTAAGGATTTTGATCACGTGTTCAAACATTTCACTTGCTTACAGGAAGAGCTCCTCATTGTGGAAAGTCTAGAGAAAACCTTGAAAAGGATTTGAGAAGTCAGCAATTCTTAGTTCAGCCTCCAAACTGTCCTGGGGCAATGTGAGAAAAACTTTTATATGTTATTAATTTGGTATATCTGTTTATTATTTAGTGTAGTACATCTAACCGCTTTGGGTAATTTCCAGTTCGGCCTACACCTCTCGTCTCCTAATACCAAACGTGCTTGTCATTAGGTGTTCACATGTTTGTATCTTTAACCAGTGAAGTGTTATTTCTTTTTTTACCACTAGTTTTTGTTTTCCATAGTCATGGCGATTTTATATCATATCAACCCCTTTTTCTCCGTTGTACACAATATGAAATAAATAGTGTACAAATAAAGTTAGTGTTTAGATAATGTAAGGATTTCATACAAATTAAAAGTGCCCTTGTTCTTTATGAACTGGACATTTACAAGCTTGTGATGCGGTAAACACATCACAAGTTGCTAATATTGCAACATGATGCAATAACAAAAAAAAAAAAAAAAAAAAAAAAAAATAGGACCGTGAAGAAATGCCGAGAACGCACAATTACGAAGTTACACATCTGAAAAGAAGAAGGTAACAATGACCGATCGTATGGGATACACGAATGCCAATGTTACAAGCTCAAGACACACACTAAAGACCCGATGGAATCGATATAGTTTTGTTCATTTCACGGGAAAGTAATCGTAAACTGTTGTATCGTTCAAAGCTTCAGTCGAACTTTAACTTATGAAAAAGACCCTCTTGTGAGGTCTTAGGCAAATCTTTTAAACTCAAAAATTAACAAAAAAAAAAAAAAATACGAAAACAAAAGATTGTATGGATGGTACAAGTGTTCCTTATAAGCAAAGAAGACATCTTGTTAAAAAAGATTAAAGAAACCTGTTTTATATTGTCCGGTTTTCCACATTTACGATGAAACTAGAAGCAAAACTACATTCTCAGAACATACTTCTTACACTCTCCGTAACAGTCTCATAAAAACGAAACAAGTAAGAATCACTCTTACGTTTAGCATTCGACAATTCATTTGTAGGGAATATTCTTTGGAGGAATTTAAACCGGTTATATGGAAGCCTTGCTTCGGAAACCGTGTATCTCGGAATATAAAATATTGTTCCAATCTCTTTCAGTAATAGCCCGAAGTAATTTTTCTATTTCCATTTTAAACCTTTACCGTTGTTTGGGTCCTTTTGGTCCCAGACGGAGAGCGCGGCTGTTACCCATCTTCACCGTTTCACGCGGAGCTTGAAACTGCGAGTAGCTACGGTACCAGAAAATTCGGCCATGACAACGAGAGAGACAATAGTTTAAGGCCACGGGGTCAATAGCCTACGGAAGCTGATGTGCGGCGTGCTACATCCGCTTTTCCGCCCACCCCTGAGGCGCGCAAGTATGCCTCGATTGGAGCACAACGGTAAAGGGCTTAAGTTGGAATTGTTGAACGGATTTGCAACTGCTTGCTATAAATGGATTGAGAAACAGATGGAGCTTGAAGTACCTTGTTGCAGAATTCAACGCTGTTATTCAAAACATTCCTTTTCAAAAATATAAAATCTGATCTTCTCCATCCATGTGGGGTAGCGTGGTCCAAACTTAAATATACTGTTAAGAAATGGAATCCATTCAATAATTTCATTCAAACTGGTCGAAGGATAACAGAGCATTACTTAGTTCGGAGAAGTCTCTTACATAACCAACATTTTTTAATCTTACAATTCTTCATGCATTACACTCTTGTCATTTATGCGGATATAAAAATTATTCCATATAAGTTGAGAACGGAAATTATCTTTCGGTTTTGTGATAACAAGATTAGTCCAAATTTGAACATTTCCCTGATAAAAGAATAATTAATTTTTTAACGCCAATCTAAGCAAAGTAAGATAATATTCGCAAAATATTGTCCAAGCACCATTCATTACATAACAGAGACGTTTCGCGGTACTTTTCTTCGTGCAAATTTTAAAGTATTAATAGAACTTTGGATAAGTCTTACTTTTTTACTTTAAACCACCGTCTGGAATTGGGTATATCATAACAGAGCGTTTGACCTTAAGAGGATTCTCATTCCAAATAAAACTAAAGATAGCTCTTTTTGATTCTTTCACAAAATAGTTACCGTAACTGTTATTTTGAAAAAAAAAATGTGGAAAATTGCTATAGAGAGCACCATTTCCAATTTTTCCGCAGACCTTTTGCTATCCCAATTTTTAGATAGCAGGCAATCTTGTCACGTTCTGTGCCCAGTTTGAGACTCGACACAGCTGCAAAACTTGTACAATATTTTTTTTCCAGAAAATTGTACAAGTGAACAGAGTGTGTACTGGTGTTCAAAAACTCTGTCGTAAATTTTTGTGGTTTTGATCTGTGCTGGTGAACAGTAACCTGCTATTTTAATATACAATTGTTTATGAAAAAAAGACGATTGTGAAAAAGGTAAACATAAAATGCTGAAAAGTATTCATTCAGAAAGCTTTCGTTCAACCCATGGCGACTGTATTTTGAGGGTAAACAATTTACCCCTTTTTGTTGTGCCAGATGCTCTTCGTTATCGATAAACAACCAGATGTTCCAAATTTGAGCAGAGGAAGTCAAGGTTTAACACACAAGATTAAAGAAGATGTTAAGTTTAGGCGAAAAGCTACAAAAAACAAAGTCAAACTGTAAACAATCGCGATATAAACAATACTTCCGGGTACCTATTGCATTCATTTTAATTTTTTAGTTCACATAAAGATGTGGAAATATATTTTGTTCTAGCACACCTCCTACCTAATGATGCCTCTCAAATCATGGTTTATGTCCTTGGATTATGTTTAAAGGACCTGTAGAGTTCCTTTTTTATATGAAAAAATAATTAAAATTTAGGGTAAATACTCGTATTAAAAGTAATTTTGGCTGAACACATTCAGATTTAGGCTCAGAAGTATAAGGACTGCACAAAATTAAGCAAAAAAACCCTCTTATTCCGAGTCATTTCTGCAATCAACAATGTTAAAATATTCTGTAGACTTAAAGAGACCGAGCTATACGTGCATCACTTCAAAAAGAACGTGAAGTCAGTGTGACATATTAAGACTTTCATGGTACCACGTTGCCTCAGTGCAACACAAGCACCCTGGTAGATCAAAGGCGGTGCGGTTTGTAACTGGTTACTGAGTTTGCTACATGACCTCAGGCGATCTATGGTTTTATTGTGTTCAAACTGCATGTTAAGCAGTTGACCCATGCTTGACTGACCTGTTGGCTGACACCAAATGTTTCGTAATTTCTTAAGTAGTTTGATTTATCTGGTAATGACAACAAATTAATTAGAAGCGAAATCCGGCTAAAACGTGTGTGTAGGGAGCCTTACTTTGATAAAAGACAATGTTACAGCAAGTAAGAAGGAAAGTTTCATCATGCTGCAATAGATTTATGAAATTAATGAATTTTCTTGTCTTTTCTAACGAGCAATAAGCAGCAATGGTTATCGGTAAGAGTATTATAAATAGCATTAAAAGGGTATGTGATTAACGGTTTGAAAGTAAAAACATTTATATGGCATATTCAATTGTCTAAATGAGCATGTCGTAATTTTGGTTATAAATTAAAAATTCTAGATATTCATTGATGTTGTCGTGTTGGAAAAACAACGCCAGTGAAAGGAAAATGTTCTCAGATCTCAAGATGGACATTTATGATCTAAGAACCGCAACTGAAAGTGTAAGTTCATTTCTGTTAATTCCTAATGATACATAATCATATTGTGTATTCAACCTTGAACATATTTCATTCATAAAAAAGGCTATAGCGGAGGATCATATCCTTAAAATCAAAGTGTAAGAAAAAAATGAGTAGTATGTTCAAAAGGTTATTGCCTTAGTCCTCGCCGTAACCGTTTCATAGGTCCTCACTTAGTACTAGAGCACACCTTTTAGGTTTAAGCTGATAGATACAAAGTAATTGCAATACAGTCAACTGACACCCATTAACTCTTTGTTCTGGAAACATAAAATTACTCCATCTGCAAACTATAAGATATAGTGTATTCTAAAATTTGATTCACGCTTATTTTATTTAACAATTATATCTTAATTAACCATTAAAATTTAAATAATTATCTCTAAAACTTTCGTGATCTTTTACTAATCATCCTTTTGGTCAGTTATATTGTTGTTGGGAACTTTAAGGCTTGCCCAACACCTCTTACACACACTTGGATTTTACCCGACATTAATTTACCCAACAAAAACATGGGTAGATTGTTTAATCATTTGATGGGCAATAATATGCCCATGAGCACTTTGGTTTATGCCAAACGCGTTTTTCTTAACCGTTTTTATGTGCATAAGGCAATTTCTTGTGATGGCATGTTATTTTATTTGGACGGCATTGAAGGACAAAACACGCACGCGTTATTTACAGCAGAAACTACTGTGTCATAATACTGTGAGTGTTGCAAGTACCCTTACGGCGCGTGTTTATAAAATAGAAGCTTGCCCTTCAAATGACATCAGTGAAATTGCCTTATAGGTCAGCACGTTAAATCAAAGAATACAAGTATTTTATTAGTGTGATACGAATAAAAAAACTTACAAATATTACAAAGTTCGTACAACCCCATTATACGAATCACTTTGAGCAAAATTGTTAAATGGACTTTATCGATCTCCTATTACTTTTCTGTCTTCAGTTGTTTTTCATTAAATTAATAAGAAAACTATGAAATCCCGTACTCCAAGAGATGATATCTGTAAACAAATTGAAACGGTTGACATGTTTTTTTTTCTTCTCTTCTTCTCCTTTTAAGAGTTGGTATGGACCTGAAGACTACAGTACAGTTGGTTCATCAAGTTTTTATACCGTCCTAGACAACACATACGACGCCCAGTGATTCGAATCGTAAAGTTCAATTCAGTCTTCTGAACAAGAATTTCTTCCAAAGATTAACGGGTGTTCTTTTTATATAGATGTAACCAACACCGTCCAGCCGTCATACAACCACCAAACAAAGAAAATATACACTTACTTAATTTAGATGGATCCTTACCGAAAATGTAGCTATAGTGAAGATATATCTTAATCGAGGGGAAAATGTTTTGTTAGTTGGTGAATGCAATAGCTGTTTTCGTAAAGCTTTCTTTGAGGCAAACAAATGTAAATTGTGGTTGCGGGGATGATAAAACATAAGTTTTTTTGATATATGATCAACTGATACAGTCAAGTAATTATGTGGTTTTTGTCGTTATAAATCGTAACAAGTAGGCTTAATAAGGTCTCTGTGGTAAGTGGGACCCTCCACTCATCTTTACACCGGTTAATAATATCGGTCTTAAAGGCAGTAATGTCTCAAGAGTGAAAGACAGAAAATGCTAACACTGCACCCAAAAAAAAAAAAAAAAAAAAAAAAAAAAAAAAAAAAAAACCAAAATTTATGTGGAGAGTATTAACTATATCACTGTAAAATTATAGCCGTGACTTGTTTATTTAACGTGGGGGTAGACTTCATCGTCCTCCCTAAAGAATAATTTTAATGTTCTGAATATACAACGAAATTGCTTGTAGGCCCAAGCAAAATTTGATCCCAATAGGTGACCGTACATTATTCACCCTACTAGCTATTACTGCCATAGAAATTTCACACGGCACAAAGTAATAAGTAATATTATATATACTTGACGACCCTCGTTGCTTCTTTAAGATTTTCTTTTGGCTGTGGAGCCTTTAAAACTCTCTAGGTCGAAGAATACCGATGCAATATGGTGTCCGCGGACAAAGCCATCACGAACAATCGATTCTAGACGAACGAGTTGGCCAGTGGTGCTGCGGCCACGTCGAAAAACACTTTGGGAACTAGATATAAGATTGTGTATTTCTAGGTACCAAAGCAGACGGGCATTAATAATTCGTTCAAAGGTCTTGCATAGGCAACTAGTGAGGGAAATACCCGGCTTGGCGATGGGAATAATAGTGGCCTCCCGCCAAGCAACAGGAAAGTTGCCAATTACCCACGCACCGTTGAATATATCTAACAACACCAGTGAGGTGTTATTTGGAAGGTGTTTTAGGAACTGGTAGTGAACTTCATCTGGGCCAGTAGCAGTGTCATTGCTCCTTTCGAGAGCAATGTAAAGTTCCGTGACGCTTAAGAGGCTGTTGTAGTCCTCAGAGATGTCCGATGTGAAGTTCACCTTCTCTTTTTCCACGGTGTGTTGGAAAGTTTGAAAAACTTGAGAGTAATTCCTACTTGAGGAGTTGGACTCGAACCCATCTGCAAGCGCTTTGACGATATCTGCTGTCTCTGTACATTTGCTTGTGTGATACGCAGGAACTGACCTGCCTCCCACTTATTTTTCTTAACATATCCAATGCTTGCTTGACTGGGGTTCGTGTTGGAATTTAGTTTAGGAATATACCGTTTCCATGACTCCCGTTTGCTTGATTTAATAATGCGTCGTGCTTTGGCACGGGCATTAAAGTAATTACTACGATTAACATTGGTTGGGTACTTATTTAAAATAAAATAGGCCTTTTTGCGATCCTTGATCGCTTTTTCACAATCCGCTTTTAACCACGGCTTGTGTTTACAACGCGGATTTGCAGAGGACTTAGGGATAATTTTAATTGCAATGTTCACCAAAAGTTGTGTGAAAATAGATATCTGGTCCCTTACACCATCGAAAGCATTCCGGACGATCATGCTTACGCAGAGATGGCTAAATTCAGGCCAGTCAGCTCTTTGAAGTTGTCATCTGGGGACCCTTTCTTCGGGCACCACTTGGTACACAACGTCAATCAAAAGAGGGTAGTGGTCACTTCTACATTGGTCATCGTGGACTCTCCCCTTAAGGTCCAACAGGATCTCCGAAGAGCAAATTGAAAGATCAATTGCTGAACGCAATCCAGAGGCCGGTCGAACGTAGGTAAAAGATCCGTCATTCAAAAGGAGCGTCGTAACGGGATGTATTACTTTGCTACCGTCATATTTACCAAAACCAAAACATCCTATGCTGCTGTAAAAGTCTCTTTTTTCTATTTTCATATTGAAGATGGCCTTCAAATATGTCTTCCCTTCCATTGGATATATATATATATATATATATATATATATATATATATATATATATATATATATATATATATATATATATATATATATATATATATATATATATATATATATATATATATATATATATATATATATATATATATATATATTTATATATTTATATATATATATATATATATTTATCACTTTTTATTTAAACATAGGCGTTTACCGTTTAAGGCAAAGGGGATCCACTAGCCTCCCCCACCCCAAAACATCAAAAAAAATAAATAAATAAATAAATAAATAAATAAATAAATAAACGGGGGGGGGGGCGTTCGGAATAATTCCAACGAAAGATATTTCTTTGAAACAAAATTCAGCGATTTAGAATGTTTTTTGGCCAACAAGCGCCCCCAGATTTAGCCTCAATCTATGGCCGAGCTACACTTAGACAGTTTGCTAACAGGTTCACTCCCTTAAAAAAAAAAAAAGGAAAAAAATCCCTGGTTCGGCCGAAGAAAACCCACTAAAGTCAAATTCTCATCTTCGACAGCGACCTTGGTTAGTACACAAGATAATTAGCTTGATTTTGTCCACAGCAAAGTCGACGTTTTGATTAAAAAACTCTTATTTTATTCTTAAAGCCGGGCCTTGCCAGGTAAAATACAGTAAAATACAAACTTTTGCCAAACAGCTTCTTTTCAACTCTTACAGTCCCACGTGTATTAAAAAATGATGTACTTCGTGTTTGTGTGCTCCCTTAAATCAATAGATTTAAAATTAGTCTAACAGAGTTAATATAAATATAAAAGAATGAAATTAGTGAACAATCGAACGTCCAATTGGTCACTAATTCCATTCTTTTGGATTTAACCTCCAATAGTTTAAATCTTACGATTTAAGAGAATCTGTGTGTGTGCGGGGGGGGGGGGGGGATCTCATCAATTTTCGGTGACTCCCTGTGACTGTATGAGCTTCAGGTATTGGTTACCTCCGTCGGTGAGCTTTGAACTTCAGCCAGGCCAGTGGCGTCGTCATTTTTGCTAAGGTCAGCTTTTTGCAGGTAAGGATTTTCTCAAATTCCAACCGTTTTACCAACCGTTTTTCCAAGTTTTCACCAACTCTACCCTCACCCTTTTTGTCCTTTTTTATGCCAAAGTCCATTCATTTCATCAATTTAATAATCATGCAGGAAGTCGCAGTTATAGCTTACCTTGCTGTTTTTGTTCTCTGATGATTCCTGTTTTGTTTACTTACTATCTACTTGTAATCTTACTACCTATTTTCAAAGTCATTTTGGGCAATACTACATTTTCTTGTATGATGCCTTGATTTACGACGAAATATCAATAAGTTACATCATACAGAAGTAACATACGGCAAATTCAGCTACAACGTCCTGTCATTAATGCCCGTAGCATAGGAGATTCTGCGTGCTTTAGAGTAAGGGCACTCTCATATTTTCGGCTTTCCGTGCTTCAAAATTCACTAATAAGGTTTAAGGATTACGGTATATTATTTATATAATCTGTAAATTACAAGAAATCAGGGAGCCCGGTAGTGAGGCAAAAAATGTCCTTTTCTCACTAACAGTAACGATCACTTGAAGAACTTAATCGCTTTTCTTTCTTCTTTTGGCAAACATGTTCAAACAAGCACCAATAGCTCAGCTAACTTAGGGAAATATCAGGATTCACATTCATATAGTGTACTATAACATGATAAGCTACTAGAAATATCGCCAGTTTAATTTAGAAAATAGTATAGGAGTGTTTTCAATCCTTCAACTTTAAGTTCAACTTTAAGACGAACGCATGAATTATTGTATATTGATGAACGGGACATACATCGATGTGGATTCCGTGCACACGTAGTTGTCTTTTTACAGATTAAATACAAGATACGAAAACTCCCTTTCCTCTTCAGGTTTATGCATGCTTATTTATTAAATATATATATATTTTAATATTGCATGTAGCTGGGGCATATCTTCCATTTTTATCTGTTGCAACCAGGTTTCGTGCCTGAATTCACAAATTTTAATATTTTTTTCATTATAAACGCTAAGATTCAAGAAGCAAATTTCAAACAGGGAAATCTTATGGTAAGAAAGAAAATTTCATTTAACTAAATTATAGGTCATTTAATTTACCTGCAATTAGTATAGTTATTACATTAGGGTCTAGTTTGTTATGTGTTTCCTACCACTGTAATGTAAAAAAAAAAAAAAACTAAATTTTAATTCTTTTATGAATACACAACACTTAGTCCTAGCGTCATCTTATGGAGTTACTAGCGTATCTAGAGCTCCCTGCTAATTCTCTTTGTTATATTTAAATGCAACACTTTGCTTGAATTGGTGTTGGATTAACCGAGAGTCTTCCATCATCACTGTATTTAAAAGAGACTGTTTAATAACATGTAAGATATGACTATCACAAAGGATCAATTTTGTACTTTGAATTGAAGAAATCTTTATCTGCGAAGTAGTAGTGGCTAACATTTCTTTACGTTACTTACGGAACGCACACAGCATGATTTTTATTGGAAGTTGGCCACAAAGATTAACAACAATCCAACAATTCTGTTGGTAAACCAAATTTTGATTAAGTGAAATTAACACCCCACCTTGAAGAGAGAATAGACCGCAGCTGTGAATATCAGATAGAAATTCAGCTTTCCACTTTTTAATATAACGGGCTGTGCGGCATTTTGGAAAAGGCAGACGGTTTTATTCGAAAGAAAGTAAAAACAAAAATAAGGAGAGAAATTCACATCGAGAAGCTTACTACTTCTTAGTTTGCATCCACATCAGCTAATATTTAACGGTAGGCATTTTTTTCTTGTTTAGTGTTTTGACTTACTTTCACCTTACGATTGCTATTGCGTTGTGCAGATTCTCAGTCGAGACTTGAACCTTCGATGCTCAACGACCGACATCAGCAGTGTGCTCTAATTTACTGCACTGAAAAGCTTTTCAAAAGTTCGACGTAACGTTACGAGTTCATTAATATAGGTATCACTCTACCAGATACGTTTTAAAAGGTTAAATTAACAAATCTTGTTTCATTTTGCTAAGTTCTAAATATTCTTTGAAACCTATCGAGTCCTTCATAAAAAAAGGGGAGAGAGAGAGAAAAAGACGAATTTCTTCTTACAAAATGTCGGAACATTTTCCCGATCATCATTTGTTTTTATCCCGAGTATGAGCGCCCTTCTTACCAGAAGTGACATTACTGGCCTTTTTTCTTTACCTGTTCAAATAAAATAATGGTTGTCTATATCCAAAAAGGTAAAAAAGGAATACAAATGTAAATTGTGATTGTGGAAAATGATAAAACATTACTTTAACAGATATTTCATCAATTGATAAAGTTAAGTAATTATGTAGTTTTTGCCGTTTTGAAATCGTTACAAAAAGGCTTAATTATGTCATTGTGGTAAGTGGGATCTTTAACTTATCTTTTCACCGGTAAATATTATTGGTATAATTAAAGCAGTAATGTCTCAAGAATGAAAGACAAAAAATCCTTACACTGCACGCAAGATAAATATCAAATTCATGTCGAGTGTATCAACTGTATTACTTTAAAATTGCAGCCGAGAATAGTTAATTAATGTGGGGTAGACATCATCGTCCTGCTCTAGGAATAATTACACTGTACTTATTATGCAATGAAATTGTTTGTTGGCCTACCGAAAATTTGATCCCAATAAGTGATCGCACATTTTTCACCCCTCAAGCTTTTACTGCGATAGACATTAACACGACGCAAAGTATTTAGTAATATCATGTATATTTGACGATTCAAGACCAGCTAAACTTAGTAGGCACACTTCATGTAACCATCGAAACAACACGAACTTAACAATATCGATGTTAGTAATTCCAAATAAAAAATCCTCGTTGTTTTTTTTTTTTTTTTGCTTTGCTTTTGGAGTCTTTTAAGTAATGAAAAAGAGGATCGGTACGGGATGTATTAATTTACTACCACCACATTTACCAAACCTACAGCATACTATGCTACACTTAAAGCCTTTCTTTTGCATTATCATATTAAAGCTGGTCGTCAAATGTCTCTTCCCTACCATTGGGTATATATATTTCCCGTTATTTGCAAACATAGGCGTTCACCAGTTCATGCCAAGGGAATCTAGTAGTCTCTCCCACCCCCAGCATAAAAAATGAACGGAAAATTTCCAGCGATTTTTTTTCTTGAAAAAAATTCAGCGATTTAGAATGCTTTTCGGCTAACATACCCCCTCCCCGAACTTAACCCCAATCTATGACAGCGCTGCATTTAGACAGTTTGATAACACGTCTATCTCCTAAAAAGTCCCTGGCCCGCCGCAGAACACCCCCATAAAGTTAGATTTTCCTTTCGACAGGGCCCCTACATTGGTAAACTAGATAAAAAAAAGCTCGATTCTGCTTATAGCAAAGTCGACGTTTTGATGCGAAACTATTTTTTTTTTCTCTTAAAAGCGAGGCCTTTTCAGGTAAAACACAGAAAGATAAAAACTTTTGCCGAACAGCTTCTTCAACTCTTACATTCCCTTGTGTGTTCATAAATGATGGACTTCATGCTTGTGTGTGTGTGTGTGGGGGGGGGGGTCTATCGATTTTCGGTGACCCGCTGTGCCTGCAGGAACTCCAGGTACTGCTTCCCTCCGTCGGAGAGCTTGGGTCTTCTGCCAGGCCAATCGCGAGGCATTTTTTTTAAGGTCGGGTTTGGAGGTAAGGATTTTCTCAAAATCTAACCATGAAAAGTTTTTACCAACCCCACCCTAACCCTTTTTGTATGTTTCATGCAAAAGTTCCTGCCCTTTATTAACTGATTAATCATGCAGAAAATCGCAGACATAACTTACCCGTACCTGTTTGCTGCCTTTCTTCTCTGATGATTCCTTATTATTTTGTCCTCTTATTATCTACTTGTAATCTAACTACCTTTTTTTTCAAAGTAATTTTGGGCAATACTACATTGTCTTGTAAGATGCCCTTATTTCATCACGAAACGTCAGTAAGTTACATCATCGTATCGTTATAGTCATGGATAATTAAGTATAATTCCGTTAGCCTACTTAACTTCTTAACAGAAATATTGCGGGTGAGAGTATTTCATATACCGAACTCTCGAAAGAACTAGTGTTGTCAATAAGGATAGTTTCCTATAGTGGAAAATTCCATAAAACAGAATTGCACTCTAGAGTTTATATAATCGTGATCAACGTTTTTTTTTTTTTTTTAATTTTCGAATCAGAAAAAACATTGCAAGAAAACATGATACTTATCCAAATTGCCACCCGTCAGACTTTTAAGATGAGGATTCCACGCCAACCGTAGTTAGCCAACTATTTAGCCAGGCTCCTTATTTGTTACAACAGGACGCATCACTTGTCCGATTTTTTTTAACCTATGCATCAACTTTACGTGGTGAAATTAAAAGTGTTTTTAGTCATGTGAAATGTAACCAGTAAAGTGGATTTTATGGACGTTTTAAAATACCCGTGGTATTATGAATATGCAATAAGCACTGTGCCGGATCGCGATTAGGGATACCTTTTTCTAAACCTAGATTACAAATTGATTCGAGACCTTTATGTAGTGTGAGCGTTTTGATACTCCTGACGTGGCATCGTCGATGGTTTATCGGGCAATCAATCGGTATTAAGATAAAGGTCAAAGTAATGCTAAATAACGGAACTGAATGAGATGTATAGGACTCCATAAAGTCACAGTGTTTTGACCTTCTTTCACCTTACGATTCATGCTATTGCGATGTGCAGATTTTCAGTCAAGGCTTGAACTTTAGATGTTCAACGACCGACATGAGACAGTGTGTTTTATTTAATATATTGTACTGAAAAGCTTTTCAAAAGTTTGACGTAATGTTACGAGTTCATTTATCCAAGTAAAACTGTGCCAGGTATGTTTTTAAAGGTAAAATTAACAAATCTCGTTTGATTTTTCTAAGTTCCAAATACTTTTTAAAACCTATCGAGTCCTGCATAAAAAAAAAAAAAAAAAAAAAAAATGAGAGAGAGCAAAAAAAAAAAAAAAAAAAACGATTTCTTCTTACAAAAGGTTGGAACATTTTCCCCATCACCATTTATTTTTACTCTAAGTATGACCGCCCTGCTTGTGGGAAGTGTCATTACCGGTCCTTTTTCTTTTCCTGTACAAATAATGAAATTCAAAAAGATGTAATAATACTCAAAGTATTATTGTGTGCTAGTTTTTTTTTTTTTTTTCACAGGTTTCTAGTATAGGAACATGCTTGGACCCAATCATGTTTACCATTTCGAAATGCAAACCTGTAAGCTGTCAAATGCCACAAAAGAATAACGAACACAAGTTTTGTAGCTATACTTCCTGTAATCTGATTTGGTTTAACTCTCAATACTGTCGAAACAAGAGACTCAATTAAAATTCTAACTAATGAGACATTCGTAAACCATGGATGAAAGTCGTAAAATGTTTGCGATTTTCTTAAATCCTCCTGAGTCTCTACAAAATCTTTGGCAACTTTTACTTGACTTCTTTCCAGGGGAGGTCAGGTCATAAACATCTTTATAGTACTCCAATGGAAATGGATTACCTTAAGTTAAAATATTTAAGTTAATCAGGGGTCTTTACAAGTGAATTTGCTTTTATTTTATAGCTTTGTCTTAGAAAGAAAAATCACAACGTTAGAATTTTTTTCACTACAGGACAAAGTTTTCACACGTCTTGGCATCCAACGTTTTCATGTTCTGGAAACCAGGATTGCGTTTAACTTTTAAACCCCCATCCCCACTGCCCCGTTCTTACACTGTTACAGTACACTCTCTACTTCTACATGATTTTATAATTAGCCAAAGCCTTAGCCAATCTAAAGTAAACCTCAGCCTTGGCTATCGTAAAAAATCATTCCTCTCGTATCATTTTTTTTTATGTATTTAAAGATGTCTACTGCCCTCCATTACTTCTTAAAACCAGAGTTCAGAACAAATTAATTCCCCATGCCCACCTTGTACTGAAATCACGCATATTGCTGCACTAGTCATTCAACGGTACACACTGTTAAGCCCAGTTCATACTCAGTCGCCGACCTCAATGCGGAAAGAATTTTTTGTCCCTAACGGTTGCGGCGACTAGGGTCAACAAACTTTTATTGTGCGCTTTTGATCCGCATTGAGTGCAGAAGCCCGTTACCATGCTTTTGTAGTCGTTCCCAGTGTACGTGCGTACAATCCGTTCTTGATCCGCTCAAGATAAACCGATTTTATCTTTTCCCGCTTTACTTTGCCCGTTTCAATGAGCAAGTTGAAACACCTATCTGCATTGTGATAAACACATTGAAGCCTGAACCGATATATTACACGCGGAGACATAATGGCTTCAGTGTTCAGTCTTGAGTTCACAACTCCAAAAGGCTAAGAAAGCCATCACAGGGTGCCAGATAACAGTTAAAAGAAGTCAACAAGGGCAACACAACCAAAACAAAAAGGCAACTAGAAACTAAATTCAAATACAGACAAAACCAAAAACTAAACAATCACAAAGCAACCACTGCAAGTAAAAACAAACGACAAGGGCCAAGAGGAAGCCATTTTCCTCTGAGGAGGATGAAAAATTGATTGAGGAAGCAAGAGAGTATCGAAATTTGTATGACAGCAGTTTGGATCAATACAGAGCCTTTCACAGAAATGAGCAGTCGTGGATTGCTATAGGCCCCTTGTTCTCAGCCAGTGACCGGACGTGGAGGGACTGCAAGGACAGGTGGAAATATTTGAGAGACAGATAAACTAAAGCAAAACGATCTAACAAGGGGCGTAGTGGAGACCCGGGTGGCAAAATTTTTAACGCTTTTTCCTACAAAAGAAACAACTAAAGGGGTTTCGTAAGGAAGCTTTTTACTTTTACCGACTCGAGGCTTAAAATAAGTACATAGCCACTCCCCAAGAAAACAACACTTCTGTGTGGATGCCTCGATACCCGTCCTATTAGTTGCTCCGGGGGCTACGTTGGCTTTACGCTTTTTGAAAGATCATATAAGTTCAGTTAGTCAGTGTTCATAGTAACTCAATAAACTGAATTGTCTCACAGTTCTTTACTTTGGCAGTCACCAGCTAGTGACATGCCCGTAACCAGACAAGGTGCAGGAGGAACCCAATCAACGGGCCCACGTGGGGCCCATCATGGGTTATCTGTGGACACCGTGGGATTTTCATTTACATGGGGTAACCGTGGGCACTGTTTGTGGGTGTTATGTGGGTGTTGTGTGGGCAGATCGTGGGTAAATAACGGGCTAACTTTAAAAGGGCCCATGTGGGTTGAATCTGGATGATGTATGGGCAGATGTTAATGGGAAAATGATGGGCAATTCTTAATGAGGCCCATGTGGGTTTTGCATGGCAGATGTTTGTGGGCGAATGATGGGTTGACTGTAATATGACCCATGTGGGTAATATATGGGCTCTGTGTTGACATCTGTTCACGGGCAAATGGATTTGGATTTTATATGGGTGGATGTCAATGGGCTAATGATGGGCTTCTGATAAAAGAGCCCATGATGGTTAACTGTGGGTATAGTATGAACAGATGTTATTGAGAGGCCGTATGTACCATCGGCTTTTCGCTTTCCTCTTTCTTTTGCGATTAAGCCAATTAAGAGTAGATTACAAGCAGCTCCACCTCATACGATTCCATCTTCCAGAATGCACTGACTATTGATGCACAAACGTTGTCCGCAACTCAAACGCAGAGTATGAATTGCAACGCGGATTGTACAGGTGCAGACAATTTACGTTTGAGGTCGGCGATAAGCCACATCAAAACGAGTGGTATGAACGAGTGACAAACTTTGCGCCGACCTCTATTGCCGAGTGTGCGGCGACCAAGGTCGGCGGAGAAGCATGAACGTAGCTTGCTTACTCTCCGACCGTCTGGACTCGGTCACATGTCGTTCCTAGGTCATGCGTTTTGGGTAGGACTATAGCCTTTGTAATATGCTGTTTACCGTATCAAACGACTCCGTCTGGGGCTATTTATGTGGCTCTTTAGTATGATATAGTAAAATCAAAATTTGAGTTGTGAACGAGAAAAAAAAAAAAAAAATACGGTACAACTATAAAGTAGATTGGCTAAACAATATTGAGCCAAACGTTACCATTACATCCAGTTCTCCCTGATTTTATTCAAAGTGAGAAGTAAAAGAAGAAAATGCATGGTAAATTAGGTACTCGTCTGAGAATGTGAGTAAATGTTAAGAGCAAAGAATAAAGATGGGAAAATATATATTGATAGCCTTTCACTTGAATAATTAGTTATATTCCAGTGAAAGTTAAATCGACGTACATCACAGTCAAAGCAACTGACCATAGACTGGAAATTACAATATGAGTTGCCATTTTCAGATAGCTGATTTGTTCTTGTCTCAAAATTTCATGAAAAATGTTTTAAAGTAAGTTACCTATGCAAACAGCGTAATTCTTCCAAAGATTTTATACAACGTCTAGCGTCTTGAATGACTTGCAACCACGGACTTGTGTACATGGATAGTGCATGTAACGTGCACCGTAGCTGGTCGCCACCGACTGAGACAAAAAAGGCGCACCAAGATGGCCGCCATGAACCTATGAATCGGCTGATTTGACAACAACTCTGTAGTATTTCGAGCAAACGTTAAACTTGAATGGGGAAAAATACCATATTCCTGCAATACCTTAAGTTATTTTGACATTACCTTACCATATTTCAAAAATATTTCAACTCTTTTTCTAAATATGGGGATATACTTGAGCAAGTCCAAACTTTCACTCAAAAACATAGCAGACGACCATCTTGATACGCTTTTTCTCACGCCTACGGTAGCGACAATGAACCGTGTAGTATGCTCTGTCCATGTATAGGAAGTCCGTGCTTGCAACGAACTTAAAAGTAAAGAGCAGTCCCCCAAACATATTTTGAAGAAAAAACTAGATAATGCAATTTTCCTCTTAATTCTCTTCAGTGTCTTTCATTACATTGTATGACTGTGCAATCGCATATTCAAGGTAAAATAAGCACTTATTTCTACTAAATTTCAAAATCTGAAGAAAAAAAATGTTGTCACATGACTCCCACCAGCCAATCATGAAACTGGACAGTCTACTACACATCTTCAATTTGGGATGACTGCTATTGCCCTTTTAGGTTGAGAAATTTCAGAGTTTCTCGAAAGGCTGGGTATTCCCTCCCATAAGTCACTCTCTAATAGACCGCAAAGTGCTAACTCACTCTATTGGAGTGTTGATCAGTGGCGTAGCTAGGATATTTTCCAGAGGGGCAAAAGCGTGGAGTTTCCTTCCAAATTTCCCCTGTCAATGTGTACGTATTTCATATAAAATATACAAATTACAAGTATAACAAAAATATTCATTCATTCATTCATTCATTCATTCATTCATTCATTCATTCATTCATTCATTCATTCATTCGTTCATTCGTTCATTCATTCATTCATTCATTCATTCATTCATTCATTCATTCATTCATGCATTAATATCATGTCATTATGTAATATTACCTATATTTTAATCTCAAAGTATAACGTAGAGCAATTGGAAATAACAACTTTTAGGTCATATATTTATTATGGTTAACAATATCTGATTTACATGTATGTACCAACTCAGTGACGTACACAAGATTTCTCTGGATGAAGGACGTGCAGTTTTTTGAGTGACCGCCAGCCTGGGGGAGGTGTCTAAGGGGAGGGGGAACCCCCTCCCGTTTGGATTTTTTGTTTTTGTTTTTAAGGAGCCTATATGCAAAATGGTGCAAGGTTTTCGACTTTGACAGGAACAGTATTAAAAGTTAATTTGTGGTGGTTCATGAGGATACAATTGAAACTTTGGTGTTTGTTCATGCATTCTAATGTCATTTACGATACCTTACAAATTAAAACTTGTCATTAAATTTGCATACTTTTAGGAGTCAAAATAAAAGGGCATCGTTCGGTATAGGCGAAAGGGGACATTTTAGTTTGCGGTTTTTCTTGGCCACAAAACGTTATTCTGTCATAAATATTAGCTAAGCGGCGCGTCACCATTATTTGGCGCGGGGAGGGGGGGGGGTAGAGAAATTTAGCAGAATCGTACCCCACAGATGACCGCAGATAGCATTTTCCAGACTTATACGAAGAATCTAACGAGTCATTATCTTCTTTTGTTGATTCAATAAAATGCTCACTTCAAAATATGTTGGCAAACTGCAAAGTGATCAGAGAGTTAAGAGCTTTTTTGACCCCCAAAATGTAATTTTGAATAAAAGACTGATCGAAGCGCCACGATTGGTTGCGGCGGAGCGTAGAGAAAATTTCGAAAAATTAGACCCCTCAGATTGCCAAAAATTGAAATATTCATGCTTGTTAAGAGAAATTAAATATACAGTCTTGATATTAAGCTTTTTATTTGCATTATGGAAAAAAAAAAATCATGAACATGCCAAGTGGTCAAAAAATTACTACAAAAATGTACTATCACTATTAGGTCTATACGTTATGGTCTTCATTTTTTTCGGGGAAACTATACAACGAATTGAAAATATGTTAATGCCTCTTTATAGTGACTCTTGGCTAAATTGGAAACTGGGAAAAGGACCGTGGTCGGCTCGACTTTAACCAATAGTTTGGAAACTGGGCCATAAAACTCTATCTAACGAGCTAACTAACTTGGTTAAATTAAAGATCCGATCAATTGATGATATTGTCTGTGACTGATCGAGTTTCCATTTGTTAATGATTTAACCCATAACATCTCTTGCGTAATACATGGCAAACTACTTCTCACAGCACCTGAACACCCTCCGCTCCCCTGTCCCCGCCGTGTACGTCGAAGTCTCTGTAAGCCATGTAAGGAGTTTATGGCGTGGGCCCTCTCTCTTAAAAATTCTTAAAAAGGTAGTTCTAATGCAATCGGTGCCACCAGTGGGATACAAAGTCTACCTTTTGAAGGAAAAATTTGAATTTGACAGAATTGGCCTGTTTGTAGGAATTTAAAAATTTGGCATCACTGGGGGGCCTTGCAGAGACTATCCTTCCCCTTTGAAAATTTTTGAAAAACTTATTTTCCTTACATGCAATCTGGTGCCACATATGCTATCTTTTGAAGTAAAATCTGGGTTACTAAAGTACGGCTACGTATTTTTAAGAACAAAAAAACGGCATCCGTGAGAGGGCCATGGCCCAAAGCTCCCCCCTTCGTACGCCACAGATCACCTAGTAAGTTCTAGCCTAGGACAAGATATTCATATACCCGTTTATTGGTACACCCCAAGTGAGCAGAATGTTATTTTCCGGAACTTGTCTGTATGCCTCCAAGAATTGAGTTAAGTAACAAAATCTAAGTATCCCGTCCATTCTAATTTCCAGACTAACGTTATGTTCAGGTTATGTTAATCGTCAGTCATGGATTGTTTCAGCCCCATCCATCGTTATGTACACAGAGTAAATCGGTATACTTTACCCCCCTTCCCCGCTACTAGCTTGTAGGACAACATAACCCCTGGGGCCTACGTTAGTGACTTATCAGTTTTCACATTGTTACCGAATTCTTAAAGTGTACAAGGAGAGATTGTGCACAATGTGATCATATTCTTAAGTTCGGATTTACAATCTTTCACTGTAGTGATGATCAGCTGTGTTTAAGTTCCTGAATAAAGGCTTCTGTGCACTGGAATGCACTGATAACTACCGCGCGTATACAAGTTAGAAAACATTCAATCTGCTGCCCGGGGAGAACATTTCTGTACAACGCGAGTTGGGCCGGTTCAGGCGACACTGACGAACGAAATCTGGGCTAATTTTGTGCATGAAAATACGAGTTATGTATGAGAAATGTCTCACAATTTCTAATTTTAACAAAAATTTTGAGAAATGGAAAAAGGACATATCATTTCATCAAATTTTCCCAATTTCATCAAATTTCTACAACTTTTATTCGGGGAGGGGGCAACTTTCCCCCTGCAACCCCACACAGTAGCTACGCCACTGAATGTTAATTCACTTCAAGAAGAGTTACCGTCTACATAGAAAGTGCGAAATTCGCTCCTTTGGAGTTGTGAATTTCACTATCCTTTGAGTGAATAAACGCTCTATAAAAGAGTGAATCAATACTTTCTACTCCGTTAGAGAGTGTTTAAGTTCATTCATTTGATTTTAGAGTATATGTCACACCCGATGCTTCTACACCACAATCTGTGTTTTACCTGAGTTAACGGAAAATTTGTGGTGATAAAACATATAACATGTTTGTCATCTTGCCATTTCTGTTTCATCCTCTTCCGAGGTATATCTTGTTACATACCGAAGAAATCAAAAGCTATGCTCACTACAAAGGTCATCTTTCTCATTCCTGTTACGATTACCGTATTACAAACCTTTGTACTCCTCATCGACTCCAGATCTTCATACAGGGTCCAGAACATAATCTCTGTCCCACTAAGGCACCAAATTCTTCCCGATATAGCAGTCTGGGGGTTTTGGCTGATAAGGTGAGGGCTGCATAACCCCCCGTCCCGTTCTCTCGTCCCGTCCCTACCTTGTCCCATGCTTACTCCCTAATTGCTTTCACAGGAGCATCTATTCTAAAAAAAACATTGCAAGAAATCATCCATCACCTTAAACTACAGTTGCAATAAGCTTTTCTAATTTGTAGCCTTTAAATCGAAAACAGCTTCAAAGTATCAATAGCCAAGTAGTGATTTAGACGGGTCCTTTAAAGGTCATCAACTGTTTTCTTTACTCGTTCGAGATTAATTCTGCCCTTCCATTTGTTCATCTGTTGTCGTGTCTTAACAAAATTGCAAAATAATAACAACACTTTAAAATTACACAGTTTTATATTCTAGATTATGGGCTTGTGTGGCAATGGGGTTGTATTAAAGGTCTTAGCCATAGGCAGGAGTTAGGCTTCTAAGAACTTCCCAAGAACTCAATTTTCGGTGTTCGGCGTTGGAAATTCGGGCAACCATTTCTGTCTTGACAAATCTAGTGCACAGGCATTTCAGTTAGTTCAACAGAAAATGCTTTATCGAATTCAGACAGAGTTCATTTCAGGAGGAATGGTGGTGGTACTTTTTAGGTAATTTTGTGATCATTTTGGTGTTTATATTTTTGTTTTTGATAAAACTGAACATATTTCAAGCAAAAGTTCTTTACTTTTCGAAATTATCTGATCACTCCGCGCTATATCGCCCCCACCAATAGTGGTGGCGTTATACGCACTAGACAGTCTTTCGGGCAGTATAAAGCATAGCCTGCTGTTAGTAGGCTATTGTGTTTGCGTTTCAACTACTACATTCAAAATCAAAAATGTTACTTTCGGTACTATAAATAATACCATACGCGTCTTTCAACGGCTTCCCTGCTGAGCAGTCGACGTTTCCAACTAAGTTACAAGGCATACATACGGTATACAATAGCCTGCCAACTTTCTAGCGAATCTCATTTACGACCACCAAATATGGCGTCACGACAAACATAAAAATACTAAATTATATCTCGCGTAATAGGTAATATTTATACATCGAACTTATAGCCTGGTACACATTTTCCACCTACAAAAGCTTATAAGGTTGTAAGCCGTTCGTTGTATTAGTTGTATGTACCCAAAGACACTATTCATACTTGTTTCGTGCACCACGTGAACATCTTATGTTCACTTATTCGTCACTTAAAATGCGGGATTCCTGTAAGTGCAAACTGGACGAAGGTTTGCAGACTGCATATTATATACTGTTTAGAGAGATGTATATTGATTTTGAGAGAGCGCCATCTGTCGGCTACTACAGAGTCTACTCCGCCGGCTACGTAAAGCATTTTCATCTCCAGCAAAATGACCCCTCTCTTTCAAACTGTTCCTGGCCCAGGGGCTGGATGAACTGCTGATCGGATTCCTCTTACTGTCCTAGAAACCGGGGAAGTACAGATCTCCCGCAAAATGTTGTTCATATGACAGCTGCTACCACGTTTTCATCATTCAGCATTGTCAAGTGCACACAAACTGTATCCGTTGCGTAAGAGGGAAGTGTATGTGTGTGTCCGTGCGTGTGTGGGTGTATGTGTAACTGTTGGGTAAGGAAGCATCCCCAAAGTGGCACTGCATTCATTCAAAAGCCCCTCTCTTATCTGCAGCTCATCCAATCCTACCACCGCAATAAGAGTCGGTTCTTCCAGATCAAAGGAGTCTTACTAATACCACGGCACCCAGCACTATGCACTGTCAGTTACGTCAATTCGCTGTAAGCACATGTTGTCATATGGTAAATTACTGGTGTAAGTTCAGGAGACTACTGAGTTACCAGACTGAAATCTTGCACATGGCCACTAACATCACTGTATGCACATGGCCACTAAAATCACTGCATGCACATGGCCACTGAAATCACTGTATGCACATGGCCACTAAAATCACTGCATGCAGTATAGAAGCAAGATTGAGTCTGGTATATGAAGTATTCAAGGTATACAATTCCATATATATAATCAACGGGCGTAGTGGTAAGGGTTTCATCTATCTGTGCATTTAATTACAATTGAGAATTTGTATGGTCATGGTTACATGTAAAACACCCATCACTTTAAACACAAAATAATTCTTCAATTGTTGTCTGAATTGTCTAACCACGTTCATTACTCATATTTGACTAATTTGTGATGATATCTGACAAATTACATAGTTATGTACGGGAGAATATCAGGTCAAAATTTAGTCAAGCAGGCCTGGGATTTGCTAGAAACTAATTCAACTGGGTCAAATATTAGTCAATATCGTTTTCAATTTCGGAAATGTTTGGTTTATTTGTATTTACGATGATTTCGCCTTAGCACGACTTATACGGGATCGCGCTCTCTTATAGAAATGGATCCGGTCAACACCTCTAAAATTTGTAATGTGCTAGTTGAGAGAGATTTGGAAAACATGTCATTTAGACCTGTAATCTGGTTATTTGGACTTGCTAATTATTTACATTACTTGTAGAAGGCCCACAAAACGTCTACTCCATGCTAAAGTTAAATTTGCGATGTAGTTTTGCCAAATTTTTACCGTTAAGTGAACTTTGCCATTATTCTAAAACAAAAAAAAAACAAAAAAAAAACAAAAAAAAACAACAACAAAAGTTAAATTCACTGGTTTGAAAAGTGCGTGTTGCTACGTACACTCGAAAAGAACGGGAATTCACTCCTATAGAGGAGTGAAAATAACTAAAAAGAGCACAGATTTTCTTTCGTTAAGGTGTCTAAATGCCTGGACCACCTTTAAAAAGGTGATCCTTGCAGATTTTCATAATCCTTCGAGTGAAATTTCACTCTTTATGCTGTGAATTGTACAATTTTGAATTGCTTTAACACACCCTAATAAGATGAATTACCATACGTAGATTTCCAGGCGCGTATCCAAGAGGGTGGGGTGGGGATTTCTCGGCCTCACCCCCCTCTTTTACGTCACATCAGCAATAACAATACCCTAAATGTTTATCTACGAGAATATTCAAGGGGCTATTTCAGGCTCATCCTTTCCCCCACAACACATATTCAAATACACGAGCTTCGCATGATATTAAGCCCGGGTGAAAAAGCTATCTTATACTTTCCTACCGACTTGCCTTTGCCATAACCTGTTACAGGAAGCTGTAACTCTCTGAAGCCACAACAACAAGATTTTAATAATGTTAATAGCTGTCGGCCAATAGGCCTATGTCATGACGTTATGAGTTATGACATTATGAGAATGACGTTACCAACTGAACTATGTTCATACAGTCGCACGTCAGTCCATGCGTGCAATGTACCGTGGTGGCTGTGAACTGTCAACACGTCAGTCTTGTCTCAGTTTTCAACGGTGATTCATTATGGTATTGAACATGCAGGACTTTTGGACCGAATCATGGTGCTATGGCCATCTGGATGTCCCCAGTGGAGCAGGTATAGGTTATATTAGGTGGTGTCTTACCGTCGTTCCTTGCCCACATCCTTCCTTCGTTGGATTGACCAATGTTCCAAGACACACCCCTTGTATAGAGGGACAGCGATAAAAACACCATATCCGAGAAACACAAAACACAAACTTGCAAGTATGTTTTCAGTTTTAATTTTAATGCAACATGGAAGAATTGAAGCCCTAGTACAGTTGTTGATACTGACCACGGAGAATGGGGCTATACGTTGATTTTGATTTATGTTTCAGCTAATCGGGCTGTTCAAACACATGGGATCCTTGTAAAGTTCGATGAAACTTGTGAAGAACAGGTAGCCGATATGTGATGTATTGCCATCCTCCCTTGAAGTTCAGGAAGTATTTTTGCCGGTGAATGAAGTTGCTGGAATTTATACACAGCATAATCTTATGTCGCAAGGTAGTCAAATAGTTTGTAGAAGGCCCTTACCACCTCATTTGCCGACTATTTTTTTTTTTTACATTACCATTTCATCAAATGGTAGTGGTTCATTTTATCTGGTAATTTTCTCACCATTTTATAACTTACTCATTTTTTTCATTAAAAAGTATAAATTGTATTGCAAAAGAAAGCTCAAAATAGTGATTGCTTAGAATGATTGCTGTCTGAGTGATCGTGATTTTTCAAAATTTTCTGTGCGCCCCGCTCCAACAAATGGTGGCGGCACGCTTGGTCTTTCGGGCAGAATTAGATATTCCATAGGCGTAAGAAGGGTGAATCTTGGGGGGGGGGGGGCGACTGCCCCCGGTTAGATATTAGGGGCGGAAGCATGTCCCCCAATTCCCGGTTCAAGAAACCAATTTTCATTTCCCAAATCTTAAAAAAAAAAAAAAAATCCGGCGCGCTTTGCGCTCCACAAAGTGCAATATAGGTTGCGTCATTCCTGGTTCATAATTCAGTTGGGTAAACTTTTCCGAGCTCTATAAATGACAAAATCCGATAACACCAGATGTGACGCCACATCATAAAGAGACACCGGCAGCTATATTGCCGTCAAATAAAGTGCGGTTTTCCCAACTTTTCTTCCATGAAATTCCGAATTCTTCCTAATCAGTGCCGTAGCCACGGGGGGCCTGGGGGGCCTAGCCCCCCCCCCCACATTTTCTTCAGGCCCCCCCAGATTTTTTGCGTCCTGATAAAGTAATTAAAAAAAAATAAAATGTTTGAACGGAAATAAACTTTGAAGTATATCCTTCAAAACAGTAAATAAATAAAATGTGTAAAAATTAAAAAAAAAAAAAACATGGATGAATGTGTGTAAAACACATTTTGTGTGCACGTATGAAATCAAGTAATAACTTCAAAATGCCTACTTTCACTTAATTGGATACCGTTTGTGATCTGCACTGTCGTTTATTGCATTTCACTTCGAAGATAAAACGAAAGTCTCGACGATAAACTTTAATGTGACTTTGTTAGGTTAAGACCCTTTCTGCCTTTCGGATTGCTGATTGATTTACTGAAAATAAGGCACTCGGAGAAAGACCACTCCTACACGACCATTCCTATACTTTATCATACACAAAATATGCCGTAAGCAGGTAAGGGTACGGTACTGCCTTGGGATAATTCTTCCCTTCCATCCTTAATATGTAGGCCTACGTCGTGTCTCACTCCTGCCCATGACAAGCCTTGTGCCACTGTAGGACGATTTTTTCGACAAGTTCTCTTTTTACTAGTTGGCACTGGCGCCCGGGGGATTTGTAAAATGTCCACAAGGTCCGGATTTCATGTGTTTCCTTCTGCTTTGCTTTGCGGTTCAATTATTCTGAGAGGTTTATTCGTAGTATTTTAATTTTGACTATGTAATGTACCGATGACGATGAACAAATACTTCACCATTTTGCAAATTGTTTCTTTGGCAGTATGTATGTCTCTTGTAAAATCTCTACAAAAACTAAAAATATTTTGATATTTTTCATGCTTCCCAAAAAGGGAAAATCCTAAAACTTAGGCCTGTAATCAGTTCAAAGTTTTGCCAAACATAGCACCATTTTGCATCTGTAAAGAAAGTTTCTCAGAGTGGGACACAACTACGTTTTCCTGTTAAAGGGTACGGTACTGCCTGAGATAAGCTGAAATCCATTCAAATATTGGCGCATTTGCGGCTGGGTACATCCAGTTTAAAGTGCCGTTTCCGGCCATCTGGAGGGGTTTTAAAGCCCAAAATTTTCTTTTACGCTCCGCGCCAACTGATGGTGGCGCTTCGCTTAGATTCAAATATTGCCGCATTTGCGATCTACGTCCTGAAATTTACAATTTTCCCAAGGGAAAGGGAGATACCGGTTCCTTTCAGTCTCATCCCCCAGGCCACAGATCAGAAGTGCCCAGTTTCGGGGGCCCTAAAAAGTGTATGTATTACCATTTTTCGTAGATTGATTTTTATTTCTCATTATTTGAGAAGTCGCAGACATGAGATTCGTATTTCAAGGCTGGATACATCCAGCTTAAAACACATGGGAAGTGCCGTTTCTGGCCATCTGGAGGGGTTTTAAGGTCCAAAATTTTCTTGTACGCTCCGCGCCAACTGATGGTGGCGCTCCGCTTAGATAGTCTTGCCGTGTCTGACCCTCGGAGGTATCAGCCCCCCCCTTTTGTTACCTAGCCCCCCCCCCCCAAAAAAAAAATCGCATCCTGGCTACGCCACTGTTTCTAATAGAAGCTAAATATTCGTAATTACTGGTTTTAAAAAGCAAATGTTTCAGCTCCCTCCGCCCCCAAACCTCCAACACTTTATACAATAAATGGTCGCTCATAAGGAAGTCAGTAGTAAATTTTTACGAGCCGCTACAGTGTTGTTTCCCAAAATTTTCTTCAAGAAAGGTCTTTAATTTTGAAATATTTTGTCTTAAAAAGTTTCGGAGCTTTTGAATGTCGCCGAGAAGCCTCATCCGCACTCCTTAGATAATATTTTGTAACAACAATGATCTTCAGTCGACATGCTCTCTCAGATATATGCTAACAGGAAACGCAGATTCTTTGATGGTCCCCCGATAATATTCAATTCTACCTCATCACACCATGCTTCAGTAATAATCGATTGCTCCATCTCCCTTGCTCTTGTGTGCGGCGAATCATAGGCCTCTTTCTCAATCAGCGCACATTTCAAAAGTGTGTGCCAGTCAGTTGTTGAACTGTACAGCTGTATGCAGCATTTGTCTTCAGCCTGTTGCCAGGAAAGCCTCGGCCAAGCTCTCAAGCCCGATAGCGTGAGTAGTAACTGTCTAGTTATATTGATTAACTAGGCAAAGTTGCAGGTAAAACTTAGCAAAGCTTAGTTCACTAGACAACGTTAAGAGCAAGAGAGATCAACAAAACCTAGCAGTATTTGACTGACTACGGTAATTTAAACGTAAACAGATCTGAAATAAGACATTTCTGCTAATTTAGTATTTGGCTAGAGAACCTCTTTATGTTGGTTTCAATGCAGGCAAGAGCCTTCCTTAACAGCCTTGATTAAGAGAAAATATTTCACCAGCATAGTTAAGCAGAACGCAGGAGAGCAAGTTGATCAACCTTGGGTGGTCTGAATAACTACTGGTTTATGGTTCATGTTCCGGTGACAATATTTACCGCCAGTGTATCATGTCATTCAGTGGCATCCATTTCCTTTGATGACAAAGATATTGCTTTTGGCATTTGAATGGAAGTATCAATGGTAGGTTAGCCTACTTGGAAATAAATTGAAGCTGAGTTGGCATTTGGCCCGTTGCATTGTGTCACACCCCTGCAAATTCAAACAATTGGTCAAATTCATAAAATCCCCGTCGCAGGGTAAGTAAACAATATTAGTGTGGCACTGCTTTCAAGCGGGAAAAGCATGGATTTGGAACTAGGTTATAACGAGGAAGAAATTGATATTCCTCAGTCTTTGCCTTCCCCATCAGGAGAAGGAACTTCTGGCACTCAAATCACCATTGAAAGTGATTTTAAACAAACGCTGGCGTTAATGCAACAACAAATTCAAAAGATATGTCAGAAAATAAATTTAGATACTTCAGAAGGAAAAGAAACAACAAAACGAAAGTTGGAAGAGGACCGTTGTGGAAATCCTTTGAAAACCCCAAAGAAAGATTTTGATCTTGAGGAAGAATTAGAAAGCCTGTTAGAAATTACTGATGACAATCAGGCACCTAACCAGGATGAAAATAATGCTAATGCTTCAACTGAAAACTTATTAGAAGGCATTTCACAAGGAGATTCCATTTTTCAAGGACTAGTCTCTGAGCTAAGCCAGGGCAATAAAACAGCCCCACCTGTTCAAGAAAAAGTAGCCACTTTCGTTGCGAACGCTTGCACTGACAAGCTCACAGCAGCAAAACATAAAGAACTTTGCGAGCGATACGAGATAACAGAGAACGTGGATTTACTACATCCCTCACAGGTCAATAAACTGGTCTGGGACCATTTGAATATTCAAACTAGAACTAGAGACCTTAAGGCCCAGAAGATACAGTTGTCAAATATTAAAGCCATGACGGCTCTGACAGTCACATTGAATGACATTTTGTCCTCCAAAGATGGCCTACAAAAAGAGACAATTATGACTAGATCGACTAATGCCTTAGCCATGCTAGGTACAGCTAACATAGACTTGAATTACTTCCGTTGGGAAATGATAAAGCCCGAGATGAAACAAGAATACAAAAATCTCTGCTTGAAAACGACACCAATATGTACATTACTTTTTGGTGATGACAACAGGTCCATGACATCTCGGACGCCAATAAGATGAGCAGACGTTGTCTTAACCCTTACTAGGGAAGAGCTAGAGGCTATGGCTACAGGGGAAGGTCTCGAGGGGCCGTGGTTATACCCAGACTCAGACACAGTATACGCCTTTTTTAGGCCAGCGTCAGAACAGACGGACGTTCGGAGCAAAGGCACAACACTACAAAAGTTAAACCCATCAGAGGTAAGTTGTTCTGTGCCTTCTCTACTTGGTATAGATACATTTATTGCTGGAAGGTTGAAATATTTCCTTCCTGAATGGGAGAAAATCACATCAGATAAATTTGTGTTGAATTATGTTAAAGGGTACGATATATAGACTTAAACCCTGAGATCCCGATTGATTACAGTCTATCAAACATTGGAAATACACATCTGCTCAGCTCAGCAGAAAAGAATTTCTTAGAGCAAGAAATTGCAAAGCTCCTTCGAAAGGGAGTGCTAGAAGAAGCATCACATACTCAAGGCGAGTTTATTTCGCCAGTATTCTTCCGCCCAAAGCCTAATGGATCTTTCCGTATGATTTTGAACCTGAAAAATTTCAACCAGAGCGTAAAATATTATCATTTTAAAATGGATACTTTACAGTCGGCGTCAATGCTCATGGAACAAAACTGCGTTATGGCATCTATAGACCTTCAAGATGCCTATTGAACCAAGCCATACATTAACCTTTTGGGGCTTCGTTTTAGATTCCCAAAAAATGATTTGCGCCCGAAAAAAGAAAGGATAGAAAATGTCATGAAGCATATTCAAATTTTCAAGGTAAAACCCCACATTACCGTCAGAGAACTTGCTAAAGTCATAGGACTATTGGTTTCAATTTTTCCATGCATTAGGCAAGGGCCTTTGTTCTACAGGCAAATGGAACTAATCAAGATTAAATATCTTCAAGAAAATCGAGAAGACAATGACACTTTGTCAACTGAGGCACAGGAGAAATAGAATGGTAAGAAAAGAACCTCCCGTTTGCATACAATCATATCTTAGAATCAGAACCGCATATGGTTATTGGAACAGATGCCTCTTTATTAGGGTGGGGCGCAGTCTGTTACAATATGTCGACAAAAGCAAATGGAAAATGGAATACTAGAGAGAAAAGGTACCACATCAATGTATTAGAACTCCTGGCTATATTTTTTGCACTGAAAACATTGTGTTCAATTAAGCATATTAGAATTATTACAAATAGCACTACTGCCGTGGCATACGTTACAACCATGGGAGGCACACATTCAATAGAATGTAATAAAGTGAGCAGTGCAATTTGGAAATGGGCTTTATCAAAATACATTTGGCTATCATGTTACCATTTGCCAGGGAAAGCCAATTTAATGGCTGATTTATTATCACGTAAGTTTAATGAAAGCACTGAGTGGATGCTCAATCAAAATGTATTTCGTAAAATTACTTCCCTTTGGTGAAGACCAGACGTAGACCTATTTGCTTCCCGTCTTAATAAACAAACGACTCCATTTGTCTCAGGGAGACCAGACCCACATGCTCTGTTTATAGATGCTTTCTCATTTAGTTGGCATAACTACTTCTTCTATGCCTTTCCTCCATTAAGCCTCATCGGCAGAGTCTTACAAAAAATTCGACAAGAGAAAGCACAAGGAATTCTGATTTTCCCTCTATGGACGACCCAGGCTTGGTACGTCAAACTACTTTCCATGATCATAACTATTCCAAGGCTCCCTCCGCTGAAGGAAAATCTGCTGAGCCTTCCAGCAGTCGTAAAACACCCATTGTGGCACAAACTCCAACTAGTAGCCTGTCTCATATCTGGCAAATACTCCGACATAGAGGTATTCCAGAGGACACTACCTCTATCATCTTGGCCTCATGGAGGAAGTCAACACAGAAGCAATACCTATGTCATCAAAGGAAATGGTACAGGTTTTGCACAGCAAGACAAATTGAGCCCCTTTGAGTTTCTAACATTTCTATATAATTTAGGACAAGGCTACAGTTCAATAAATATAGCACGCTCAGCTCTGTCCGCCTTATTGAGTTGTATGCAAAGACATACAGTAGGTTCTCACCCTTTAATAAAACGCTTTATGAAAGGAACATTTGAGCTGAGGCCCCCTTAAACCAGACATGGCTTTATTTGGGATGTTTCAATAGTTCTGAACCATTTGAGGACCCAATACCCCATAAATGAGATGTCACTTAAACAGGTTTCTCAGAAACTGCTTATGCTAACAGCCTTAACAACGGCCCAGAGGTTACAAACACTCGACCTCCTTCATACCAAATATCTTCAAATTAACGAGGATAATGCTGTCTTTTTACTGAACAGTCACTTAAAACAGTCTCGACCAGGCTCGAAGCAAACGGAAGTAGTAGTGCAGTCATATCAACCTGATGCCAGGTTAGACAGTTTTCAACTACTCAAGCAGTATTTAAAGTTGACATCATCCTTGAGAGGGAGTGAAACGAAACTCTTCATCAGCTACGTACCTCCACACAAAGCCGTGTCTAAAGATACTTTAACAAGATGGCTGAAGGAAGTAATGCGTAAAGCTGGAATAGATGTAGAGCAATATAGCGCTCACAGTACACGATCAGCAGCCGTGTCAGCAGCGTGTGCAAAAAATATTCCCTTCGAAAAAATACTTTTACAAGAAACCAGTTCTGTCAAAAGAAAGTACTTTCGCACAGACACTCATGAAAAAATAATAGCAATCAAATTAATAGAACAATTTCACTTGAGAGTAGACAAAAATTGTTATGTTTTTTGTGTTGAACAAATAATGTTTGATGTATTCAAGATAGATATTGAAATCATGCTTTGATTTATGCTATAAATATAGCCAAAGAAAATTCGATGTTTTCAAGATACTGTAAATATTAAAATCATGACGCTTCGATTTAAGATGTGGTGTATTCAAGAAAGATATTAAAATCATGCTTTGGATTTATGTTGTAACACAGCCAAAAGGTAACGTTTTATATGGCTCAAGAATGTGCATATCACTGTAAAGTATTTAATATGACGCACTCAAAATATGTGCATGAGTAACACTATATCTGAGTCAAAAAAGAACTTAGTATTTGACGCAAATCATGATTAAAGTTGCCGCATACCATAAAACATATGTAGTCAATTATAGCACTCGTATGCCACAAGAAGGCACATATCAAAGTAAAGATGTAATGTAATGCGCCGCACCCAAAGTATTTCCAAAGTTGCTAAGTATATTAAAATTTTATTGATATTACGTGTTATAGAAGACAGATGTACTAATTATATTACATGTGGCTAGCCTAACAAGAAGGGCATTAGTAGAAAAATTTCAATAAAATTGAGTTAATGAAAACAAAGCCCGGCTTCTGTCTATTTGCTCATGAACTACAACTTTGAAGTCTCATGCAATTCCGAAGTGTAGTGTGATGAGGTAGAATCCTAAAATTAAACGAGACTTTAAGTGAAGTTTGATTGGGATTCTACCAACATCACAGGAAACGAGGGATTACATGCCCTCCCTATTGGCGTTGTACTATTGCCTTGCGGTCCAGTCTAGAGTCGCACCCACCCAACTCTACAGTTCATTTCGAAAATCTTTAAAAACTGAAGCTGATCAATTGTGCAATCTCATATAATCCCTCGTTTCGTGTGATGTTGGTAGCATCCCAATCAAACTTCAACTAAGGTCTCGTTTAATTTTTTGGATTATCTTTACATGAAACACTGAATCTAAACTATTTCTTGCAATGCAACCTCCATATTTACAAATGTGTAAAAGGACCCAAATTTTCGACATGCGCAGTACATTAGTGTTCAAACTTAAGAAAAAATCAAATTTTTCATAATCCCCCCCCCCCCGAAAAAAATGTTCTTGCTCGAAGAAAAAAAGTGAACAATTGAGCATGGAAAATATACCTTTTGTTGAAAGGGATAGGGATACGTGCATGATCCAATATTGCTCCCCCACCCTCCAATATTGCCCCCCCCGCACACTTTTATATTGCTTCCTACGCCACTGAGATCTTCAGACCGAGAATCACCTCACGTTCCAATTACCCGCTCTCTCTAAGTCCAGCCCCCCCCCCCCCTTTTGGAATGTTTGGTTCCGCGCCTGATTTCCACCTCATCTAAGTTAAAACTGAGGCCACAAAAACTGATAAAACAGTTTCATGAATACCACAATACTAGTATACGAAGTTATCTTTAGTTTAAATATTGATTTCAAACGTTAAACTGTAAGCAACAGTGCTTACCTGAAAAAAAGAAATTATGTGTATATGTTTTCTGTAATGTCTGCAGCATGCAAAACCGCTGAACGTTTTCAATAGGAGTCATTGATCATGTTGTATATAATACTGATAAACATTTAAGCCTACACTTACACTCTTTCAGTTTTGCAATTAGCTATTTCCTTAAAGGTAGGGAACAACGAATGAGTCATCTTTGTTCTAATAGAGTCGCCTTCCCTGCATGTTCATATACTCGGAAACTTACTAGTGAGACATTAACATTTGAATTCATAGGCATACGTCGCGGAGCTTTTAAAGACATTCTGGAGACAGAATTCGTTAACTTCAAAATAAGCAAAAAAATTTCTTTTTCAAAAGGTGAAATCTGCATCTCAATAGCTCATAGCGTTCAGACGATACAAATTGCTAAAGTATTGCAAATGTTCCTTTGGATTGGATGCATCATGGAAACTCTGTGATGTCATCTTAGCACATTAATTTGACATTGCATTCAATTTATTTATGATGTCGCTGCAGACAGTATTAAGCAATATTGTTGGTTGTACTCTACATATGGTGGAGGGTGGTGCTAGACCTTAAGTGAAAGATATTCAAACATTCCAAAAGGATAAAATTTCAAGGCTTTATTTCTTTTAGCTTTTTTGGAGAGTAGGGGGCAGAAATTGCTCTGCTAAAAAATGCAAACCTGTCTGATAGACTATCAGAGTCAAATCACAAAATTGTTTGAAGGGAAGTGTACAGAATATTTTGTAAAATAGCCGGAAAAAATATTTTTAATAATTTTCAAAAATATAATTAGGTATCATTATTTGGCAGTTTGACTTATATGAAGTAGGGGATTTAAGACAAAGTGGAGTAATTGATATAATTGTAACCATGTAGTATTTGTCATGGTTATAATACTAATTATTTAACTTTACTTTTCTTAGTTTTCATTTCCGGAAGTTTACTTATCCTCTTCCAGAAAAGTTTTTAGTATCTGCATATACCCTTCTTAGTCATATGTGACGTGTACTGAAGAATTCCAGGCAAGCCCTTGCTGTACACTGATGCAGGTCACAGTTCATTGCTCTCGGGAATTTACTTCTCTCTGTGTGTATGTGTGTTTACTATTGGTCTTAAGGTATCAACATAGTTGCTATGCTTAGTGCTTGTAGACTGTGTACAAAGGTCAGGCTGTTCGTAGTACAGTGTGTACATTTCATGAATGGACAGGTGTTTATTTACCATTTAAGGACAAATCTTTGTGACGTCACAATAGTGATGTAGCTAGGGAGAATGTAGTGTGTGTAACTTTTTCATCTAGATTTCATGATTTCTTGGATAAGTCACCAAGAAGTCGGGGTGTAAAAGATGAAATATTTGTCAGTGTTAGCTGGAAGACTACCTCTGTGTGTGCTCCTTCCGGTTCCCTTATTTGGTAGTCTTAAGATAATGTTGTTGTCCCGAAATTAAATAAAAGATGCTGCAAAAGTTGTAGATCTTCACTACTACTTCAAGAACTTCACTTCACTTAGAAGCTGAGGCACTCAGATATTTAGACTCAGCAGAGTTACAATATTGTTTGTGGTTGTTGCTGCATTTTCTATCTCTTGCTAGAGAGTAGAAAAGTTAGAATTAATGTCTTCTTTATCTTAAAAGAGTAGGAGCATGGGAGAGATATTCCTACTGTCTATCCTAACTTGATTGTATTCCGTATTTTGATAACGTATTCAATTCTGAAGACGGTAACTGTCGGAAGAGAAACCGTTTCCTGTGTAAGTATTCCGTAAATCGATTATGAATCAACGATCTTACCACGGGACTGTACGAGATTAAGGAATCCGATGATTTTGAAGTAAATATATTATTCAGCCGTTAACTAATATTTTCAACAAGTTGTTTGCCGTTGCAATTCTTGACACTGACTGTCGACGTTTATTTCTTGCTGTTCGTGATCTTACTGTTTTATTCGTTTGGATTGTTGTGTTAATCCGATTGGGCTTTTAAAGAAGTGCCATCGTGTGACTGTCTGTTACCAGCGAATTGTAAGTACTGTTCAAATATTTCCCATTTATTTGGATGCACGTAGAGGCAGAAGTTCGACTTATTCAAGACTCCACCGAGTTCCTGAGAAGTCAGCGCTAGCCACCGTAACGACGAGCCACCCTATAAGAATTAATTAATGCCGGCTTATGTTATTTTGTATTTTTATGTTTAATGTATTTTTATTGTTTTGTGTTACTCCTTAACTGAAGATCCAGGTCAGTTAAATGCGTTGTGTTAGAGTCCATAATACAATGACCTTTTAGATATACTCAATTCAATTTGTGTTGTGTAATTTATTCTTGATACTCCGCTCGGTTGTCTGCTGTTGCTGCTTCACATAATTTATTGATCCGATTGCTGTAAGCATTGCGGGCAGGATTTCCCAGATCTAGCCCTAGTCTAGGACCCGTGTAATTTTGCGGATCACCCTCTGTTAAATATTGTTGATAGCAGAGGTTTTCATTTTGAATATTGTGGAAGGGTGTGGTTTTTGTTGAAATTTAGAGAATCCCCTTTCGAAAGTTTATATAAACCGCCTTCTTGTCGTAACTAGACATTCCAAATATTGTCTCGACCGGAGGTGGGCAACAGAACTGGCGCCCGATGAGGAACTTTAGAAATTTATTTGTATTAAGTGAAAAGCAGCTTTGAAGAGTATCAATAATATTTTGCACTTTCATAGATTCATTTTACTTTGTTTCATAAAGTCACATAATGTCTGCAATCATTTTAGATGGTCTTGATATCAAGACTTCTCAAGAAGAGGTTATTGAAGTTATTTGGAGGGTGGGAAAGGTTGCGAGTATTGAGTTCGTCAGGAACCCTTTTACTGGTGTCCTACTAGGTAGTGCTAAGTGTGTATTTGATGATGACATTGTCCACCTTGCAATTGAAACTTTCAAGGAGGGGTGCGTCATCAAAGAGAAAACAGTACAGGTGAGTCTGGCACCTCCTAGCGTTGATACTCAGAAAGACCCTGGAAGTTCAAGGCTCAGTACCTCCTCTTTAGAAGAGGCCCAACCCCCACCCCTTACCATGGACCCAGACCACAGTGACTTAATTGAAAAGTAGAAGAAGGAAGGCTATGAAATTAGCCCTCCTGCAAAGTGAAAGGTGACAAATTTAAATGATGATAAACCTTCAAATCCTAGGTCCTTGGCACCGGTGACCACGTTAAATCAACCCCCACGTTTGTCGTTCTTCGTGGGTGACCAGAAACCAAAGTCTGGGGGAGCTGACTTCGAAACGTGGAAGTACGAGTTTGAGTGCCTACAGAGGGAGGGTGGACTCACTAAGACAATCCTAACCCCGCTTGTAAAAAGATCTCTACGAGGAGAGGCCGGCGAAATTGCTAGGCATATGGGTGTCGACGCTAGTATTAAAGATATAGTAGCCAAACTCGAAACGCTTTATGGGACGGATGAGAGTGGGTCTACGCTGCTCCGACAAGTATACACAAGTCGCCAAGAGTCGGAAGAGACTGCAGCACAGTACGGGCGTAGGCTACAGGTAAAGATACATCGGGCTAGGGAGCGCGGTGGGATTTCCTCACTTGCCGTCGACGACACACTTAGATCAGTGTTCTGGCAGGGCATGCGTGACGTAAATGTCAAACATGCCTTACGCCACCGCAAAGACACTGTGGGGAGTTTTGATGAACTCTTGCGCCTTGTTCGCCTAGCGGAACAAGAGGCTGCAGAAGACGCGTCAAGATTCCCCTCGAAATTACACAGCATAACGCATAACGGGTAACGCGTACACGCAATCCGCGCACGGCCTTGGGGAAGCGTCGAGGCCAACCAATAGAGGGCATCATGGTGAAACATCCTCTGAAAGGAATGAGAAATTTAATAGTTCAAGTGTTCAGGACTTGCAGCAAACTATAAAAAGTTTAACAGCACGTCTTGAACAATTAGAAAGTAAAAAGAATGGCAAAACTAATAGTCCTCCAGGAGACAAGTCAGATGAGCGGTCTAAAAGAAAACCCATTGTCTGTTATAAGTGTGGAAAGGAGGGACACATTGTTTCTGGTTGCCGGAATCCACCAACCCAAGCATGGTTAGATAAGCGACAGAAACAACAAGAAGCAGTTAAACTAGGAAGGCGCCACACCTTAGGGGAGGTGGTGGTGCCGGAAACTGGTAACCCCATAAAGAAAAACGGGTTCAACCATGTGAAGAGTTCAATGGGTGACACTCACTCTGATGTAACAGGAGAGGGAACCAGAGAAAGTGTGTAGGAAAGAATAGTTGGTAGTGTGAATGAAAGTGAAGCCTTAGTCAATGGCGTTCCGTGTAAATGCCTTGTCGATACGGGGTCTCAGGTCACCACCATTTCGGAACCTTTCCATCGAGAGTTTCTGGGTGACTGTAAGGCCAAACCCATAGATGATTTGTTGAGAATCTAGGGTGCGGGTGGGCAGAACGTCCCTTTCTTGGGTTATATAGAGGTTACTATAGCGTTTCCTTCAGGGACTAACGCTGCTGGTACTAGGGAACATGATGTAGTAGTACTTGTCGTTCCTAGTACAGAGTATAATAAGCGAGTACCTCTGGTTATTGGCACTAACTTAATTGAAGACTGTAGGAGTAAGTGCAAAGAGATTTATGGGGCCCAGTTTCTAAATTGTCAGTCAATTATTTCTGAACCTTGGCGGTTAGCCTACAAATACCTCAATGAAATAGACCGTATTTCTAGTAATGGCGGTAGGCTAGGATGTGTTAGAGCGCATTTAAAGAATGCAATAACTATCCAGCCACAGGAAAGTAAGATTATTAGAGGACTGACGAAGAAGCTGCGTAGAGGAAATTGGTACAGTGCAGTAGTGGAAGCCCCCACTGGTGGACTTCTTCCTGCTGGGCTTATAGTGTATGATATGTTTATTTCTGTTAAAGGCGGACCGAGGTCCAAGATCCCGGTATCCTTGTATAATGATTCTGATGAAGCTATCACAATCACACCGAAAATGTGTATAGCTGATCTAAGTTTGGGGACTCCCTTAGGAAGTTCCGTGCAGGTTCTTTCCCAGTATGCGCAGGCCTCTGACGCATCTGAGAAGGGGAAAGAAGACACTGCGAAATTTATGGAAGATTTTGTATGGGATGATTCACCTGTCACTAGGGAGCAATTATCCAAATTAAAAGATGTAATTTTTAGGAACCAAGATGTTTTTGCAAAACACAAAAATGATCTTGGTCATGCAAAAGCAGTTGAGCATGAAATACCGGTAAAAAGTGGCATTCCTTTCAAAGAAAGGTATCGTAGGATTGCACCCGCCCAGTATGATCAAGTCCGCCAGTGCCTTCAAGATATGCTCGATAGTGGTGCAATAAGGGAGTCACATAGCCCTTATGCATCTCCAATAGTTGTAGTTAAGAAGAAGGATGGGAGCATTAGGCTATGTATAGATTATCGAAGGTTGAATAATGACACCATCAAGGATGCATATGCACTACCGCGCATCGAGGAATCGCTTGACGTGTTATGTGGCGCGAAGTGGTTTAGCTCTCTCGACCTGTAGAGTGGGTATTGGCAGATCGCAATGGCTGAAAAGGACAAGGAGAAGACTGCGTTTACCACTCCTATGGGGTTCTATGAGTGTAATCGAATGCCTTTTGGGTTGACAAACGCACCAGCCACTTTTCAAAGGTTAATGGAGCGCTGCGTAGGAGATATGAACCTTAAACAGTGTCTGGTATACCTTGATGATGTCATTGTATTTTCTGCTACATTTGAGGAACACCTAGAAAGGCTTAATTCCGTGTTTCAGAGACTTAAAGAGTTTGACTTTAAGCTTAAACCCTCCAAATGCGAGTTTTTAAGGGCCATATAGTTTCTGAGGAAGGGGTTAAGACAGATCCAGAAAAGACAGAACGAAGTAGAAAATGGCCCGCCCCTATTAATGTAAAACAACTTAGGAAGTTCTTAGGGTTCACTGGCTATTACCGTAGGTTTGTAAAAGACTACTCTAAAATTGCTAAACCACTTCACGAATTGACGGGTGGTTGTTCCTATATTAGCGGTAAGAAGAGGTCTCAGTCGAAACCACCAGCATGGAACTGGTCTAACGAATGTCAAGCTGCATTTGATTTGTTGGTTAGCAAGTTAGTATCCCCGCCTATACTGGCATATGCAGATTATTCTCTCCCGTTTGAACTGTACACAGATGCTAGTACTGAAGGGTTGGGGGCGGCACTTTACCAAGAGCAGGAAGGGGTAAAGCGAGTAATAGCTTACACCAGTCGTGGACTTAGAAAAAGCGAAAGTAATTACCCAGCCCATAAACTGGAATTCCTGGCGTTAAAATGGGCTGTAACCGACAAATTTAAAGATTATTTGTATGGAAGGAAGTTTCAGGTAGTTACTGATAACAATCCTTTAACTTATGTCCTGACCACTGCTAAAATTGATGCAACGGGTCATCGTTGGCTTGCAGCATTAGCAGCCTTCGACTTTAATATTGTTTACCGCCCCGGAAAACTTAATGGGGATGCGGACGCCTTGTAAAGACTACCTGCTAGGGATGACCATGAGGAGTCGAGTACAATTGATCCTAATGTGCTCCGAGCTATATATGAAAGTCGTGATGTAGATTCTTCTGGAAAGGGGTCTGCAGGCTCCTATAACCCCCTCGTAGAAGCAATAGGCCTAAGTCAAAATGCAATTCCTGCAGAATTTGAAAGTAACTCGGCGTCTGCTATGCAGTCCAGTTATCCCCATCTTACTAAAACGGAATGGAGAGACTTGCAGGAAAAGGATAATTTTATATCTCGTGTTTTGTATTATCTTAAATTGAATAGAAAACCTAATTTTCAAGAGCGTAAGAAGGAGAAAGGTGAAGTCTTGTTACTATTAAGAGATTGGGATCGTTTATGTTTTATTGATAATGTACTGTATAGAAAGCGAACCGGTCTCGATGGAAAGGTTTCACACCAACTGGTCCTTCCAATGTCACAGTGGGAAACTGTTGTTGAACAGTTGCATGACAGTATGGGTCACCTAGGGTATGAAAGGGTACTTGACCTTGCCCGAGCGCGTTGTTTCTGGCCCAAAATGGCTTCTTATATTGAAAATAAAATAAAGAATTGTGAAAGATGCTTAAGAAGGAAAGCAATTCAACCTGCTTCGAGTAAGGCACCGCTGGTAAGTATTAAGACGTCTGAGCCAATGGAAATGGTTTGCATGGATTTTCTTTCATTGGAAGAATCCAAGGGAGGCTACTCAAGTATTTTGGTGTTAACCGACCATTTCACTCGATATGCTCAAGCATTCCCTACTCGAAACCAGGCCGCGCGTACAACAGCCAAAATTTTGTTTGATAATTTTATGGTTCATTATGGGTTCCCTGCGCGACTCCATTCTGACCAAGGAAGGAATTTCGAATCTGAGGTAATCAAACATCTTTGTGAAATTGCAGGAATTACAAAAAGTCGCGCAACTCCTTACCACCCCCAAGGTAATGGGCAATGCGAAAGGTTTAATAGAACCCTACTGTCGATGCTTGGAACCCTCTCCGAAGACAAAAAGGGAGACTGGAAAACGTATGTGGCACCCCTTGTTCACGCTTATAACTGTACAAGAAATGATTCTACATCGTTTTCTCCGTATTATTTAATGTTTGGTCGTCATCCAAGATTGCCAATTGATTTGTTTCTTGGTAGGGATAGTTTGGAAAATACTGAAGGGGGAAGAACGCATCACGAATATGCTAATTCTTTGAGAAACAGATTGGAATATGCATATGAACTAGCCTCTAAAAAGGCTGAAGTTAAATCTAAAGGCAATAAAGATCGACATGACGGCCGCTTGGTCTGCGCTTCGCTTCTTCCTGGAGACCGTGTGTTGGTCAAGAAATTACATTTACAGGGTAAGCAAAAACTTGCTGACCGATGGGAGCAAGACGCGTACAAAGTTCTGCGAAGGGTAAATGAGGAAATTCCTGTTTGTGATGTGCAAAAGGAAAACGGTTCCGGACGCGTAAGAACGTTGCATAGGGATTTGTTGCTACCGCTTCAAGCTTTGACTTGCCCTAAAACTGAAGAGCAGTTTCAGTCGACTGGTCCGATAGAAAGTATTGCTTTATCAAGTAAAGGTAGTGAAGGAGCAGAGGGTGCTTCAGTCGTCGAAAATATAGCACCAGAAGTAGTTAAACCTAAGTCAATTCTTCGGCCTGAGGCCTCAGAGTTTGTTAGTGCATTAGACTCACCCTCAATGTCCGTCACTAATGTTAATGGTGAACAGACCCACTTTGTAGGAAATGATGTTGCTGATGATGTTTCGTACGTAAGTAATAATAATAATAATACTAGTAATGACAATGATGATGTACAGAATTATGATTCTGATGATGACGATTTTCAACCTGTTCAGCAGGTTAGGAGGTCCAAGAGGTCCCCTAAACCAGTAGATCGTCTTAATTTAAGCCATACGTGTCACGTTTCACAAAAATCTGACCAACCTATGTGGGAACGTAAGGTAGAGTTCTTGCTTGGGGTAAAAGATAAGCTTAGTTTAGAATCAATGAATCAACCGTTCATTGAAACATTGCTTTCTGTTGTTCAGAATGGTTAATTGAGTATTGACAACTAATTGTACTTGGTTGTGTGATTTTATTTGTATTTTGATGTATTATAGGTTTGATGTTGATATACAGAGTTGTTCTGATCGTTTTATTTATAGTATTCATTTCAAAATGTAATCATGAAATGGAATATGACAAATTTTGATATTGACATCGGGACGATGCTCCATTTGAGAAGGGGAAGGTGTAACCATGTAGTATTTGTCATGGTTATAATACTAATTATTTAACTTTACTTTTCTTAGTTTTCATTTCCGGAAGTTTACTAATCCTCTTCCAGAAAAGTTTTAAGTATCTGCATATTCCCTTCTTAGTCATATGTGACATGTACTGAAGAATTCCAGGCAAGCCCTTGCTGTACACTGATGCAGGTCACAGTTCATTGCTCTCGGGAATTTGCTTCTCTCTGTGTGTATGTGTGTTTACTATTGGTCTTAAGGTATCAACATAGTTGCTATGCTTAGTGCTTGTAGACTGTGTACAAAGGTCAGGCTGTTCGTAGTACAGTGTGTACATTTCATGAATGGACAGGTGTTTATTTACCATTTAAGGACAAATCTGTGTGACGTCACAATATTGATGTAGCTAGGGAGAATGTAGTGTGTGTAACTTTTTCATCTAGATTTCATGATTTCTTGGATAAGTCACCAAGAAGTCGGGGTGTAAAAGATGAAATGTTTGTCAGTGTTAGCTGGAAGACTACCTCTGTGTGTGCTCCTTCCGGTTCCCTTATTTGGTAGTCTTAAGATAATGTTGTTGTCCCGAAATTAAATAAAAGATGCTGCAAAAGTTGTAGATCTTCACTACTACTTCAAGAACTTCACTTCACTTAGGAGCTGAGGCACTCAGATATTTAGACTCAGCAGAGTTACAATATTGTTTGTGGTTGTTGCTGCATTTTCTATCTCTTGCTAGAGAGTAGAAAAGTTAGAATTAATGTCTTCTTTATCTTAAAAGAGTAGGAGCATGGGAGAGATATTCCTACTGTCTATCCTAACTTGATTGTATTCCGTATTTTGATAACGTATTCAATTCTGAAGACGGTAACTATCGGAGGAGAAACCGTTTCCTGTGTAAGTATTCCGTAAATCGATTATGAATCAACGATCTTACCACGGGACTGTACGAGATTAAGGAATCCGATGATTTTGAAGTAAATATATTATTCAGCCGTTAACTAATATTTTCAACAAGTTGTTTGCCGTTGCAATTCTTGACACTGACTGTCGACGTTTATTTCTTGCTGTTCGTGATCTTACTGTTTTATTCGTTTGGATTGTTGTGTTACATCCGATTGGGCTTTTAAAGAAGTGCCATCGTTTGACTGTCTGTTACCAGCGAATTGTAAGTACTGTTCAAATATTTCCCATTTATTTGGATGCACGTAGAGGCAGAAGTTCGACTTATTCAAGACTCCACCGAGTTCCTGAGAAGTCAGCGCTAGCCACCGTAACGACGAGCCATCCTATAAGTATTAATTAATGCCGGCTTATGTTATTTTGTATTTTTATGTTTAATGTATTTTTATTGTTTTGTGTTACTCCTTAACTGAAGATCCAGGTCAGTTAAATGCGTTGTGTTAGAGTCCATAATACAATGACCTTTTAGATATACTCAATTCAATTTGTGTTGTGTAATTTATTCTTGATACTCCGCTCGGTTGTCTGCTGTTGCTGCTTCATATAATTTATTGATCCGATTGCTGTAAGCATTGCGGGCAGGATTTCCCAGATCTAGCCCTAGTCTAGGACCCGTGTAATTTTGCGGATCACCCTCTGTTAAATATTGTTGATAGCAGAGGTTTTCATTTTGAATATTGTGGAAGGGTGTGGTTTTTGTTGAAATTTAGATAATCCCCTTTCGAAAGTTTATATAAACCGCCTTCTTGTCGTAACTAGACACTTCAAATATTGTCTCGACCGGAGGTGGGCAACATAATAATTGACAGCCTTTCTGAGTTAGGGTGTACGAAGAGGGGATATGAATTATTAAGAAATATTACTCTTCACAAACGGTTCAAATTGATTGTTTATTTTCAGCCAAAAGTTTGGGCACTAAATAAACCCCACCCCAACCCGCCCCTGCAAACCGAAAATTGTAAGAATCCTAACCTTTTCGGACAAATATTCCAAAATTTTTGGTTCACAGACAAGGGTTGTAGTTGGTGATGAAAACCTGCTTTTCTTCAAACTGGTCAGGCATATTGCAAACTTTTGTATTTTTGAGAATTCCTGAATTCGAACACAATGAATTAACTCACTGGAATAGTGAAGGTTTTATAAGTCCGATTAGCGCTTGTGTTTAGTGACTGTAAGCAGCTGTTAGTGGGGTCTATCAGCCTTTAATCGTCATAATTTGTTGTCTACATGTATTTCAAACCCTGATATTCAGTAAAATTGACGGAATCAAGATACAATGTAGTGTACATTCATCCATGTTACAGATATGAAAGAGCATTGAAAATTATGGCCGACTGAAATCAGGCCATCACTTGCTGTCCGGATTCGTGTATAGCCTGTGAATGTGCCCATTCGTGAACTGGATTACTTAACACTCTAATCGAGCACATTTACTTTTTTCCCTCTTTAAGAGAGTGGTTAATTAAGTTCACTCTTTCTTTTTAGGGAGCAAGTGCAGGGTAGTTTTGCCCCATTTAAAAACAGGAAATTATTTTGATTTTTGACGAAAATTTCATCTGAGCCTGATTTTTTTTTTTTGATAATTTCTTAATTCAATTCCAGTACTCCTACAGTTTTGTGCGTAAAGAACATATTATGGCCTGCTAGATTTTTTTGGATTCAATGACTTCACATTTCCTTCAAGCCTGTAACCAAATTTTAAAGGTATTGCAAATACAGGGGGTCCTCCCATCTTGAACGTCTATGTTTGAATCATGCATTGAATGAGGCAACTTCCTGCTAGAAAAGAACAACACACAGCCTGCAGTGTTCACATTGCACTCATATCCAGTGTAACTTTTTCATGCGATCATTTTATGAAACCCCTAAAATTTTATTTGTTTGCAGTTTATATCCGTCCCGGCGTATAGTACACGATTACAAAGAGTAATGCTAAGTGTCAAATGTTTAGGCGGAAAGTTTACAAGTAGATGCAGTTGGTTAGATGGAGTTTTACGGCCGAGTTTCCAACCTTTCGGTTCAAGTCGAGCATGACACGACCTTTTATACAGCTGTGGCTTATTGTCTTGTTTTCCCTACCCCGCTGCTTATGCGGAGCATCACGCATTACGGCAGTAGGTTCCATTTTTGTAGTCTTTGGTATGAGTCAACCTGGGAATGGAACCGGGAGACCCGTGTCTTCACCACTTATATCTTCCGCGTGAGTGATGAGTGCTCTTACCGTTGGACCAAACACGCGGTAGGTGTAAACACTCGTTCGTCAATCATTTGACATGATCAATACACAGTATGCAATCATGATTACTGTTCTAGGTCACCGACTTTGCCTTCAACTACACCGTCATTTATAACTGGTCAGTCAACACGTGACAATTTTTACACGCAAGTGTAAACTGGCATTTCAAAGGCACCGAACCGAATAAAGCCAATTTCACCTACCTGAATATACAAAGAGACATTCGTTTAAGTCATCCCGATAAGTGGGAAAGGAATAAATTAAATCAAAATTTGGAAATGGTTCAAAAACCATTTGGTTATCTGGGCCTTATCTCAAAATAAATAAAAATACTGATTCTAAAAAAATAGTGGGCCGTCGAAACTGGACCATTTGCCTACAGTAACTATGAGCGATGAGTTTCTTCCCAAAGTGTTGGACTTTCCCTTGACGAGTGGAGAGGTCAACTTTGCAAAGTTGTAGACATCAGCGCTCTCCCCCTGCTCAGGGTTTATTTGATATCAACTCCGGGTGATGTTGTGTACCAGAATTTAAGATGTCCCTACTGACTTGGAGAGAATCGAAGAGGGTACAATGCTCATTCGAGTTTTCACGCACTGGTCGTCAGAGTTTAAAAAACGTTGCGTTAAAACAGCAAATCTTTAAAGGTGCTGCACATTCGGACAAAATACATTCCATCAATTTAAAGAGCACTAGCAGCCGTACAAACTTGAATTAGTGTAGACTGTCTTGTTTCATGATCGATTCTTAAGACTCGTGTGACAAAATTTCTTCACCTTAAATGCGAAACTTTCTAGAAGTACCGCTTTTGGCTCATCATGGATATGCAACATTGAAGTCGAAAAATATTATCAAAGATATCTTGGAGAGAGGGAAAAGAAAAATTTGTGAGTCTGATTTAGATAGTGCTCTAAAGTAAGTTCAGGATAGGGTGACTGATCTTGCTCTTTAAAAGAAGGGTTTGAGATCATTAATTTGGTATGTTGTGGGGAAGGGTGGTTTTTAGCATTTGGTGAAATTTGCATTGGAATCCGATGTGTGGTTCTCAAGATAAGGAAACGTAAAGTTTTCACATTTTCAACAAAAAAAAATGAACTTGAAACAAGCACATATGACATCATGTCCCCACTTTAGTGCGGAGTCTTTTGTTTTTCTTTAAACTTTAGAGTCGATTTTCTTCTCAACAATCCCATATTATTAAAATGTGATTGCATACTACGTGAAAAGCAAGTAAAATAAATAAGGCTTGAATGGTCTGTTACCTAACCCCTTTACCTAACTTTTTTTTTTTTAAATCCGTTACTGTCAATCAATAAATCAGAATGTGAAACCTGATGAGAGTTAATAACGCAGGGGCCGGATGATGTAACAAAAGTAAGGAGGAAAGTTTCATGTTAGAACAAAAATCTACTGACTTCATTTACTGGTATCTCGAGCCATTGAGAAATAAATCTGAGGTTTGAGTGGAAATTACACCAGATTGCGTAGATAGGGTTCCTTTTTCACATATGAAGATTAAATTTTGCTTAAACCTCCCCTTTAAAAGGAAGTGTCAACAAGGTAACAGGCATTCGAGTTTCATATTTATAGATCGGAACTAATAGCGCAGTAATTAACACAACGCTTAGCCCACAAAGGACAACGCAGCACAACAATAACTGTTTAATCATCAACTTAGTAAATGAAAATTGTTTGCTCAACCTTTTTAAGGCAATAACAAAATAATGTAACGAATTGTTAGCCATTGCAGTGATGCCGGAAAAGCCGATAATGGAGCTATACCTGTAGAACAGACAAATGCTGCATTGACGAATCCAATCAGAGCCTGTGTTTAGTGGCTGTAGGCAGCCATAAGTGGGTTCCATCAGCCTTAAACAGTCTTCATTTATTGTGTACATGAATTTCAACCCTCTTATTCAGTGAAATTGAGGGAACCAAGTACAATTTTAGTGTACAAATATCCATGTAACAGGTATGGAAGGAAATTGAAAGATTTAAAGGAAACGGACCCCAGTCATGTCTGACTAAAATGAAACCATCACTTGTTCGTTCGGATTCGCCTTTTCGCGTGATTATATCCTATTGATGTTTTCTATATTTTACGGAGTTTTTAAAGTGCCGGACTGCAAAGTGAGATAATTTGTCTCACTGTTCCAATGCAGATATTTTTTTAATTAGAAGTTATTTTTTTCAGGAGTGGTCGGTGTACATGTTGGGCCATATGTTGGCATTTGTGTATTTGATATGACCGAGTGTATGTGATTGCCGATCTTCTGGACTTTTGAGAAGGATTGTCCTATACCATCTGAGAATGTTGAATACCTGGTGAACCCGTAGTTGCATTCTTTTGTCCAACATCATTTAGATTTAAGTGTTGAACCTTTCTTCAGGTGAGAGAATATGTGTGTGTACAGGTGCAAAAAATCTTCAGCAATTGTTGTGGCTCGCTGCACGAGGCATAACTAGGCCCTAGTCATGCCCCGTGTCGCAACAATTGCTGAATTATATTTATAATTACTTCTAGAAAGATTAATAATGTGTCCCCAGCTTGTTAAGTGATCCAAAAGGAGCGGCTACCCCCCGCTTTCCATATTTGTTTTCGGTTTACAAATAATCATCACTTTAACTTTCTGTGCATTACTCTATGGCCCCTTTGAAGTCAAGATATGACTGTTAGGTATAAACATGACTCAACGACCAACTCCCGTCACGGTGGAGATGTCGTTGCCTTTTCTCATGTGCATCGAAAGTATACCCGTAAATAGGTTGCTCTATACCTTGTCCAAATAGAATTATCGAAAGCATTCGGGCAAACTACATATATAATGTGAATTGTCACAATGAAAAGGGCTTATGTGCGGATGGTCACGTTGATATGATGTAATTCATTCAGATCTGGCCAAGGCGTATAGAAACTTGAGTAATCGATCCAAGGGAAAGTGGCGGAAATTAGCTTGAACAATATTTTGGAAGTTTTTCATTCGCTTCTTTCCTGCCACTGTCCAATCATGAGACATTTTGATGAGTTATCCGCACACCTTTTTAAATGTTGGCCTACTCATGACAGAGGCCAGTGCCCTACCCTGTACCATCGAATTGGAGGAGGCACATAAGCAGTACGGTGGTTTCACCGGTTTGGAGGAGATGTAACTTGTAGGTGAAATTTTACGCTTTTGAAGAATAAAGGTGATAAAAGTCACCTTAACAGAGCAGAAAACCACCCCAAGTTTGAGTGAAGTACTCCAAAAGGGCACTGCTGATGGATTGGCTAAGTTTTTTCTCTTGGTGGAGTGCCCACAGGGACGACTCTTAGAAAAGGGTAACCCCTTGAACACTCCTCTTGAGGTGAATTTCTCTATTGGAGTAAATTCACATTTTTGCACTCTGTTAGAGTTTAGACCCTTCCATTTGATTTTCCGTGCCAAATCGCCAGGAGACTGTCAAAGGATAGACCACTATTAAAGCAAGACTGGCTCGGAAGGGGCGAGCAGCTAAGTCTAGTTTGGGGGATCCGAGAGAAAATGTTCAACCTTGAACCTCTTTCCCTGTAAACTAAATGCCCAGTCTGTTTTGGATGAAAATGTAAAGTAACAATAATAGAACATTAAAGTAACAATAATAAAACATATAAAGAAACAATAATAAAACGTATGAAGAAAAAGACACAAATAAAAAACAAAAAAAAAAAAAAAAACGAAATAAAAGAAAAATAGAACAATTAGATATACAAAGGAAAATTAAAAAAAGACACACACAAAACAAGCAATCAGACAGACAGACAAACAAATAAAAAACAGAAAGCAAAACAAAAAAAAAAAAAAATAAAAAATAAAAAAAAAGGAAAGAAAAAATCTTGTAAACGATTAGGTACCTTCCCTCCAAGACGTCTAATTGTATAACGCCATCTCTGTTTATCTCAAACAGCAATTTGCAGTTGCCCTACTGCAAAATTCACACAGCACTGTAGTGCCTCAATGACAGGTGCGAATTCGCAGTCTTACGGCTGGAAGTGGTAAGAACTAAAATCTCTGCTTGCATGAACTTACGACTTGAGATGTTGTTTATAATTTGCTGCAGAAAGTCTGTACACTGTGAGACAGCTATGTCTCAGTTCAGGTATTTTAAGGTCAACCCACGTCGTACAGTCTACAATATGTACATCACACCGGCTGGGATTGGAAGGCTATAAGGATTATAATGGAAACTTCAACTTTCACCTATCACTAGCACAGTGCGATTATTTAAGCCTTTGTATTCGGCAACGGGAATTCCCTAATGAGAAAGACGTAACCTTCAGCTATATCACAACTGGTCTAGAATGAACTCGCAGGAAGTGAGTCGAAATCTGTAGTAATTGATCCTTAACACAGAGTGTAAAATACGTGAAGTGTACAAAGAAGGCACCGGTTAAGTTTCTCATTTTGTTCCATAACAAGACAACTTGTTGTATGCTGGCTAGGTAACGGCTCTCGCCCTTTGTTTTGTTAAACATTTCAGAGTGATTTTCCTTTCCTCAGAGACAAGTATTCTGCACTGGATTCTAACAACAACTGCGTCAGTTTTTGTTACCACCCTTTTTCAATTACAGGTATTTATTCGCACGAATGTTTGCTACATTTTCATCGAAAGGGGAATTCCAGCTTCCAGAGATTCAAGAGTTCAAGGTTTTTATGTGTTTACCGGGCCATGCAAAGTGACTTTTATGAATAATCTAGCCATATTGAATCAATTATAGTGTGCAAAATTCAAGGCTATTGTACATTGGTTGAACTCGTGTATTGAGCGGTTCTCTTGTGGAAACTACGTGTATTGGCTTACCTGTTGTTACGCGTTGCACTGCTTTAAGGACAGACCCGTAAGTTACACTAACACAGGATTTTGCTATCATATTTAAGTTCCTTACAATTGTCTGAAGTTCATCCTTATCCAGACACAATTTCAGTTTATTGCTTCAGGGTAGTATATAAAAGCTCAATGTGTGTAATCAAAACACTCTCAGTACAGTTCATGCCGTGTAATGAAAGCTTTGGTACTCTGCATTGTTTGAATCAGCAGTCAATCAAAAAGGTGGGCCAATGGAGAGTTTCTGCACCCTCCCTCCTACAAGAAGTGTAGTTTGGGGTGAGAGGATTGGCCCTTTAAGTAGTAGGGTCTAATAACGGCGAGTTAGGGCTAGGCCTGAATAGCCTATATTAACACTATCCAACGTTGGGTTTTTAAATTCGTTGAAGCCTTTAACTTAGCTAGAATGATCAAGTAACTTACCCATGTTAAAATCGAGGACTATGATCACATTCATGTTTGGATTAGGCTAAGAATGCGATTTTGTATGAAGCATTACGTCACTTCCGGGAACTGGTTCTAAATGAACGCATTCAATTGAAATGAGACGCCGTAACCAGTGGTGTGCCTAGGAATATTCAATCGCTCCTCTGGCATGGGGAGGGGGTCTTGGTTGTTGCGGAAAATGTTTGTTTGCTTTATATAGCGTACTGTGAATGTGAAATGGTGTCTCCTAATCACTAAAAAAGTTTTGAAATGGTGTCTCCTAATCACTAAAAAAGAAGGCACTAGCATTTCGTACGGTTGAAATATTTTTCCTCAAAGTGGAAGTGGTCTGAGAAGCAAACGAGTGGTAGTATCTGAAGCTGTTTGAATCACATTATAACGCTCATTGCAGGTATCGTGCTCCAGCCGGTTTTCCTCTAAGACTGGGTCAAATTGCTCAGTGTAAAGGATTTCCCAGTCTGACTATTTTCCTTCCGCCACGTTTTCAATGGGGGGGGGGGGGGCTATATGGTCCTCCGTTTTCCTTATTGTATACGCTACTTGCCTTTATACACGGCGTCTTCTCACCTATCATTCCGCGAACCAGGGGGTCTCTAACAACTCCCTGCGCGAAATAAGTAAACGTAAATAAAAAAATGTAAATAGTCATAAAAAATGAAATTACACAAGGAAAATAAAAAATCCTCTTTTAAATTACAATGCCACTTCTTTTATAACGAATGACGCCTAAGTTTCCTTAGAAATTACCTAAACCATTACAGGAAATTCACTTAAAAGGTCTAACCCTCTCACCGCAAACTATGCCAACTATTTTAACCTTCTTTCCTAGGCACTTCCCTAATTTGTCTAAATTCTATCCTCATCCAGACGATATTTCAGCTTATCACTCCAGGGTGAGTATATCAAAACACCATAGTTCGGTAAATGCTGCGCAATATGAAATGCAGTGTCCGTTATTTTATCACGTGTTGTCAATACAAAAATAAAAAAAATAGAAAAAGGTTCGTTCAGAATGTTAAAGGACTAAGTACTACAAAAATTGCAGTTTATGCTGAGAATTGACTGTCTATTACTGCATTGCGTTCAGATTATAGCACCGGCGTTGCGAACCCGAGACTTTTGTTTAATAACAATTTTGGAACTCTATCATTAGATAGATAACAATAACAATTTTTGTATTAACTTTATCCGGGTTTAAATTAAATGAAGTGGATGCTTCAACACGTACTTTGACCGTTGAGAGCCTGAAAAAGTGTTTTACAGCTTTAGTCTCATAATGTGTGCATAGACTCTTGATGTTTATAGTTAAAATGCAATGATTATGGCTTGGTGGTTTGTGACTCTAAATGACTGACTCTGCAGTGTGAAGGGAAGGCTTTTTGGAGAGAAATCGTGCATGCGTGAAAGCGAGGAAACAGGTGAAGGCAATACAGTTAGTCAAAACAAATTCGACTTTTTTTTCTAAAAGCATTAACATTTTCCTGTTGTAAATGTACGCCCTTGTCCATTGATTGATTGGTTATAATTTGAGTTTTAAGTTAGGCCTATGTGGCCTTCGAAGATAATCGTTTTACGATCAAACGTAACGGTGAAGGTCGTTTATGCTTAAAACCGTGTAGGCCTACCCTAATGAAATATGTATGACCCTCCTTAATTCGCCTTGTATCACTGATGAAGTTCTTGAAGAAGCTTAAGCAAAAAGGTAATTTCCGTATATGAAAGAAGAACAAAACCTACACAGTGTGGCGCAATGTCCATTTTGTGGGGACATGTATTTTTTGAGATGTCACTAAAACCCTTGTTAACGCTGGTATCAACGTCGAATTAAGAAACAATACTGCTGCGTTATTTGAACGTTACTTCTCACACGTGAACTTAATCTATTAAAATGCACCTCAAGTCACAAATTGCAAAGATGTATGTTAAAAGCATTAAAAAGTGTTCCTGCAGTCCAACTCCCATCTGCATAGGACATTCTTTAGCCGAGATACAAAATAAGTTTATTCACTTAAAACAAATTGGTCCACAACGCAAAAATTTGTTACTTTCTTGTTGCACGATTCACATTACCTGCTTTGTTTACCTTTGATATTAGAAATGTGTTATGAACTAGAACACTTCCCTTTTTTGCTTGAATAAAATGTTGCACAAAGAGGGCTTAAGTTATGAAATCACCCTATAAGACAAGGAGTGCTTTCACACCTTAATAAAAAGTGCAACAATGATTGGAAAAACAAAGAAATACAAAGACTGTAATTTGAGTAGTGCAAGAATGACCTCACAAATTATTGCGAAATGTACCATTTTAATGTGAGTGAATTAACATTTCAATATTTTTATATCGCAGCTCAGTCCTATTAAGATGGAAGTTGGACTGTAAAAATAAACTTTTCATAATGGTCTTCAATATACATATCTGATTTTTTTTTCACTTAAAGGCAGTCATTCGTCACCCCAAACTACAGTTTCAGTATACATATATCAAAACTATCAATTGGTACAGACGTTTGATTGGCATCACATTCAAACAATGCATCATAGCTAAATTACACAGCATGGGCACTGAGAGTGTCTTGATTACACATTATGGACTTGTATGGCCACTGGGACAAGCCATGAAGAAATAAACTAGGATTGTGTCTGGATAAAGATGAGTTTTAGATAAATGTGGGAGGAGCTAGAAGTAAGTAGGTTGGGAGAATTGGAACTGTTTGGGATGATGAAAGTATGCCTTTAAGGTTCACTTTAACAATTTTGAATAAAATACTCTGTTTTTCGTTGTAAACAAAATGAAAATATCCCTTCTCTACTTTTGGGCTATCCCGTTATCCAAGGAACTATTGCTCATTGTGCACATATATTAACCCTTTACCGTTGTGCTCCGATCGGGGCACATTTGCGCGCCTCGGGAGAGGGCGGAAAAGCGGACGTAGCACGCCCCGCATCAGCTTCCGTAGGCCATTGACCCCGTGACCTTAAACTATTGTCTCTCTCGTTGTTGTGGCCGAATTTTCGGGTAGCTACTCGCAGTTTTGAGCTCCGCGTGAAATAGTAAAGATGGGTGACAGCCGAGCTCTCCGTATGGGTCCAAAAGGACCCAAACAAGGGTAAAGGGTTAAAAAGGTTTGAAAGTATCATCTGGGAACGTTTTCGGTTGTCCTGGCTGAATTTGCAAGGTTGTTGTTATTCTTGAAACGTAACAAATGCTATTTTCTTTTAGACCTGATCTACTTTTACAAACGATTGCTGAAAGTCAATGTTTAAAGTTCTATTGATTTGTTTTCTGATTGTTAAGCTGCTTCATTATTGATTCCCTGTGTCAGCAGAAGGAGTGTGTGTGTGTGTATGTGTGTGTATGTGTGTGTATGTGACGGTTTTGTTTGTAAAGACGATATCTCAAGAAGGGTAAGAGTAACTCATTTCATATTTGGTGTTTGGATTGGTCATATTAAGTAGATGATCCCTATTGTTTTTGGTGGAGGCCAAAGGTCATTTGGGGTCAGGAGAGGTCGAAAGGTCAAATCATTGTAAACACGATATCTCAAGTAAGGTACACGTGACTGTTTTCAGATTTGTTGTGTGCGCTGGTCATATTGAGTAAATGTTTCCTACTGATTTTTGTGGAGGTCAATGGCCATTTGGGGTCACGAAAGGTCAAATGTTGAATTCCTTAGAAATTGCTTGTAAACACGGTATCTCAACGAAGGTAAGTGTGACACATCTCATGTTTGGTGTGTGGGTTGGCCATATTAAGTAGATGATCCATATTGTTTTTGGTGGGGGTCAAAGGTCATTTGGGGTCACGAGATTTAAAAAATGTCAAAACCTTGTAAATATGATATCTCAAGAACGGTACATGTGACTCGTCTTATGTTTGGTTTGTAAGTTGGTCATATTAAGAAGCTAATCCCTATCGATTTTTGTGGAGGTAAAAGGTCATTTGGGTTCATGACAGGTCAAAAGGTCAAAACCTTTTAGAAGGCATATTTAAGGAAAGGTACAAGCGGATTTGCTAATTTTTAGCTCAAAACAGCTCAAAGAGATGTTTGAGCTCTAGTGATCCTGCACCGTCACTCTGTCCACCTATCCATCCATCCGTCCGTCCGTCCGTCCGTCCGTCCGTCCGTCCATCTAACATGTCTGTTCAATTGCCGTATGGCTTTCAGACGCACATTCTTCGACGGATTTTAACGAAACTTGGACACATCGCTCATTGAACATTGGGCTATCTGTAATCTTCGAAAGGTTGAGGTCAAAGGTCATTTAGGGGTCATGAATGGCTGTGTTGTGAATATTCTGTAAAATTATACTGAAGGTAAAGAGGACAAATTCCAATAATATACAGTAATAGCTGGCAGTTCACACTACACTGCTTTGAAACTAGCCTAAGCTTGCTTGTGGAAGGGATGAGGAGCATCAACTTTGTTTTATTTGTGTACAGGGAGGAATCTCTTACTTGTGTAATCACAGCCCATTAAAATTGCCTTCTGCCTTGCTAACTGCGAACTATAAACTCACTGTTTTCTGTTACAATTGTAAGCAGGGCAGCCAGGGCTTATCACTTTAACCGAGATGAATTAAAACATTCTAAATTATGGAGTAATATGGTAAAGAAATAACAGCCATGTATGGCAAGTATGTAGTCCCTGTACCGATTAAACTATCCATTGCGTAGGGAATAATTTCCTTGCCATCTTAAGTCATCACTGTGCTTTAGTTGTAACATACTTACCTAATGTAACTGCTGTACATGGGTGTTTATTTTAATCAGGGTATCATGTATGTAGGTCCCTATTAATTTCTTGTGGCCGCATCAGATTCAGACTTTTTGGACGCTATTATTAGTTGATCCATATAGCGACAGCAGGCATACACACGTAGCGGGATAAGTAAATTATCTTCTTAGGCCAGTGGTCACATATTGCTTATTATGGTCACTGCCTTATAAATCATAACCTCCAAGTGTTATCATGAAATTAGTACATAATCTTACATACTCCATGTTGGCACACATTAAAGCTTTATGATCTTTAGGCAAATTGTCTTGTTAGAACACTGAGAGATCACATATTCTATTGTGGTCACTGACCTATAACCTCCAAGTAATATCATGAAATTAGTTCATGATGCAAAACACCTATTTCAAATTGGATGCTAGTCAGCACGTCTACAAGTGGGGAATGGTGATGATTGTCACTGACCTAAATGGGTTTTAAGGATGCAAGTCCACACCTCTACCGATGCAGATGTGTGTCACCCACATGAATAGGGTTTTAAAGATCCACACCTCTGCAGATGTGCAGGGTTTTGTTCTCACATGTACCACTGTCCTGTGTTATAAATAATGCAAAATGCCTTTTCTGAATACAGATTGTATGATCCAATGCTGAAACTTTGTTAAACACAACTGTCATAGTGTTACCTTTGTGGTTTTCATACATTTTCATGGTTTGAAAGATTGCACCTTTGGTGCTCTAGTTGAGTGTGTGGGATGGTTGTATTAATTAGATGTTTTGTTTCGATTTTGGTGGAGGTCAAAGGTCTTTTGGGGTCATGAGAGGTCAAGACATCAAAACCTGGTAATAACGGTATCCAAGTAAAATGCACGTGGCTAAGCCCATCTTTAGTGTGTGGGTTTGCCGTATTGAGATGGTGATCCCAGATGATTTTCGTGAAGGTGGAAGGTCATTTGGGGTTAGCAGTGTCAACGTCTGACAAACTTGCTTGCGTAGTATTACAAGAAAGGTAACTTGTAGGGTCCTCATACTTGACATGTAGATGATGCATGGTGAATAAATAATCCGTATAGTTTTTGGTGTACGTCAAATGTCACTTTGGTTCACAAGGAGTCAAAGTCTCAATATCATATTTACACGAATTTCCCATGGTTGGAGTCTTGGATACTGCAAAATTTCACATATGTGGATGTGATATCATTAGCAGAACCCCAGTTCTTGTAGGAAGCTTTGGTGCCTTGCATTTATACTTTAAAAACATTACGGAGCACTGTCAATTTGGAAAAAAAAAAAAAAAAAAGATTCGCTGAAATGTCAGTGGCAAGGAATCACTAAGCCGTCTGGCTTTCTGGTAGAAGTTTTTAGAATGGCAGAATTGGATACACGGACTCCTTGTACATGGACAGAGCATACTATCCGAGCATTGTCGCTACCGTACGTGTGAGTATAGGGGTAGCAGGATGCCTGTCTGCTATGGTTTTGTGTGTGAAAGTTTTGGACTTGTTCAAGTAGATCAAAACAATAGATTTCGCAAGAATCAAATTATACATCAAGTCAGTTCATACAAATTTTAATTTCACTGCCGCCATCTTGGTGCGCCTTTTATATCCCAGGCTGCGGTGGTGACAATAAACGCATATAACGTACAATGTTACATGATCTGTCCATGTATAAAGGAAGTCCATGATAAGAGACAATAAATGGGGAGAAAATGAAGTCCCTAAATTTGCATTTCAACGTAACTTCATACTTTGGTCATATGGGATGCCGCTTAGAAAGTTGGTTACAGGTAAATTGTAAAGAAAAGAAAAAAAAAAATAGAATTCTAATCTATTAATGTGGGGATATGATGTAATATGTGTTTCCTTCAAGTTAACTCTTTTGAGAGTATGATTTCAGTGCAAATTTGACCAAAATGCGCAAAGTAAGTACCCGGCCTCTATCATATCAAAACTTAATACGACCTGAACCACTACGATGAGGACTTTTGACTGCGACGAGAACCATTATATCTATCTTTCTTTTTCTGGAACAAGAAAACTGGAAATTGGCAACACAATTGTAGTCACTGCCTACCATACAAGCATTGCCTGAAAATATGATGAACGTAAAGTGAATTGATTAGGTATGAGAATTTAGACAAGTAAAAGTTGATATAGAACGTCCAGTTTTTAAGGAAGTCGTTATACAGGTGTGGTGATGAAACTGATTTTCTTGTATGTGTGTGTGTGTTTTACTCTTGAAGCTCAGCTTTGTAAAAATCAAGGAGCTCCTCCCTTTTGTTTGTTTTCGTACCTCGAATGTTTTTTGATGAGGGGTGTATAGGTTTAGGTACATCGTGCCACATTTCGTGTGCGTTCTTTTTAAGCTAGTTTTTTATCGATCTATTCATAGTTTCCTTTTTAATAGGATACGTTTATACCGAAGTAAAATGAACTTTCTTTCAATTTTGTTCAACAGTAAACGTTATCTGAAGACGCACTGGGCTCTACATTTTTCAAAGCACTAATGTCCATCAAGACGCCGATCAAAAATGATACCTGGGAAATCGCATGTTATTGTCACTTTGGCAATTGTGGTTCTGATAGCTGGTATGCCAAACGTATTTTTTAAATTTTATTCAGTTGATAAATCTTTGAATCAATTATTCCATTGTAAAAATGATTTATTTCTAGTGACGCTTTTCTAACTAAAATGAAGACTTTTGGTCATATTGATTTTTTAAAATTATTGGAAAGGGCTCTGTGAATGCTTCATTTTGATTTTAAAATCATGGGCACATGATATTATGAAGGATTTCGTACATTTTGTCAAAGTGAACAAATTTCAATCGGATGAATAACATTAAATTTAATTAAAAAAAAAAAACGACTGCATTTCAATTGTGCATTTCCCGATTTAATACCTGATTTGCCGTTGTGCATCACATATACCCTATTTATTCAGCGTATCAGAAGATACATTAAAGATTGGGAGACGCAAACTGCGAACTGTCCCATATCCTTATCCCGCAGACACACAAAAAATGGAACGCTGCAAATAAATGGCGGGGTTAAGGACATTGATCAGTTCTTTGGGTAGCGTTTTAAAGCTGTTTCTAATCGATTTATGTCCTATGACTGAAATTAACGGGGTATTCAAGCAACGCCACGACGTTGTGCACCTAGTCTTCTTATAAAATTGCCTATCACAACTCATTTAATCCCATTTATTCAAGCCCCGATGTCCTCGTCGGTCACCTTACGACTGCGCAATATATCATCTACTAGATTATTTTTGAGTATGTTTGCTATCCTTATGGATTTAATACGGGTTTAATCAGAAAAAGAGGGGAAAAAGACTGTGTGTAAATACGGATCACGTGGGATACCTTAAATAGAAAATCTACCGGTACGTTAAAATTTTTCTACAAAAATGTAATTTTTCTTGAAATGTTCAGTCTAATCAAATAAGAAATCATCGTTAACCGCATTTTGGTTTGTAATGTGCATCATCGGGTCATTTTTCTACGCTTTCTTTGCTTCATGGGCATGGGAATATTTAGAGGCATATGAGATACCAAAAATAAATTGTATAAAACACCTATATAAAATGTAGTGATGTTGCTTTATCACAATTATGCTATATCATCTTTATAGATGAAATGTCTTCTCAACAAGTCTCCTGTGACAATTCTACCAGATATCTAGCGCGAGGAAAACGAGCATTTATTTCCTGCGAATACGAACCGAACTTTATTGCTGTGTTCTGGTATAGAGGTCAATCAAGAAGTCCGTTTCTAAGACTTGAACAAGGCAAACCTACTACAGAAAGTGGGTTCGACATTAGTTCTTCCGGCAACATGATAATTGAAAATGTTGAAATATCTCACGGAGGATTCTATCGTATTTCAGTCATCGATAGCAACGCTGAAACTAGCAGTGGAACTGTCAATATATATGTTACAGGTAAGAAAACTTGTCTCTTTATCTTATCGTAAACACAAGAGGTGCCGACGCGGGAAGCAGGAGTCATGGGAATAACCTCTTATCGGGTTTTTTTTTTTTTTTTTTTTTTAATTTCGTCAGAGAGCCCTTATACGTTTCCTGATAACATCCCCCCCCCCCCTCCTTCCCCGTCATAGACACCGCGTATGTGGTCTAGTCGGTAAAGCATTCGATTCTTTTTTGAAAGGTCCAGGATTTTTTTTTTTTTTTTTTTTTTTTTTTTTTTTTTTTTTGTGCGTACGCGGTACTCCGCAAAGGCAATGGGGTCCAAGCTCCCACAACTGAAAAAAAAAGGAAAAAAAAAAAAAAAAACAGTGAGTGCCACAACATAAGGCCAGAATGTTATAAGGTGAGGTATACCGGTGAGTCCCTTTCTAATCTTATCTCCAAACAAACAGACAACAAACTTCACTTTTCTAAAAGAAAGGACAGTTTCTTTTTATTGCTGATGTTCAATCAATGGTTTCTAAAATAAAAATATTAATTCCCTCAATTAATTAAGTCTTATTTTTGCAAAAAGACCAAATACTTTAAAATCCGCACCAGTCGCCGAGAGTCATTCTTTACTCCATTTTAGCGATTCGTCATCTAGTAGATACTTCAGGGCATTGCCCTTTACTCGCGTAGGGCTTGAAACTGGCTCGCAAATCATGAAGTAATTCCTGTAGTAGACAGCGGAACAGAGATGATCATGATCCACAAAACTATCTATTTACAATCATAACGACAATCCAACCTATGTGGGTGACAAAGGCTTAACCTAACAAGCAATACTTATTATCTCATCGCTCCGTAAGGAGGATGAGATATTGTAGTCACTTTGCCTATGTGGCTATATATGGCAATGCCAGTATAAATCGCAATGGTTACCATGATAACGGTACATTTTCCCACTTTACTAGTCTCAAGGTCTAACCCATGGTGAGGTACACCGGGGTGACTGAAGGTCCAGGACTGAGAGAGGGGTCAAAACCTCTCCGTGTGTGTGTGTGTTGGTGGGTGAGTGTGTCCAATTTTATTTTCCTAATATCTTGTAAACGACTGGGCCGATTTTTTCAAACTTGGTAAGATGGTACCTTAGGTGAAACAATTGCACTTTAATACACAAACGGAAGTGAAGGTCAAAGGTTACAGGTCAAAGGTCAAATTTAGTGAAATCACCTTTTCTGCTATATTTCCAAAACAAAATGTTCTCCAGACACGAAACTTCACACATGTGATGATTGCATCTAGACCTACCAAAACATATGGTTGCCATAGCAACAGAAGTCAACAGTCAAGTGGTAGAGTGGAACAAAAATTTCAAGTGATAATTTGTTCGTAAAACAACCTTTTTGTCCCTTAAACTCCTCCTAATGGCTGGACCGATTCTTTTCAAAATTGGTATTTGGGTACCCCAGGGTGGAAACTTATGTCCCCAGACCCTCGGAAGTGGAGGTAAAAGTTCAGAGGTCAAAGGTCACATTTTGCAAAAGATCACTTTTGTACTATTTTGTACTAAAACTTCAAAAGAAAACATTCATTTTACATGAAACTTCACAAGTATAATAGGGTAGACTAGTTCTACCAAAATATGTCACTAGTTTTCAAGACAACCAAGGTCAAAGGTCACGTGACAGGGAGTCAAATACTTTTTTTTTTGTATGTACTATAACTCTTAATGGAAGCATCCCACAAATCTGAAAGTTTAAAGTGGGAATGACACGGCCAAAAAAACTTTTGTGTATTGCAAGATTAGATACAGAATTTTACAAATATCATCTCAAGCCCCATTAGAAGCCCGTACAACTCGGCATAAATGATATTTGAAGGAAAACATTCAAAATTCAATTTCGAAAAATGCCGCAACAGGTCACCTGACTTTAATTACGCAATTGGCGACACAAACCCCGCCCTATTTAAGAACGCGCATCAAGATGTACACCTAATTATAATGCTCCGAAAAGTTATCCTATCTTAGCAACTTCATGAAAACGATTGCATCACAATACTCGTCTTACATACAGAGAGAAAGGCGCGGACCAAAGTGAAAATTCGGAGCAAATCATTGGCCATTATGTTCGCGTGCATGTGCGCCCGGGCAAAAACAGTTCTGCTTTTGTTCAAGAAAGACGCGGTTCGGGCACTATAAAGAACAACTATGAACATGTATGGACAGTCCAGAACAGGCGAGTCCCACTAAGAGCCCGTCTTTATTGTATGAGCTGTTTGGTAAAAATCCTATTGCGAATACCGTACTAGGCAGTCACCGCGCAAAGCGGTTAGCAGTGTTGCTCACCGTGATCTTTAATGACGTTACCATTTTGAGACGAGGTCACATGCGCTTTTTCGCTGTCGCATTTCAAATGGACTGAGCCTGACCTGTAATTGGGAATTCAAAACGTTGTATCTCGGTATTGATGGACGTAATTTAGTAGGGAAATCGTTCACTTCAGATCAAGGTGTGCCCAAAGAACAGTTACCGAGAAACTTGCTTTGGCCGTGCCATGCCCACTTTAAGTGTAATAGCCCAGGCAAGACGAGTAGTACCGATATGTGTGATTGTCATGGCAACCAAGGACATAGTTCACGTTACAGATAGACAAAGGTTAATGTTTTGTAACTAGGCTATTTTTCATCAATTAATATGAACAAGCTAGACCCCAGGCCTAGTCAAGTCTACTTCGTACTAGCAGTCTCGATTTCACGACTCAAATTCTTATTTCACTAGCTTGTATGCTGCAGTGAGATTTTCAATTTCCTTCTCGCACTTCACTTTGATAGGCCTTATATCTAGAGTGTTCCCATAGGGTCTATGCAGACAGTTGATTTCACTCCAAAGTTGCTGTCAGGCCTAGTTGGGGGCTGACTTGAAATCTGAAGCTGGTTAACGGTATGTAGGCTAGGTCTGGGGGCTTAAGCATGGCTAGACCTACGCCATTCATAGGTCTGAGGTATAACCAAAGATGTGAAAGTGTGGGTGACTAACAGTAGGTTAGGCATAGGGCCTACCTATCTTACATATTAGTGCCCTTAAAACCTTGCGGTTCTGAAGCATCGCCCAAAAAAAAAAACGAAAAAAAAAAACGTACGTGACAATTTCCTTGCCACGGGATAGGATTCGCCACAGGCCAGCACGCAGAAAAGGTTTGTGCGTCGGCCGGAAATCTTCTAACGCCACGCGTTAAACATGGCGCACACACACAGTTTCTTAATTGAGACGCACTTGACGTGCGTATCAGCTCGACACACATGAAGTTTGCCGTAGCGTCAAAATGGAGAATACGCCCAGCTAGCGCGTGAATAATAACAATTTCGCACTTCTCTTCTCCGAAAGCGTCTTACTCTTATAATCGTTGCGTACATATCCATATTAGTTTAGTGAGCCACCCCTTCCGATCATTTAAACTTGTAACTTTCAAACTTAGTGAAGGATCTGTGCTTTCCTGTATCCGATACTTTTTACAGTTCTATAACCAACTTGTGCACATGTAAGCGATGAGATATGCAACTCAGTGGATTGCCCTCTTGTATTAAAAAATCAATCCATCAATGAATCAATCAATGAATCAACCAGGACAGACGGACAGACGGAAAGAAAGAAAGAAAGAAAGAAAGAAAGGAAGAAAGACAAACAGACAGAAAGAAAGAAAGACAGACAGACAGAAAGAAAGAAAGAAAGAAAGAAAGAAAGAAAGAAAGAAAGAAAGAAAGAAAGGAAGGAAGGAAGGGAAGGGTAGGGAAGGAAAGGAAAGGAAAGGAAAGGAAAAGGAAAGGAAAAGGAAAGGCGAGGAAAAGGAAAAGGAAAGGAAAGGAAAGGAAAGGAAAGGAAAGGAAAGGAAAGGAAAGGAAAGGAAAGGAAAGGAAAGGAAAGGAAAGGAAAGGAAAGGAAAGGAAAGGAAAGGAAAGGAAAGGAAAGGAAAGGAAAGGAAAGGAAAGGAAAGGAAAGGAAAGGAAAGAAAGGAAAGGAAAGGAAAGGAAAGGAAAGGAAAGGAAAGGAAAGGAAAGGAAAGGAAAGGAAAGGAAAGGAAAGGAAAGGAAAGGAAAGGAAAGGAAAGGAAAGGAAAGGAAAGGAAAGGAAAAAGGAAAGGAAAGGAAAAAGGAAAGGAAAGGAAAAAGGAAAGGAATAGAAAAAGGAAAGGAAAGGAAAGGAAAGGAAAGGAAAGGAAAGGAAAGGAAAGGAAAGGAAAGGAAAGGAAAGGAAAGGAAAGGAAAGGAAAGGAAAGGAAAGGAAAGGAAAGGAAAGGAAAGGAAAGGAAAGGAAAGGAAAGGAAAGGAAAGGAAAGGAAAGGAAAGGAAAGGAAAGGAAAGGAAAGGAAAGGAAAGGAAAGGAAAGGAAAGGAAAGGAAAGGAAAGGAAAGGAAAGGAAAGGAAAGGAAAGGAAAGGAAAGGAAAGGAAAGGAAAGGAAAGGAAAGGAAAGGAAAGGAAAGGAAAGGAAAGGAAAGGAAAGGAAAGGAAAGGAAAGGAAAGGAAAGGAAAGGAAAGGAAAGGAAAGGGAAGGAAAGGAAAGGACAGGAAAGGAAAGGAAAGGAAAGGAAAGGAAAGGAAAGGAAGAAAAAAGATCATAGTCACGTTGTTAAATGGGAATGGCGTTCAATAAACCAAATGTTTATTAGACTGAGACGTCATTAGGTCGAAGATTTAATAATCGATAGCCTCTGTCTTCTTTCCTGCAAAATTGTTTACCCTCCCCCTCCCTTTGGAAAGACACTGGCTGTTACCTCCTCTGTTTTAAACCCCCTGGAATCGCTGCAGCGGAAAGCCTCTGGACAAATTTAATTTAATGTGCAATCTGATCATCTCAGTCCTTTAAAAATCTACTAATTACTACCAAATCGGTAGTAATTAAAGGAACCAATCAGAGATTCTCTTATATTTAGAAGTATATGAATATGCATACCTGCACAATGCCCTACCATTTCATGCGAACATGCGAACAAAGCGGGATGATTTGATTTTAATTGCACAAAATTCAGCAGCTCAACTTGGTGAAGACAAGCCTTCATTAAAGAATCAGCAGCTGGAAGCCATTGTGTCGATATTAGAAGGGAATGACACATTTGTAAACCTCATGTGTAGACGGTTCCACATTCCAACTTGCCGTATAGTCGTCTGACGTGTATCGTCATCTGACGCGATTATAGCACATCAGCAATGGCTGTTCATTAGTTTTTTTCCTTCCTTCAGATACATATCTTACACTAATTGTATACTAGCACTGCACATTATACACGTACTGCACTTTGCACGTACATATAAGTAACCACAATAGACTTTTCATGCATTCAGCGAATATAAATGTATACAATATATAATCTAGTTCCATGCAGACAGTTGTGCTTTGTTCTCGATGGGACGGCACTGTAGCTAACTGGGGAGTAAAAGACCCGACTAGATCTGCGTTTTAGCTTTGATTGGCGCAGAAAAGTTGATGATTCATGGTGGCAACTCCATAATGTGGTTGGTCTCCTCATGTACCGACTGGATTTCGTAAGAGCTTAATTTACCAGCGTCTGCCGCTGTTTTCTGCAACCACCGGCTATGTGCCATCGGTAGTACTAGCGCAACAAGGACTGGTTCTGCGAGTATTGAAGCACATGGGATTGTTATGGTCATATTGATAGTCACACTTTAATTGTTCAAGTATAGTTTATGCGTCACGACAACGTAATTTTCGTAAACACTTCTTGAGTATTTGACTATTCAAATGCAGATCCCACGTGAGGGTTAAAAGTACCGAGCCTGTTATCGTAATAGGGTGTAACGTTACGGTGTATATAAAATAAGAACGATAATTTTTGGACTAAAACCTTGACAAAGGCTAAATAAACGACAGATCCCTAGGTCTGTATACCATTTAACCATTGCTCCGAAAGGTTCACTCATCAAAATATTTATTAATATGAACGGTTTACTAATCGATTGTTTCATGAAATTCAGGACGTGCCGCTCAGCGAATCTTCAAGCGACTGAACTTTAGCGAATCATCTCTACTGTCGAAATGGTCGAAGTGAATGTGCATGTCGTGAACTTTCCGTCATTGTAGTAAAGATCCCCACAAAGTCACACAATGGAGTTACATTGCCAGCAATAATTTATGCGTATTTTGAAGGCTAGACAGTTGTAGTTGGGCGAAGTTTTACGGCTCAGTTTGTAATCGATTTGTTCAAGTAGGGCTGATTACCATCTCTTTTCCAGTTGAAGCTCACTGGATGGTTTTGTTTACACACGATTGTTAATACTAGTACGAGAAGTCCCATTCTTACAATCTTCCATGCGGTTAACGGCCAGGAGTCGGACTCCCGACATCCTGATTGCAAAACTCATGTTCTATCCATTTGACTGTGCAATCGGATTTTAGAAGGCTAGAATAAAATCGTAAGGTAAATAGTCTGGGTCAACCCTATAGTTACTGGGAGAGGGAAAAACTCCTCACCTTTTGAGAGTTGGAGTTTACAACTGAATTGATTTGAAACATTTACACCGGCAGCCTAGGGCCTTGGGGTAGATGAACTAGGTACCAATAACGAAGTATATCAGCATGAAGCGAGTCACCTGGGATGTTCAGACATGTGAGTCTGCCGTGCACCATCCCTTGCTAGTAGGTATGGCGGCCAATTTTGAAAATGGCGGACATGTTTAAGTAGGCATCATTATGTTTGATAATGAAACTTTGACAGAACCTCCTATCAAAACGTATACGGTGTCATATGAAAGACAATTTAATTTCCTATCAAATGATACCATAGGTGATGGGTATCATGCTGATTTAAGTAACATTTGGGGGCAAAAAGTGTAATTTTTAGCCAATTTTTCCCGAGATTTAGATTACAATAATGGAAATATTTCTTCATTGTTTCTACAAATCTCAAGATAATATATTGAAACTTCCCTGAGTTTCCTAAACATAGGTACTATTGTATCATAATACCAAGGTTATTGCTTTTTAGAAACGAAAGTTACAGTATTTCAAAGTTAACAATTTGAAATTTCGTGATTTAGAATTTTGTACCTAAAATAGTATTTCTCCCTGTTCTCACTTCGCATCAGCTCAAATATTACAACTAATTATGCCCAAATAACACCAATATTGCACACTTGGGTTTAAAACATGGCTTCTGTTCCAAGATGGCGGTCTGAGGTCAATGTACTTATTTAAGGAGTAGAACAGGGGCCACCAGAGTACAAATTTGACAGACTGTTAAAAACAATTCTTCTCCAAATGATTTTGTCAGTTATTTTACTTTCTTTTTTTTTTTTTTTTTTTTTGGTGTGACTTAGTCAGTTATTTAACTTTTTTTGCATGGTGTGATGAATAAGAAATGGTCGGGTTACTGTACTCTATCACGTGAAGTCGCCATTTTGAATTTCAAAATGACAGACTTCCTTTTCCTAACAGTTATACATGTTGTAATGCTATTTTCAATCTTTTAACCACCGCATTTGACCAATTTTAAGATAGATTAACTTATAGGCTATAGAAGATTGAGCATTTTCAATTACTCTTGGACGCCATTTGGGGTCCCAGACTGTAATATGAGCTAGAGCTGAATATACTGAAATGAAAAATTCCGGAGAACTACTAAATTAATAAGGAGGATAGTTCCATAATTACTTTTATTATTACGATTTCGCAAATTATTACTTCTGCAGTAGACAGATGTCCACGTATGGAAATGCGCTACGTAACACAATTCAGAAAATCTAAATCGTCCACCAAAAGAATGTTAGCGTGATGATTTCTTTTACAGTTATACAGTTAGGTTTGGTTAAATATCCCTAAATATATTATGGATAGATGGAGACATGTTCCCAAACAGTTATATGAGCCTTTTTATGCCTTTTGAAGCTAGGACTATCTTGCTAGCCGTTTCGGTGTTTAGGTGTTGCCATAACTTATATTATAGATCTAATTTGTCTTAATTTTGACGTTGAATGCAAATGTGGTTATTAAAATTTCACTATATGACTTTCCATCCTTACCTTTTACCTAGGAAGTAAAGATTTGGTGGTATTCCTGGTATTTAAAATCATTATTTTGAGTCATAAAACTTAATAGAATTTACAGTATGCTGACTTACCATTTCATTTTGTGACATTTAATGACAACTGTAGAACATTCCTTCTACTACGTTTGCATTTGATCTTCTTATTTGAAGTGTTTGTATCCTTTATCTAATTTTAATGGCATTATCCAGACTTGAAATTCAAAAAAGAGACTTTTTCATGCCTTGAAGTTCAGATTTCATTTTATAATTTCATAGAAAACTTATACATTAACCTTTCTTTCCTATTAATATTTTGCTTACTATGACTGTAGTGATAAACTTTTTTAAATTTAGCTTATTTCACTTCATTTATTGTGATTTAAGTACTTAGTCAAAATTTGACTTTCGAAATTTTGACATTAAAAGTCATTGTTTTGAAGTTTAAGTCCTTATTAAGACCCGAAAGTCACAAATGTGAATTATGCGTTAAATTTGTGACCTACTATTAAGTTCAAATTTACTTAGAAGGCTAACATTATAATCTGGTTACTATTCATTATAGATTTCACCATTGAACTTTCAGTGCCACAATTTCGACTTTTGACCTGTACTCTCTACGTATGAAAATTAAAATAGTATTCTGAAGGTTCATTATTTAAACATCAGGTTTCTTCTGTGGTGATTGTAAGCATTGCAGTCTCTTGTATCTCCATTGTAACTTTGGACCTGAAGTGGCATAATCGTAGGATTACATTTCACAATATCGACGAAAAGGTAAAGCTATCAAATTCTTTTGTAACACTTTGACTTTGAAAGTCAGTAATTTGATTTTAAAGGTTGTTAATATGTTACTAACAACTTCTAAATGTGCTTCAAAAAGCCACAATGATACGCAAAATAAGGCCTTGTCTTTCGTAGTAAAACTTCACTTGGGAGTTAGAAGAATCAAATTAAAATAGGTAAATAGATAGTACATTTATAACATTGAAATTAACATTGTTAACATTAATGTCTAAAACCTAAAGATGAAAATGTGACATTCATGAGACTAAAAGTAAATATTAAGGTATTACAACTAGAAATCATAAGAGATAAAGCAAAACATTACCTTTTCAAGTTATTTTAATGGGGTGAAAGTCGTATTTTATACATCACTTGTTCCTTTTCATGATTACAGCTGTATAATATCCTGCTGGTCAAACAAATGAGTTCAATCTTAATTGAGCAAGTTAGATTACTTAAACCTGTCACTCTTAATGTGTAAATTATAAGACATCAGGTAAAATAAATGTGTTATTTAGAGCCAAACTTTCCCTAAATCACTATAAAAATTTATTCTCTTGTTGATTCAGATATACAATATTACGTTAAAGGAAACATTTAAATAAAAAAGGAGGGAGTTTTCATTACCACCCCTTAACTAAACGTCTATAGTTTTGATGACACCTCATGGTTGACAATACATTTCTGGGTTCACATGGCATTTATTTGGCCCATAGATGTTTCTTCCTCAATATAGTAACAGTAACGACAGATTAGGTATCTAATATAGTTACGGTGATACAGAAATAGCTAACAAGACATTTTTAGATTCAAAAGGCATTTAATGAGCTCTAGGGATTGTTTTAGAACATGATTATATCTGCTCGTAATATTTTTAACACACCACATACCATCAGGATGCCATATTTTGGAGGGCGATTTGGATTTTCCAAATTAAGTTAACTAGCTCATTCCCATATATGTGCCAATGTTCATTGTAGAAAGTATACTTTACGAAATCATAATAAGAAAAGTAATACTGTAATAAAACCCTTCTTTTCAGCAATTTTTATGGTTCTCCGAAAGTTTTCACTTCTGTGTATTTATCTCTAGCCCATATAACAGTTCAAGATTAATTGAAAATCTTCAATCTTCTATATAAGCTAATCTACCTCAAACGTGGTCAAATGGGGTGATAAAAAGATTGAAACTAACATTGCAACATGTATTACTGTTCAGAAAATAAGAAAAGGTCATCATTTTGAAATTCAAAATGTCGACTTCACATGACAGAGTACAGTATTTCATGAAATCCGACTATTTCAAATTCATCACACCATACTACACTGTTAAAAATTTCTTTTTTTAACTTAAACGTTTTGTATTTTACTTTTAATAGAGATTTTCTGTATCTTTACAGACACTTTGCATAGCTACATAAAAAAGGTTGTTTAAACTATATTTTCTGTTTATTTGAAAAACCATTTCTGTCTGCTTTTTTAACCAAATTTTACTGCTTTGTAAGACTTTTTCGGTAATTTTACAGTAATTTTAACAGTATTTTGTATTTTCCTGATTTCTCATAAATATACTGTCATTTAACAAACATTCATTTTGTTTTTAAGCTGAAAAAGAAACAAAAATAAGCCCAAACAAACAAATAAGAAATAGCCAGAAAATTTTCAATATATAACATGCATCGTTCTGCGAAGTTTCAGTTAAAAAAGAAAACATTTTTGGCAAATTTATGGCCCTATTTGAAAATTAACTTACATTTATTATAAAAGCATACTTAGTTGTTACGTTCTAAGTTATAAATATCATACAACTGGTGTTTTGTCACACATTTTTAAGTAAAAAGAAATTGTAAGGCCTTAATTTCAGAGCACTGACAATTGGTATACTGATGTCAGCTTATCGCCACAGGCGCTCATGCACTTGATCGGAGCAAATCAAAAACGTTTCACAAATTTACTTCATAGAGGCTGTAAATTTACCACTTTATGACGTAAATCTCATTTTGCATAAATGGGTGGAGCTTATTTTGTAGGCATTTTCCTAAAAAAAGGATTGCTGTTGCTTTGAATAATATCTTCTTTGGCGTTTTTTAATCAGGAAGTGATAAACTTATTGTTTAACTTGTCTGGAAATGTTTGCAACCAATGTATTTGCATTCTTTGTCATATTTATTTTAAAAACAATTATTATATTGTACAAAAAATGTGACTTTCCAATTACAAAGTTCCTAAAGATAGCAGTCTACTTGACAACAATATGACAACAAAGCATCCCCTATGTGTTTTGATTGAAAACAACTTCGTAACGACACATTACGTTGATAAGCAAATACCTGATCTACGTAATGGTGAAGTGTATGTTACGTAATAACATATGAAAGGTAAAAAAGCAATATTATAATAAATATTAAAAGGTCGGGAATGAAAACAGTAGGCTGTAAATTCACGTAAAATTAAGGTAAACAAAACAGAACGATTCTGTTATTCGATTTAACAGTAGACTTTTGTAAACTAATTTACATGCAAAAACTGTAAAGAAAAAAACAAACCCCTAATGTTTTTTCATGATTACAGTCTGGCTGTAAAAAAATAACATTATTTGGTTGGAAAAAAATTGCCATAAAAATTATGTAAATTTACAGAGAAATTTTTTAACAGTGTAGAGGAAGTTAAATAAGTGATAAAATGGTTTGGAGAAGGATCGTTTCTACAGTCTGTCAAATTTGTACTCATGTGGCTTGTTCTGCTCCTAAAATAAGTACATTGGCCTCAGACCGCCATCTTGGAACAGAAGCCATGTGCTCAAAGAAAAAGTGACTGTACTTTAGGATGTATCCCCATTACTGGTAAAGGTTTCCCTGCTAATGTCAAATGTATCCCCTGTAAACACAATGAAAGTTTCTGCAAACCATTGCAATGTAATATTAACGTGGTTAGGCTAGTACTGCCCCTTATATGAACTAATGCCATGAGAACATGGGTTATAGTGTCAAATAATAAGGCTAATCGCCATGCACTTAAATACCCCCCTTGACATTCTACTTCAGGGAGTTTACCTTGGGAATTCAAGCAGACAGGTTCTGACAGCTCAGCCCCATTATGTGGACGTTCCCACAAAATAAACACAATCAGATTCTTGACACTTATAGTTTTGATGAAGTCCATCCAGTGACATAGCCAGTGTCTTCCCCAAATACAGAAATAGAGGTCGCCAGTCAGCGTCCTACTTCTTGCAAACTTTTCTCATTGGTCATTTGTTAGGCATGATGTCTTAGTCCAATCAGGATTCCCCACCCCATAGTTTGCAAGCAACTCTGTCTGGAAACCACCTTAGCACTTTTAGGTAACTTCCTTCCTGGAGAGAGTTGGAAATAGACAGCCAAGCCTGCTGGACTCTACCAGCTCTTCTTACTTTTTTCGAATTTTCCTTTAACCTTGGAGTAGTTTATAGGAATCAGTTTTTACATTTAAAGGAAGGAAACTTAAGTTTTGAGACAGAAGTTCGTTTCACACCGTTTAGAGTAGAAGTTTGTTACTCGTCATGTAGATTAGAATCAATTCATACTCAACATGTGACAGTGTTTAATCAAGTCTATCCTGGCAGCTCTTTGATCGATCAGAGAAAGGGATTTCTTTCTGACTTAGAATAAACATTAGTCAACTTTAAAGCTTTGTTCGAGTCTTCTTTCTTGAATCTCTTTTCTTAACGTACTACCCCCTAGCCTTCTCGATGTGATTGGCCCAAACAACGCAACAATAGTTAATTGATCTATTATCACCATCTTAAAATCGATATAATTTGTTCCTGCAACAAGGTTTGGTAAAGATTGCATTTATTGCACTATGCGGCAGGTGGTTATTGCTTACTTCAGTTATGAAGAATTTCCACACAATTATAGATATGAGTGGGAATAGTAAGAAATACATTGACCCCTAGCCGCCATCTTGGCACAGAAAAAAAATACATAAAACAGATAGTGGAATTATTTTACACTGTATCCTATTCGTGTCGGATTCATACTGTAGTTGTCCATATTTTGTCCAAACACTACGAATGTATCTGCAAGCCGTACGTCGAAGTGATCAATGTAATTGGTTTAGCTAGTTATGCCCCTATTGGGTAACTTTCGAGCTAAGGGGTTGGGTGATGGAGTGATGGGAGTGCCTTAATCAATTGACCGTTAAGTAACACCTAAGAATAGATCCAAAATGTACTTAACAAAGTTTAGGACTGCTGAAGATTGCATCCCAGTGTACAAACAAACGAGTGGTCATTTCTTTCTTGATCGAAAATTGTGAATCAAAGATAGATATAAGGAGAAAATAGTACATTGGCACCTAGCCGCCATCTTGGTTTACAAGCTATGTGTATAAAAAGAGTGCCCATGTCCTGGGTTGTACCTACTGGTGTCATTTGACCAAATATCGCAGTTGTTCTAATCGAAAATGAACATTAAATGCTGGAATTCAAGAAAAATGGGCCCAAAGTGCATTAATTGATGGCGGACATCTTGGATTTGATACAAGATGTCTGAAAATCAACACAGGCATGTAATATTGTAATCACAGTCCTGAATGCTATGTTTAAAACCCAAAGTGTGCAATGTTGCTTTTATTTGGGGCTAATCAGTTGTACAATTTGAGCTGATGCGAAGTAAGAACAGGGTAAAATACTATTTTAGGTACAAAATTCTATTTCCTGAAATTTCAAATTGTTACCTTTGAAAGACTGTAAGTTTCGTTTCTAAAAAGCAATAACCTTGGTATTATAACACAATTGAACCTATGTGTAGGTTACACTTTTAGGGAAGATTCAATATTTTATCTTGAGGTTTGTAGAAAATATGAAGAAATATGTACATTTATGTAATCTAAATATCTCGAAGAATTGGCTAAAAATTTCACTTCTTGCCCCAAAATGTTATTTGATTCAGCATAATACCCATCAACTATGGTATCATTTGATAGGAAATTTAATTGTCTTTCACAAGACACCTTACACGTTTTGATAGGCGGTTCTGAGAAAGTTTCAATATCAAACATAATGATGCCTACTTAAACATGTCCGCCATTTTCAAAAATGGCCGCCAGACCTACTAGCAACGGATGATACACGGCAGACTCACGTATTTGAACATCCCGGTGACTCGCTTCATGCTGATATACTTCGTTTTTGGTACCTAGTTCATCGACCCCCAAGGCCCTGGGCTGCCGGTCTAATTTGACTGCCTCTATACAAACATTTTGCCTGTTCCTTTAAAAAATTTTCCCACCATGATACGGGCTTGGCATGTCTGTAACAATATCTGATGAAGAGTGCTCACTAGGTGCTAGGGGCATAGCCACGGGTGGTTTTGGGGGTTAGAGTGCCCCCATGACCCAGCCTTGCAGTGAAAACAGCACCTGAAGCAGCGGTTGTTTCTCTCTACCGTTTGACGTTTCCTCTTGTGGTGTCCCAAACCCCCATGACATCACCCCCATGACACAGTCCTGGCTACGCTACTGCAAGGTGTAATCACAACATGTAGATCAAACCTTAAGTGCGCGTCACATGTACAGTAGTTAAATACCGAGACTAGGAAGTATCTAAGCAGACAATGATGAGTTGGCAAGCGTATTAACAGACACGTTTTGCTAACCTTTCTAAAGAACAAGTGAAAGTAGATTTGTGTAAAAGAAGTAATGGATATAAGTGACATCAAATTAAGCTAGCCGTACTCCAATAAAAGGTTATGCAGTTTCAGTGAGGATCTAATCAGGTAAACACGGAAAATGATATAACAACGAAAATGATATATCGACGTTTTGAATAGACTTTTCTCAGAAATAGTTAGAGCTGTTTCAAATTTATCCGAATCTAATAACCTGCTTGGACACTTTTTCTCGTTCCAAAGTAAGTCCGGTGTTATACTGCATAAACTGTACTAGAATGACATGCAAACGGGTGATACAGACCTTAATGGCTCCTCGAGGTGTAAACCGACTCGACAGATACAATATGTATCATATATAATGTGTTTTTTAAGTAAACCATCCTAATCCCATGTTCTATAAGGTAAAAAAGATACTTTTTGGAATTTAATGCTGGGCCACACATCTCTTTTGAATTTAGTTGGTTAGGGTAGGTGAGCTCCGTGATCTCTCTCTCTTTAGCCTTTTTCGAGTTTTTCACTGAAGACTGAAGACTTAACAGTCCAAGGTGGTAAAAATCCAGGTATATTCCCCTCTTAAGTTTCTTTCAGTCTCCCAATTTCTTTGGAAAGGGGTTTTCCTAATTACTCAAAATATTGAAACATTTAGCACCATTTTGCATATGGGCGTCCTTCTCTTAGACACGCAATGGCGTAGCTACATGGCCACAGTCGCCAGGTGGTTCTGCAAAATGAAGAATTCGGATATTTGCCATTTGTGAAACCGTAGTCTGCTGTGTGATTTTGACAACTCATGAATTTCCAAAATTAAGAATTCTATCCAATAAAAGCTTCACATTCGTCAGCATTGTTTCAAAAAAATATTCTTTTTGGCGCGCTTCGCGCGCATCGAATTGCATATTCTTCAGCAGACGCACTCGCTCATATCTTCAGTTTGGTAAACTTTTACGAACTCCGGAAGTGACAAAATCGGAAATTTGCTTCATGTGACAACAGATCATCAAGTGATACCGGTAACTACAGTGCTATTTTCATAAATTTTCTTTCATAAATTCCAAATTTTCTCCAATGAACGATTTTGACTCTTTGAAGAGCCTCATCTCGTAGGCGTTGGATAACATTATGTAGCGACAACGATCGTTGGTCGCCGCTCAATCTAAGATTTGCCAATAGGAAATGCAAATTCTTTAGCAATCCCCCAACTGTTCAAATTTCCTTACGGGAAACCCAAAATCCAACCTTTCTGCAATACAAGCTCCGTATTTTGTTTTTAATTTTCCCAGTTCAGTGTAGTAGTAAAATTTGAATGCTCGGCTACCCCATCCCACTCCCGCCTTTTTTTTCTCTCAAAATTGTTCAGCTACGCCGCTTTAGACGCCTTCTCCAGTCACGAGGAAAAAAATAGTCACATGTCTCCCCACCACTTTGAAATTCAAATCGACACCCCTGGCCGACTTCTGGAGCTGGGGCTGATCAAATTCATTGCGTCTTCAGCCCCAAGTCTTCCAATGTGGTAACACCAATGAATCTTGGGTACCTTGGCAGGCACTGGACTTTATCTTCAAAAGGAAAAATATGCCTATTCTTTTAATCAATTTTTCACCCAGAGATATTTTATTTTTGGGACCCTAAACCCGTCCCCTGAATTCCACCAGCTAAAAGTGCGATTTCGCGGTCATTTCCGTTGCCTATGCATTTTTTCTTTGTCCATTTTTGAAATCCTGGTTCTTCCGCTACCTTGTGTCTCACCAACCACAAAAAGTCGATTTGGGGCCAAATCCGAGCCGAATGGAAAACGATATCCGAATATTTTGTACAACACTTACATGTTTTTTTTTTTTTTTTTTCTTTAAAACTTCTTTTTAAACAGTGCCATTAAAAAATGGACTGCAACTGGTGAGTTGTGCATCATCTCAACAAAGCCTATGTCAAGAAATTAGTGAAGAACAAAGGACGCTTTATTTGGTTTGTAGCGCGGAAGACACCCGGCCGGAAGTTGATTTTGTGTGGTCTAAAATGTCTTCAAATGGCCGTGTTAATGTTGATCAAGTCCAATTTAACGCATCTGTGAACTCCAGCACCGAATTGATTAAGTCCTCTTCGATTTTAAAATATGAAAGAGGTGATTTTTCCTTGCAATATTTCATATGCATGGCTTCTGGTCCAGCAGCAACAGGTACACCAGAGACAGGGATATTAGTTGAAGGTGACAAAGAGGTTACGAAACAGATGACAAAGACTGAAACCAGGAGTATTCAGCAAGGGGAAGATCTTCAAATAAGATGTTCCACCGAACCCTTCACTTTGAGTAAATGGACAATTTCATATCCAAACAAAACAATGAAACTGTTAAAGGAATTTTATCCGGGAGAAGAAAGCGGTCCGTGTCTGTATGGTTTTGGATGTAACGTAAACGGAGAGGGTGTGTTATCTTTTGAAACCATTTCTTACTTAGACGAAGGATCCTATATTTGCACGTATGCTAACGGTGACACGGCCAGAAGAAGCATTACGGATGTGTCCGTCATAAGTATGCTTATATTTTACTTAATTTATTTCGTCAGCGGATGTTTTTTTTTTACATTATCCATGACGCAAAGTACTAAAAAAGGAAAAAAACAGAAATATATCCTAGGTCTAATGCATTTTTGTGTTTACGTCTTACCCAGATATGTTTAAACCTACTTTATGTACTGTACAATGACCGTTTTGTTGATAAAGTTGAATTCTTACTTTTCTCAAATATTTTCCATAGTGCAGAGGTCAGGTCAGGAAAGTATTTCTAAGCAACGTAGGTAACTAACACATAACAAGTTCCAATTTAAAAATTGGTTTCCAAAATCAACGTCTTTTCACCATTGTTTATCAAATATGTTTGTTTCCTTTTGGATTCATGTCGTTAATACCCAGAGAGAGAGAGAGAGAGAGAGTGCCACTGTCGGCAGTAATTCGCGACTTCTCGTCACATGTGTAACAAGTACTTAGCCCGTTAATCCCAACTACTTGTCACACCTGCGACAGGGAGTCTCTACTGTCTGAGAGAATGCCAGTTTTGAAATATTTCCCGACTGCTTTCTCATGTGTGACAAGAATGTGGTCCTTTCCACCAGGAATTGAGTATGAGAATATAGTATTTGGCGATAATTTTGTCAAAATATATAGGCAAAAAGTTCTGCAGAAGGAGATGAAAGAGATTAGAGTAGGAAATCCATTTTGAAAATAGAACTTGTTGCATTTGAGTGTGGCAAGAAAAGCAACGTTGTATTGCGATATTATCCTGGTTTCCGTGGCAATGTAATCATTCGCATCGTCTTTAACAGCAAGTTTTATTTACATTTCTTCTATGTCTTTCCGTTTATTTATGACATATTTTGTCTTAAGGAACACGCTTCTTTTTGGACTTGGTCAGCGCGTACAGAAAATGATATCCCAAGGAATTACGCCATCTTTGCGAAACTTGAATGTATGACATAATTTAACATGAAGCGGAAGAAATTGCAGTCAGCACCTGTGTGATTCCTCTGCCTTCACAAGGAATTCGGTGTTGAAAGTCTGAAGCAAACAATAAATTATACCCCAATTGTCAAATTGCAATCCCCCCCCCAAAAAAAATTCTCCTCGCAAGGTGGAAGCACACCTGAACCCCCCCCCCCCCCGCCACGATATAAAATAAAGATCAGTTCATCTTTTCGAATGAAGGGGTCTCTTAAAAACAGCAAGTAATCGAAGCTATCGGTCTGCTTTTGTGTTGAAAAAACCTAGTGAAAAACACGATATGCAACATGTAAAATAATCATTCAAATAGTGTTTGATATACTTTAACTCTTTCAAAAGGATCAATGATATCCAATGAACGGAAAATTTTAATATATGTGTCTCGCTGAGGAACACTTCACCTCCCAAAAGTTTTCGTTTCTTTCCGGTATTCCGTCATTGGATATTATAGTCTTACTTGTATTAAAATTTTTAGATCTTTTTTTTCAAAGTTAAACCAGATCCGCAGAAATTAATTATTGAAGGATGTTCGGACGTCAACAACTGTGACAAGAATGTTGCCTTCACCGGAAGGCTGCTAGCTTCTGTAACTGATGCTCGTCCTTCTGTTCAAGTCACGTGCGAAATTACAGGAGAAGCCAGTAACTCAGGTTTTCTATTTAACGAGAAAAACGAAAAGATATCACACCCAGAAAGGGGGACATTTGACACCATCTATTCAGCTGATTATAACATCGAAGAATGCAGTGAACCAATTTCAATCATTTGTAAAGTGGAGGGAGATTCTTTTATAAACACAATTCCCCCTTCGCGTGTTCATCTGGTCACTGGTTAGTAGTTGCACTTTATTGTTTTTTTTTGTTTGTTTTAAGTTTCTTTTTCCTTTTTTAGTTTCAGTTACATTTGTTTTGTTCATTTGCGGAGTTTTAAGGTTTTTTTTAATGTAGCACAAGAGACGAATGTGTGTCCACCAGGAGCCTAACAAAGCTTAATCACGGGGATATTTTTAACGCACAGGATCTGTAACTTAACTGGTTTTAAGAACAACAACCCCCCCCCCCCAAATAATAAATAAATAATTGAATGAACGAACGAACTAACGAACGAACAGACAGACAGACAGATAGACAGATAGATAGATAGACAGACAGACAAACAAACAAAAAAATAAATAAAAATAACAACTAAAGGACCTTATTACTGGAGGCAGTTGGATAAAATCCTTTACTTATTACTCGATAAGTTAGATAGAATTTATGGTCCAATTTCTAACCTATTGGTTTAAGTCGGGCCGGTGACGGCACTTTCCATTACTTCATTGATTATTCGATGAGAGGAAATGTTTTCACTTGCCTTTGTTAGTTGTGAGGGGGCAACTACAGACTGTATTGACAAAGTGTATAGAAATTTCGAACGTAAGCAGCGAGTTCTTTTCCACATAGGGGTGTTATGGAGGGCATGGTCGCACGGGACGGTGGGGACCTTGCCAAATTAGGCAGAATTCAGTGACTTAGTTTGACAGATCATAGGCGTACTAGACGGAAAGGGGTAGCAGGGGGGCCATTGACCCCACATTTCCTCAAAATAAAAAATTCGGGCAGGATTTTGGAAACATTTGGTTAGCTCAGCTACATTATCTTGTAAAAATGACATGGAATTTAAATTTTGTGGGAATTCTTAATCAAGCCCAAATCTTAAAAGATAACTTGCTCGAAAAAAAAATGTAAGTTATTTGTGGTGAAGAATCAACTAGATTCCAATTTTGAAAAATTTGATACATATTCGGGCAGCACGAAAAACTACTATTCGTGAGTTTTGCTACATACATACATACATACATACACAATGCCCGAAATGGTCAAATATCCAATTCCTCTAAGGAAATTTGCTCAAAAAATAAAAAAGTACAATAGTCAGTGAAACATATTTTATGAACAAATCAAAGAGATGAATAGTCGCGACACGTTTGGGAAAAGCCTATCGCTTAAAGGAAACAGTAATTCTTTACCATGTTTTTAAATATTGGGCACAACAATGCCCGAAGTGACCGATTATTTAAATACTTTCAAATCTTTGCAAAAAGAAAGAAGAAGTAAAAACAGGAAAATATATATTCAAAGTTAATTTTCATGGAAAATGGGTATGCGACACGTCCCGATACTGTAACTTGTGAAAACAGTTTTCTCCATCAGCCCGATTTCATGTTGAAGTCTTGCAAAATCTTTACCGGAAATGATAAACTTTTCTGGCGGAGGATTTGAATTACACGGGCAGACGAGTTTAGGTGCAGTGCCCAACAGTTTTCCATCTATCCTGCTCCTAGAGCCAAGTTTGGACAATGGTTATGACAATTTGGTATTTTTTTCAATATAGTAACGGTGCAATTTGAGAATATCTTCCCACTTTGCTTGAATATTTAGTTGAACCCACCCCGTAGCGTGACAATTTTTTCAAAAGGTGCTACCAATAGAAGAAAAAATATGCATATCCGGGATCTCGGTTAGTAACATAGACACTTTCATCTATTTAATATGAAAAACTCAATAAATAAATCGAATGTTGCCAAGGGTTGCAATAGAGTGAAAAAAAAAACTTTATCATGTTTTCAGTTTCGTTGTACATAGTTTTTCCCATTAAAGATATATACAAGACTCTTTTAACCGATGGTAGTTGTACATTTTATTTGGTAATTAACTAGGTACTTTTCAGTCTTTGGTTCAATTAGCGAATAGTTGTTTTTTGTGTACTATTGTTCAAGAAAATTCAAAATAGCGACTGCTTAGATCCTCTTTATACACATGGAAATGTCATTTCCAGCCTGGGCGACCCAAGAAGTCGATTTTTGAATTTTTTTCTGAAAGCGTCGCGCCAAATCATTATCGCTCTCCACTTGAATGTTCTTTATGCCTGAAGTTTAGTTCCAAAGTGAAGGTTTTTCTGCAAGCGAAAACTCAAAGTACTCACTGGGTCCTTCTTGTAAGCTTGGAAAAGGTAATTCCCTGCTGTCTGAGGTTTTTTGAAACGTTTGCAGCGATATTGTACGTGAGACAATACTAAAACTACTCTAACTAGAACAAATCTAAAAAAATGAAGATCGCAAATGACCCAAATTTACAGCACACTGGCCATTAATGCAGAGCCCGGAATAAGATTTTTAAACGTCTTTTTGTAAATTTCTTTCCCACCCTGTGGCAAAGGGCGGTTTGGCGAAACCAAAACATTCACTGCTTCTTGAAGAAGCTATTACGTCCACTGAAGGACAATACGTGACTAACCTCACAGCCCTTGGACCATTTACATCATTGGTCCATCATGAATGGCTCCATTTCAAACTAGGTGAAAAGAACAGACACTACATATGATCTTAGCCAAGAGGTAGAGAAGCGATTCTTAAACGTTCACTAACCCATGACAGATCATACGTTGTAATTAGGACCATTGTTTATGTACAGAACTCTTTTATTTCCGCTTGAAGTACCGCGGTACTACTATGTAATTTAGGTTTAAAAAAAAAAAAAAAAAACCTTCGAATCCTTCGAGAAAGATTTGCGGTTAGTATATTTTAATATTTTATATTACAAAAGAAAGCAAGTGTTACATGGTAGTTTCATTTGAGGATCGTCATGTTTGAATAGCTGTATTATTGCAAAAACCCTTTGTGAAAGCAAATATGCGGTACTTAAAGGGAACACTGAGGATATCTCAAATTCGTTTTCAATTTACAGACGCAAGCAATTGCCGAAAAAGAAAACCGGGACTGGTTTCATTCCTTGTATTATTCGCAATCGGTGTTGTTTTATTGATCATAGCTGTCGTAATCCTGTGGAGATATAGAGAAGAAGAATGGGGTAAGATATACGGGATATTTTAAAGTGCCGTCTTTTTTTGTTTAAAGAAAGACGCACAGATAAATTTGTGTGGAGTTGACAAGAAGGAAAAACACGATGTAAAAGACACAATGCACGTTTCACAAAAAAGTTACTTCCTGTGGTTAAGGTAATATCAAAGTTGATTGCTAGAGAAGTTGTAAATTAAGTGGAACGATAAGTTTTGCCTTTATATTAGCCCGAGCTTTCAGCTTAAATAATAGTTTTATCTTTGACTGTTATATCTTATAACATGAATGTAATGTTAACAATGTGTCATAACTTATTTCATGACTTTCCTCGCAATAGTTCAAAAGCACCTACCACAACGTTTCCAGACTAGCGCTAGTAACGCGGCAGTGTTACAAATGGAAGAAACGGAACCAGCGCTGGAGGAAACACGTGAAAAAGGAATAGTAGAGGAGAGGGGAGAAGGAGAGGGTGAACATATGGAAGTAGAAACCAAAAGTGTTGAAGAAATTTTACAACCACTTTTACCTGTAAGAGAAATTCTTGCTTTTATCCGATTAAGTAAATATTGTGCCGTAGCTTCTTATTTCTACAAATAATTAGTTCATCAATGATCCTGTCTCCATAACATTTATATGATATCCAAGTTCTTGTATCATTAATTTGGTGGAGTTGGGACTCCCGTTTAATTTCTCTTTGTCGTTAGTTATATAATTCAAAATCTTAGTTTTTAATATTTGGAGTGGGAACCATGCCCAGTATGTTGAGACCTTTGCCGTATTCATAAAAACCAGTGCAATCCCAAGTAATTAAAAGAAAAAAAAAAGAAAATTCTTGTGTTGAAAGTTGTTTCATTGGGTTTATTTAGACATAATGTGATGGCGATAAGTTAAATTTATATAAATGAACACTAGTGGGAAAGGATTCTTCCGTCTTGTCCGTCGCAGTACAAATATTGAGACATGAATATCATTTATCTAGTTAATATTACACACCTTGATTAAAATAATCGTAATGCATCATAAGTATGTTTTCTTAGAAGACAGGATTTTATTTAACTGCGTTTATTATCGCTTAAGTTACACTAATGCTCAAACGTGTTTTCTTTTACTATAGGATAAAGGGAGTAGAAATTTCACACTTATTTGGTTATTGATTAGTTTTACAAGCTGGGAAGTGTCGTTTGATAAAATTTTAACAAACAATTTGTCTTGGCTGTTTCGTTGAAGAGAAGGGTGGGGACCTTTATCAAAATAAAGCATGACAAATACACCCACTCTTAAAATGAAAACGTAAAAAAAGAAATGCGTAAATGTCACCCAGTCAAATTAAGTATGTGTTTTGCTTGTTAAATAGACCAAGCTAAGGGTGGAACCTGTTTGTTCAGATCATCGTTAAACGGAAAGTACCATACTATTCGTACTACTTAAGTTGGTGTTACACGTGCTGACATTTCACCAACGGTATGAAAAATACCAGTTATTTATTTACATCACCTCAATAAAACAGCATTGCTCTCTGCTTCTAATCCGGTAGAAAAACAGTGTTGTTATTGAAGAAAAAACAAATTGAAGACTTAAATGGCAACTTATTTGATAAAATCGGTTACGCTATCCAAACTTGTGAAAAGATTAAATTTCCTTTAAAAGCACTCGATATCCCTACCCATGTCTCCGCATCATTGGACCAAGGGGTTACCGTAACATTCATTGAGATGAGGTTATGTTAGTGCATTGTGATTGGATGGCAATTTCTCGGACACTCCATTTGTAAATAGTCATTTTTACAGGGTGATTTAGAATATTCCACAGGCTATCCGGCTGATCAGGGAAATAAACAGGTACAACCTGAAAGGAAACGGGAGGAGAAATAACAAGAGTATGTATGAAAGTATGACAATGGACAAATAGCTTAATAAGAGCTAATTTTGAGGCGTATTATGTAACCAACAAACCAAGCGCGACACTATTCGTTTCCAAAATGGTAAGGACACATACGGGCGTAAAAGTTTAGTAAAAAATGAAACAATCCTCCGGTTGGGTAAAATTTGAAAGCTTGCAACTTTGGCATATTAAAAATGAATAAGAAAAGATGTAGTAGGTAACTATTTTTAGGAAAAAGATCGAAATCGTTTAAACAATATATACAATATGCGGAAACATTGCGTTATTTGTTGTTTGATAACCCTATTTGTTTTACTACCCTAAATTTTATACTTTTGGTTGTATTGAATATTTCTATCAGGAAGATCCGTTTGTAGAAAAAGTAAGAAGTATAACTCATTTTTCTTTTTTTAAAAGGAAAAGTATGGACCATTCGTATACATAGTTCCATTCCGCTTGCGAAAGTTTCTTCCTTCATTTTGGTGACGGTATTCCCTATGATGCTTTTCTTTCTATACATTTAGCCTACTGTACCTCAAGTAAACAAGCCTACTACTGTACCTCAAGTAAACATGTCACGCTAAAACATTACAAAAACAAAACGAGAATATGCAATTATTTATCCGACGTACATAAATAATTAGATTGAAACCTTGGTGCGTCATCAAGGAATGGTGTTTGGCCGGTTCGTTTAAGGTGATCTTAGGTGATATAGCGGCATCTTCGACTCGAAGTTAGCTCATTCAATTCGCTTATTTAAGCGTGTCTTTTGGTCACTGTACACTTTGGGTTAAGATTTTAATCGTTCTGTGTTTTATTTCTTCTGTAATTGGGTTTATCTTGCATGTCCATGTGACCTGCATTTAAATGATGGAATATGTACTGTATTTTTTTGTTACAGCATAAGCTGATGTCTGCCTTCAAAAAGTTTTGCGAAGACTTGAAAGCAACAAAAGTAAGTGACTTGTTTTTTCATTGTTCCCAGTCATTGCATCTAATATCATTGCCTCGACACAAAAACTTCAACATTAACACAAGCTTAAAATCGTGGAGAACAAAACTACGTCAAAAGTGCATTTATCTCTAGATATAACTCCATTTCCAAGGTGAAGCGATATGAACATCACTAAAGAGAAAGATATACTTGTTACTTAACTGGATTTCTTCAGCCAATGTGTTGATATGCAAGCATACACATATGAAAAATTTAAAACAGGAAAATGGTTGTTAATTTTAATATCATCTTATCTTTCAGATCCGCTTATAAAAAAAAAAATATTCTTTGTTTGTTACACTTTTCTAAACTTTTAATATCTGCATTTCATTTGCCTCAGAGAGTTCCGATAAAACGTTTTGAAGACCTCATGAAGCTGTTTCAAGAACATAACGAGGTACGCTTTATCTTTCTCAATAGATATAAAGTAAGAAAACAGTATGGTCAAATACGGGAAAGAGATCTTTAAGTAACAGTTTACTGCAGAAATCATGTGGGACTCGGATTTGGAAAATGTACCCCGTATCTCTGGTCTCATTTTTGAAACTTGAGACTTGACTCCCAATTCCCCAAATTACTTGTTACTTGACTTATACTCGTCGAAGAGATTACTTTTTACCAGTTACCTGAGGCAGTGTTCAGTGAGTACAAACAAGGGGCATAATGTTACGAAAATGTAACAAACTTGACTAGTCTACTGAATCTAATAAAAAAAGATGTTCAAAAATAATTCACAAATGGAAAGCGATAGTAGTAACAAACAGAATGTAAAATAGAAAATTCGTTTTTGACTTGATATCCTATAGCTAAGGATATTTGCGGTGTACACAGGAGAAAGTTTAGGTGATAACCAAGCCCAGTTGAATTACTATTGCAGTTAGTAGAACTTGGAGAATCCGTGGTAGACGGCATGCACAATATTTTACGACGAAGTGGTACCCCTATGAAAATTGAGTGCCAGTGCACGACGTAGTTGCCAGAAGGTGATGTTAATTCAACTTTTGTGTTGTCACTTCAGTTTTCGATTTTATCAACGAGGAGAAAAGAAAAAGAAGAACAGAAGAAAAAAAAATCAACCAGCCACTTTTGCCTTCTATTGTTGGTGTGGAAAAAAGGCTACTTATTAACTGATTTTTGTCAAGCAGAATTGGTAAAAGATCTCCTATGACGTGAAATTTGCTCTTCAGGCGTAATTTACACGAGAAAAGCAAGTTTCCCCAACCTTAAAACCCGCACAGCCTTAACCTGTCCTTGCAATCTTTGCTACAGAACTGGCAAAAAGCAATATTGTTTCAGATTACATGATGCAATGAGAGGCTGCGGTTTTCTAATGTTAAAAAGACGGGCAAGTCATGCCATATCGGCTACGCCATGACGTCTAACTTCAAGGTGCAAAATTTTCTAATGTATGCCTCCATCTTCTATGCAAGTGCGCGTGTCGGGGATTTTTGCCCTTATTGGGTGTATTCAGAAAGGTTCAATAGAGTCAGCGCAACTTTAAATGATCGCAGTCTGAAGGAAAAGATAATAACTGAGGGGAATTTATTTTCTTTTTGTAAGGGAACAAAGCTGCAAAATAGTACTATATTTTATGACAGATGCAACCTTGGCATAAGACCTTTCCAAAACTGCTTAATTGTTCCATTGGACTTCTTCTTTTAAAATAGTTGATCGTTACTAACAAAAATAATGCCGAGTTGTGCCAACATTTCCATTGAATGCATTTGGCAATGGTGTGCTGTTTAGCTTCCCCTTAAAACAGTTTATTTTAAAGTCGATACTTTCGCACCAATCGTATTTGTTCTACACAAAAAGTTTAAACAGCTATTTAAAAATAATTGCCAAGCCATTTTATTAACTAAAACCTCCAATATGCGTATCCCCCTGGTGTTTAAATAATACCCCTCTAATCCTTAATCTTTGAAAGACATTCACGAGAGGACGGTCCACAATACGGAGTTGCTACGGAGACTCATAATTTTTTTCTGTATCAGTCAGAGCTAACATGCAGATCTACAATCTTGGACAAAACTAGTTGGAACACCCCCGCTCCCCCGTGCAATGTTGGAGATTATAAATCCAATTCGGGACGCACCATTTTCTTTGGGACCCAACATTGTACTAGGGGACGGGGGTTTCGATAATCGCTATTTTCTGTAGGACACAACTTTTCAAAAGGGATAGAGGTCGTGGAAATAGTACTCGGCACCATCATCAACACAATGACGTGAGGTGTTCCAACAGTTTTGTCCAAGACTGACTGAAAATTCAAGGCACATTTTTCGAAGATTTTCCGAGAATCTACCTCAGCAGAAGAATAGTGTGGGCTCATATTTCGAGTCATAACGGTCATCTATCTCTTAGGGTGATTTACACTGGCCGATTCGTCAACATGAACAACATTAGACAGTACAGCATTCTATCAACTTGTGACGTAACACTTCAAAGGCGGTGACATACTTTTCATACACTGGCAGCCAAGGAAAGGCATCGTTTGACATATCAGAAAAAAATATATTAGCAGTTGTACAAATAGTTTGGCTAAAGTTGATACTGCATTATAATAGATTGTATTTGACAAGGATACTCTCCTTTTTGACGTTTTTGAGCATATTACACTCTTGATCTGAGCATAAGGTCATCACAAAATTCATTTAAAGGCCCAGTTCTCTTGCCCCAAACAGTACCAATTCTCCTAACATTCTTACCGAAGCCCCTCCCACAATTTTCTGAAATTCGTCCTCATCCAGATACAATCTCAGTTTATTGCTTCAAGGTGAGTATAGAAAATCTCAGTTTATATAATCAAAACACTCTCAGTACGGTTCATGCTGTATAATATAAGCTTTGGTACTCTGCATTGCTTGAATTAGCTGTCAATCAAAGAGCTGACCCAGTTGAGAATTTCGGTACCCCCGTACCAAAATTGTAGTTTGGGGTGAGAGGTTTGCCGCTTTAAGTGTGGACTTCATTTTATTACAATAAGTTATAATATGGATATTATAAATTTTGGTCGAGAAACAGATTAAAATGAATTCATTGTTTCGAAGAATAAAGATTTAGAAGAATTGCATGATTTTCCCTGCACATAAAATAAAAATAAAAAATAAAGAAATATATATTGAACGAAAGCAACAGAAGAAGCATCCTAATTCAACGATAAACAGTAGTCAATGCTAAAGAATTTCCCATATTTATGGGACGCTTTCATTTAAATGTTAAGTTTGAAAAAAGAAAAACTCAACTTACTCCTAGGAAAATGAACTTGAAGTATTTTCGATCCCCACAATTTTATACCCATTACTTAGCAAAGGCTCAAAAACCGAACTGGCTGAGCTATCAATGATAAACGGCAGTTGTTAGTAAAAAAGTTCACCCCATTGAGTTCTTTGAAAAGTACTGTTTATCGTGGTGCTATTTCGTTCTGCCAAACGCAGTATGTTAAAGATCCAGAGAGCACCTTTCGAATTTTAATTGTGTTTCCTTTAATGATACTTAAAATTGACTTAATGATCTATATATGTAAAGACAAGTCATTCCAGGGTAAAACTGGGATTCCCTTTCAAAGTTTCTCATCTGGTCTCTGAAACTCCAGCATAAAATTAAATTAGTTTTAAGTTTTATGCATAGGCGGAATTACGGGGGGGGGGGGGGGCACGGGGGCACTTCCCCCCCCCCCCCCCACTTTTTCCAGAACTTAGTTTTTTTACGCCTTAGTCTGGTTGCTTTTGCTACAAAAATACAAACTGGAACTGACAGAGCTACGTGAGTGGTATTTAATCACGTTGTATAATGTTTTCACAGGTCATATACTGCATTGAAAACTAAATAAAAACAATATTCTTCCAATAAATGCCTCAACGCTGTTTTTTCGACACGCTACGCGTGCATCCGTTTTAGGTGTGTCATGGTTTGGGGTTACCTCTTGTAGAGCACCTCTTCCATTGTCCCTGAAACGTATCACCAGTGTCCGGGCCGTACACAGCTGAAGTTCTACCGTAACTAGTGAAAGCTTTAAGCTTTCTGAAAGAACGATGCTCTTATTTGACCTTAATCTGGAGCTCCACTCTGTTTCGGCTAAAGTGAAAAGGGGCCCGCCCTTTTTCGAATTTGCATAAATTTCTCTATTGAGATGTCTCAAAATTCCATTTTTTGACGTGTTCTGCGCATCAAATCACAGATAAGGACTCTATAATTTAATGGAAAGGACTCTGTAGGAAACCAACGGTACAATTTTGCTTAGTGCATATGGTCACCCTTATTCAGCTGTAGTGAAAAGAATCCACTCTTTCTTTATTTTTATTTCAATTTCACTGTTGGGATGAAGTAAAAATTCATTTTTCGGCGCGCTCCGCGCCCCCCTTTACAGGTAACAGCTCTGTAAAAGTCACCTAAAAACACTGTGTAGGAAACCAGAGTATGTTTGTGCTTCAGTAAGAATGTCTTTAGGGGGCCACCATTATTCAGCTAAGGTTAACAGTGGCCCATCCTTTCTCTAATTTTCATTCAGTTTCATTACTGAGATGTCTAAAACGTTAACTTTCCGGTCCATCGTAAACAAGGGCTGAATTGACATCACATGATAATCCCCTTAGCTTTCTGGAAAGACGATCTGGGGCGCCAAGGAGGGAGCCCCTGAAGAACCTCAATTTTAAGTAATCCACTCTTCCTCCCCGCACCTCTGCATTATCGATTCGGTTGACTTTAATCATACGGAGTAAGGATATAATTGAGAAAGTCAAGTTGTGATATTTGTGTTTTGTTAAGTGCCCATCTTAGGTAATTTAAGTTGAAGATAAAATGCCTCATTTTAATGCCTACAATTTCCTAAATACCCAGGAGCTTCTCCCCCTGGACCCTCACCGGGGCTTTGCCCCTGGAACCCACCAGAGGCCCCAAGGCGAGCCCCTGGACCCCACACCTTAAGATGGAGTGCTTGGCGCTCCCACGGCGTCTTTGGCGCCGTTTGGTAATCTGCCCGAATTTGCCCCCCTTTCAGTAATCAAATTCCGCCCCTGGTTCTAGATCATTTCTCAACTTGTTACAGGTGGTTTTTCTAATAGTGAGTCGATACTATTGTTACTCTATGTCTTTGGGGAATGTGAATGCAATGAATCTTTTGATTTAACATATTCCAGTTTTACTTTTGAAAATTACAAATCTTAAACCGCAATCTATTAAAAAAAGACGGTACACTGTTAAAAATTTCTGTAACTTTACAGACTTTTTTTTAACTTAAACTTTTTGTATTTTACTTTTAATAGAGATTTTCTGTATCTTTACAGACACTTTGTATTGCTACAATAAAAAAGGTTGTTTAACATGTATTTTCTGTTTATTTGAAAAACCATTTCTGTCTGCTTTTTTAACCAAATTTTACTTCTTTGTAAAACTTTTTCTGTAAATTTACAGAAATTTTAACAGTATTTTGTATTTTTCTGATTTCACATAAATATACTGTCATTTAACAAACATTCATTTTGTTTTTAAGCTGAAAAAGAAATAAAAATAAGCCCAAACAAACAAACAAATAAGAAATAGCCAGAAAATTTTCAATATATAACATGCATCGTTCTGCGAAGTTTCAATTAAAAAAGAAAACATTTTTGGCAAATTTATGGCCCTATTTGAAAATTAACTTACATTTATTATAAAAGCATTCTTAGTTATTACGTTCTTAGTTATAAATATCATACAACTGGTGTTTTGTCACACATTTTTAAGTAAAAAGAAATTGTAAGGCCCTAATTTCAGAGCACTGACAATTGGTATACTGATGTCAACTCATCGCCACAGGCGCTCATGCACTTGATCGAATTAAAAAATTTTCACAAATTTACTTGAAAGAGTCTGTAAATTTACCACTTTATGACGTATATCTCATTTTGCATAAAAGGGTGGACCTTTTTTTGTAGGCATTTTCCTAACAAAAGGATTGCTGTTGCTTTGAATAATATCTTTTTTGGTGTTTTTTGATCAGGAAGTGATAAACTTATTGTTTACCTTGTCTGGAAATGTTTGCAACCAATGTATTTGCATTCTTTGTCATATTTCTTTTAAAAACAATTATTATATTGTACAAAAAATGTGACTTTCCAATTACGAAGTTCCTAGAGATAGCAGTCTACTTGACAACAATATGACAACAAAGCATCCTCATTGTGTTTTGGTTGAAAACAACTTCGTAACGACACATTACGTTGATAAGCAAATACCTGATCTACGTAATGGTGAAGTGCATGTTACGTAATAACATATGAAATGAAAAAAAGCGATATTATAATAAATATTAAAACTCCGAGAATGAAAACAGTAGGCTGTAAATTCACATAAAATTAAGGTAAAAAAAAAAAAAAAACAGAACAATTCTGTAATTCGATTTTACAGTACACATTTGTAAACTAATTTACATGCAAAAACTGTAAAGAAAAAACAAACACTTAATGTTTTTTCATGATTACAGTCTGGCTGTAAAAAAACATTATTTGGTTGGAAAAAAAATTGCCATAAAAATGATTTAAATTTACAGAGAAATTTTTAACAGTGTAAGCGGATAATTAAAAGTGGATAGTGTAACCATAGCCTCATTTCCTTTATGTTTCAGTCAAAATCACCTGGAATTTTGCTAGTTGATCAAATGGTGGAGGAAGATTGTGAGAATGAGGTACACATATTTTCTTAGTTTTATTAAGTTGTTCACTTTAACTTCTGTCAGTAATAAAATTATTTACACTTTAATGTCACCACAGACGCTCTTGAAAGATCGAATGATTTCAAAGTTGGTTGCGTGGGGGAATCGTAATCATATAAGCCTCCCCCCGGCCCCCGAATTAAAGATTTTCAAGTGTCGTCGAAGCAGTCAGGGTGTGGGCCGTGGTGTGATATAATCGAATTGGACGGCTTTCTGGTAAATCTGATCTTTAGTTAAAATTGTATTGTATTATATCATAAAGCCGTAGCACTTCAAAAATATAGCGCTTGGGGGAAACAAACTCTTTTATTTGCATTGATACATACAATCACAATTACAAGCATGGAATGCGTCACATGGGCAAACATCCCTCTTGTATTCGGTAGGTCGGGAGTTGGAATCCTGGTCTGGTCATACAGAAGACTTTAAAATGTAACCTTCTGCCATCGTGCTTGGTGCTCAACATAGCAATGGATTAGGGAAAATAAGTCATTGACTGAGCCACAACAGGAAAAAAACCTTAATGAGCAGCTCGACATATTAGGTTGGTAACTAGGCCGTGCAATTCTATCCAACTTAACTAACTCACTAAGTACCAAATACATTTTACATAAGTTCTGTATCGTCTTCAATGGAAGTGATGCCTCAAAACCTCTTCGTTTCGATACCTTTAACGGGTCAATATTGCATTGCAAACAGCTACAAAAATCACACCCCTTTGTGTAATGTTTGCTTCATGTATACTGAACGAGATCGTCTTTCAGAAGTGATCAGAGAGTGGCTTTCTGTGCCTTCTTCACTAATATGAGGAACAGGGAATTAAATAAAACAAAATTTGATTAATAAAAATCAATACAAATCTGATGTTTACCTGTAGGAGTACACTTTCTATCCAATAACACCGAAATTCGCAATTCGAAATTCGAAATTCACAGACCGTTCGGTTTGAAAGTATTTTGGCACCCTCACGATCTCAGTATGAAAGCCCTTGCAATGCACTAATTTTTAATATTTGTTCAATTTCTCTCCAGATGTTTCCCATTGTTCTCGAATATCTCATCAACCCACAGGGAACCAAGTGGGTACGACTATCCAGATGAAGACAATTTTTTGCATTACTTTTGCCTGTTGTATCGAGTGTTTTGTTTTAAATTTACAGGGAAAAGAAAATCGCTTCAATTGAAAGTAGTGTAAAACAATGTACTGTGTCATAAATGACTGATGAGAGTCATGTGAAGTTTTATTTTTTCTTTGTAATGTGAGATGTACAAGAAGTAACTACTTTTTCCCCTTGAGTATATAATATTAAAGTCCTAAGATATTATGAAAGATACTTTGAGGAGAAATTAGAAGATGTTTTCGGAGATTTAAATTTTGGATCAAAATAAGTTGGAATGACTGCTCTTTCCCTTTAATAATAAAAATAGAAATGGAAACATTTACCCATGTATAAATTTTAACGAATAAAATCCAACAAGGAACCCTTTAGTCTTGAAATTTTAATACTTGACACATAATCACAAGAATACATCTTAAAAAAGAAAAAAAAAACAAAAAAAAAAAACAAAAACAAAAAAAAAACAAAGGTAATTGTTAAGGGCACCGATTTGGAATTTACTCAACACTCATGGAATAGATGTCTTTTTCTCCTCGCTGAGTAGATGATATGTTGTTTTTATGTTGTTGATCTTGAATCACGCAATGAATAAAAAATCCTCAATATAATTATGTGATACAGTAATTTTTCATATTATTTCTTTCAGGTTAACATTTCTGATGTTTGTAAGCTTTTGGAAAAGCTAACTGTATCCGCTAAGGTAGTATTGATTTTTTAATGTGGGGAGAAAAGTGAAAAATAACGCGGGTACTCGTACAACACACACATTTTTAAAGAAGACGTGTTTTGATAAGACTTGTACAGAGAGGTTATGTGGCTTCGAGGACAACTCAATAGCTCTTGAAAATTGTCAGTTAAAACCTTTCACGTGGATAATTTTCTTCGAATACGCACGACCGCGGACCATTCGTTGATCTTAGCAGTATTTTGAAATATCATGTGCACAAAACAAAGACAAAAATATAATTGAAAAATCCCCCCCCCCCCCCAAAGAAATCCACATTTCGATGACAAACGTAGTGTACTTCCTCAGTCTGTAAATTTGTTTTTCGAAAAAAAAATGCAAAGACTGAATACTCGTAAAATGTTCTCATCAAATTTGAGTAGAATATGATTGACACGACTACAAACCGGAATCCCTCAAAAATTAGACTACAGTCGAGTCGAAATAAACCATTTCTAGTCAATTTTGAAACAAATCAATATGATTCTGGTTCGCTCCCCATTTGACTAGATTTATTTTAGGTTATCCTGCATTAGAGTCTTAGTACAGTGGTGTATGCTATGTAGGATGAGCATCTACGGCAACTTAGGATTTCTAAAGACTATGTCAAAGAATAAATTAAGGTTTGGGGTGAGGGTTGACTAATCCCTGTCCAATTTGAATATCATATTTCGTCATATCAACTCACATTTGGTATTTTCAATCATGTGAGGATTAGATGTAATCAATTTCGTGATGATGTAATGTTTCTTTATCTTTTGCTCAGATAAAACGCATTTTTACTCGAAACAATAGTGATTGGCTTTAACACGCGAAGTCGACTTTTTGCAACTGTGGTGGTTTGGGCGAATTGCACAGCCTCATTTTTTACTAATTTAATTTTTTTTTTTTTTTTCAGCTGTATTCGGGTACTTCCATAACAATCTTTTTTGCATTGTTCAAAGACACAAAGGTAATATAACGTTTGTTGTATGGTCCTCCGTTGGCGTGTTAATCCTTTTTTATATATATATTTTTAAATTTATTGTAAATCATCAACACGAGTGTAAAAGGTCTTCTATGTACTCGGTTGAATGAACTCTTGTTACAGCAATGCGAGCAGAAAGTTGTTAAAACGTATTCGACACACTCAAAAAAAAAACAAGAAATAAAAGGTGCACGATTGAGATTATTAATTCAAATTACACACTTCACTTGTTATGAACCAAGTGCAATGTCACTGGTTCTCCTAACCATTCTTGAGGGCAAACAATTTTAGTTCTATGAAGCTATATTATATCCCTAAATCTTCTTTTTACCCGATTCAAATACTTATATAAAATTTGGGAAAAATGTTTGTAGAAGTTTGACCAACTTCAGGGCCAAAAATTTAACTACCCAAATTGGGTCCAGTTTTGTTGGATAAAAAATTGATCAACTTTTCGGTAAAATACTTTAACCAGATGGGGTTTGATAATGATTACCCAAATGAGGGCAGGAGGCATGTTTGCCCAGCACTTGCCTAAAAAGTGGTTAGGTTGGGTAAGGTTTTAGCCAACTGTTTAGGAGTGCATGCATCGTTCTACACGTTATGTACACAAACCCTGGAAAAGAAAATAAATCACCCAAAAGGAAGATTTACTTGTGCTTTTGATGTGGAAGCTATTTGCCAAAGAGCACATTGACTGCAACTATTGGAACATGGCTTTTAGTAAACTACTTGATAAGTGGGTGTCTTAGTAGAAACGTCTCTTTCGATAAGTTACTAATTGTAGTATTTTCGAACTTACCTTGTTTCAATTAAGATACCGAACGGTACTCTTATGACTATTTTCGACGAGAAATGAGAGAGTAATTTTGACCAGTCCATTCTTCCTTTATACTAAACAGTTTAAATAAAAACAAACTTCCTAACAGCATTAGTCAATTATTTTCATACTTATTATAACCTACTTTATAAATTTCGGAACAGATTACGTTGACCGCATTGGTAGAAGAAACTGGAAAATTGTTGAAGTCGGGTAAAGTAAGTACGAAACAAAGAACCTTCGTGACTTTTCCCATAAAATTTTCAAATATTAATGTTTCTTTACTTTTAAAAGTAACTAAGTATACCCAGTCAAAATCCTGCGGTCCGCCGGTGGTCATTGTCGGCTTTCGATCGGTCGTGAATATGTGGTTGGCCACTTGCGGACCGTCGAAGGGCATCGGAGTTTGCTAGATCTAGGTCACAGACAAAATTGTTTGCTTCGTTAAATTGTCAAGCCAATCAGTTTCATCGCCGTCAGAAGATCCTCCTGATATTTCCTCGACAGACCGCCGAAGCGGCCTATGGCGGTCCATTGCCGAGCTGACCAAATTTGCCGACAGGGTAACTAGTTGTTTTGTTGTAATATGCATAATGTTTTACTCCTCCTTCTCGAATTGGACAGATCTGACCATATCTCAGATAAGGTGAGAAGGATGGTTATAAACATCCTATTCACCTGCCTTTTTCATTGTTGTAAGCAGTGCCCCCCCCCCCATGAAAAATCGTGTGCCCCCCGTGTGTCCCCCGTGTGCCCCCGCCCAACTGAGATTTGAGATTTAAAAAAAATATGTCTTCTGTAGTCAAAGTGTCACTATGAGTTTTTTAGGATCCGATTCCTCTGTTGAAAAGAAAAGGCAGTAAATGTTCATGTTTTCCAAATGAAAATTTCGCAAAAAACATTGAAAATGCCATTTCCGGCTGTCTGAGGGTTTTTTTTTTCAAAATTTTCTTCACACTTCCGACTACGTCAATTAGAGTTGGCGCACAGCTCAGGCAACCCTTCAAGCAGCCTACATTTTTCTTTCAGAGGATCACATCTAATTGCCCATCAACTGCCTTTCTTTCTCTTTGTAGTCAGGGTGCAGCTCACCTTCCTCAAATTGTCAGCCTGATACTCTCTTGAGAGTAGTTTCACTAACGTTTGTTTTGTTACATAAAATAAAATCTTACTCGAAATTGCCCTGTAAGTATTTTTTTAGGCCAGTGTAAAAACAACCCTTTTAAAAACAACTTTGAAACCTTACAAACACGCTAAAGACCCAGTAGCTTCCAGGGGCTTCACCCCCTGGACCCCCATTAAGACTAACATTGAAGTAACCATCAAATTTCTTTATATAGATCATCTACCCCTTTTTTAAAGTGTCAGCCGGATCTGCTCTTGGTAGTTGAATCAGTGTTTTTGTACCGAGAGGCTTACTTGAAGTTATCCTGGAGGTAACATTCAGACTAGTGTTAAGCCAATAAAATTACCCTTAAATAACGTCTTTATTACCTCACAAACACGCTAAAACCCATGAGCTTCAGGGGGCTTCGCCACCTGAAGCTCCACCGGGGCTTTGCCCCTGGACCCCACCAGGGGCCCTAAGGCGGGCCCCTGGACCCCACCCGTTGAGCCTCGCGCTTCGCGCTCGGTGACGCCGGAGGCGATATGAGTGGAGTCTAGCAATGCCCCCCATAAAATCATTGTGCACCCTCAGTGCCCCCCCCCCCCCACAGAATGAAATGTCTGGTGACGCCACTGGTTGTAAGACACCGTCATCACCTTAAGAATGCCAATCAATTCTTGTCAAGTAGGTAAGATTGAACCTTAATGCTACACAACAGATAACCTTTGACATCCTCTCCTAGCAAGAACTAAAATCTTTCTTAAGTGGGTTTGATATAACAGAAAGCCGCATAACAAGGTCAATTGCAGTAGGTAAGAGATAAAATGTCAATGATAAAATAATATTTAGGAAAATGATATCCTTATTAACGCAGCATTTTATTACTTTTTTCTTTATTTTGAAATTGCTCATTTGCTTTAAGATTGAATGTGTATCTCTTCTTACTTTTCTACTTTTTGTGACGACATGATTTTCGAAACTTTTTCTCCATACAGTTTGATGAAATAACAATATTGACAAACATAAAGGATCTGTTCTATACGGAAAAAGTGAGTATATGTTCTTCACCGCAAAGCATGCTTTTAAAGCATGCAGAATTAAAACGTTCCAATCATTCAATAATTCTATTGGAAGATGACGCTTGAGGTAATTTTACAGACTTCTCTGCCAATTCAATGAGTCTATTTTGGAGCTGTATAGAGATTAAAGTGTGTTAGTTCTTATTTTGATGAGTTCGCGTGAACCGCAAAGGCAGAACAAAAAAGAGCATAAGTAAGGTAACACATAAAGACAGGATAGTGTCTACTTATAATAAAGTTAATGTAAGCAATGGTGTTTCGCAATGTGCGTTTTAAGTTTATATTATTATTTCACTTGTTGAAAAATATTCCTATCACCATCGGTTTGTTTGCAAATTTGACTTAATGTTTGTTATAAACCTTTTGTGAGGAATCGTCAATGTCACATTTTTTCCTCCTTAAAAATACGGAGAGGATTCAAATATTTTGCAAAGAGGCCTGATTGAAAAAATCACAATCATATGAAGTCACCATATATCCTATTTAAGAAATCTCTAACCATATGCATTCATGTGATTGCGACCACCTCTCTTCCGTTAAATGAAAAACTAAAGGCCCCATACACGATTGTGTTGATATGTAAGTGTGTGTGTGTGTTTTCTTTTTTGTCAATTAATTGATGTCTATTACTGAATTGCTCATGTGTGGGATATTAACGGCTAATTTTCAGTAAAGCTGCTAGGTTAGGATCAAAGTTTCTTTGATATTTTTTGGCAGCTTGTCACTTTTATCATACCGGTTAGCATTGTTAAGCCGTAAAGCCCTCTCCCCTCATACAGGATCAATTCCTTGTGCTTAATTTGTAATCATTACAGTAATTGCGTAATTCAGCATGACTTTTTCCAAGTGTCGGTGATCCGTGATGCGAAAAACGTAATGTGGCATAATTCCAAAGCTGCATAAAGTGTCCGAATGCGCATCGCGAGTGTATTCGGAGAGGAAAGGAAGAATATTGGTTTATTTAAGGCACTGTAGCCAACATTCATCGAAACAAAATACCTCTAATCCTTCCCCCTTACTTTATGCTAAGAAAGCCGATTGCTATCGTAAGAAAGCTGTTGAAGGCCAGTTCAGTTGTAAAGTATGGCTGGTCTTGATGAAATATATATATAATTAAGGGTTGCCTCTGGCGTTGGATTTAACTCGTTGCTATTTGTTCTGTTTGGTAGTTATCTTGTTCCTCAGTACTGACACGTACAGCGTAGCGGTTGGACATAACATGGACCACCTAAATTTCCAGGCTTATTCCCAAATTTCCATCTGTGCACATTGCGTACAGAGGTCAAACTACTGTGCTGCTCAGACATAGCCCATTTATAGCATGTATGAAAAAATGCGTTGTAGCACGCATATAAAAGAATAAAGTACCATGGTCAGTTACTTTCAAGAATAGGTGGCGACTTTGCATGTAATATTCGATACTACGTCGTGTGCTGTTGAGTGTTATTCACTTCAGGTTACCTTTCAAAGAGTTGATATTTGTCCTTGTTTGGACTGCTGAACTTTCAAATAATTGAAAATAATAAATGCTTTTCAAATATAGTGAGGTTATTTTTTTATCCTATGGTTTATGGAATTTTGTTACTGAACCTTGTAAAGTAAACTTTGGGAAATGGTATACGTTGCAAATTGCTCAACAACACTTCTTTTAATGGTTATTAGACAAAACCTTTCTACAAATGCGGTTATTAAGAAAAACTGTAATTTCTTCCTTTTTTCTTACAGTCTTTTTGATGCAAATCATATTGTATATAAATGAGCAAGGCTAGCATTTTTTTTTTAAATCTAGGATAATGGTCACATGGCGCTCTCTCGGGGTAAATGCTATGACTGGACGCACTTCGTGTAGCGATTGCAAAACCCGATCGTTCATTATCTTACGATAATCCACGGTTCATCGTTGACAAACCTGTAATAACACTGCTATAAAAACCACCTCGTAGTCCTTCACTGCCGCTTAGAAAGTGTTATGAACCGTTTTATATTATAACACTCTGGCTACCAACAGGGAGACAAACCTTGTAAGGCTTTCATGACGAATCTTAAAAATGATTTCACGTTAAAGTAAAAGAAAAAAGTTCCAGGATTTGAAATTACATTTGGATTAAATATAGGAGGATGGCAAATTAAAATTTCGCTTAAAAGCCTCCGAGGATGATATACTGAGAAGTGTGCCTCACAGGTGTACGGACGTAAATGTCCTTTACCAATACAAAGACTTTAGACGATATTTTGGTCAGTTATTGACAAACAAAGGTTACAGCATAATTGCATTGATTAGCTAATTTAAATTTTGGGGTATTGAGCTCAAGGTTTGTTTGAAAAAAAAAAATACACTGGCTCTACGTTAAATTGCAGTTCCAGTGTTTACGTTGCTGTCGGCTTTGTGGAGAAGAGTAAGGTCGCCCTCTGTTTAAGGCAGTGCACAGCAAAGGCAACATGCATTCGAAGTGGAAGACAACATTGAGCGATGATGCATCCTTAATGGATTGTTAGGTACGGACCGTCTTAATAGTCCAGCGTAGGATGTGCATTAGTATCAGTACGTCAACGATTGTTAAGCTCTTATTTGTGCATTCACATTTGCAAAAAGGTCAACAGATGTATATGTAAACTCGCATATATCCCCGACAGCTACATCCCTACATTCCCTCATTTTTTTGCAGATTGATCAAGAGCAACTGGTGGAGAGTATCCTGAAATACGCCTACTTATATAAGGTAAAGACTTTGGACATTGTTTGCTTCATTCAAAAACATCAAATAACCGCTTTGTCTGCAATACATGAAATTCGTTTCCGAATACTGTAGTTTATATATTATGAAATCTTTTTAGGAATAAGGAAATTTAATATAAGGTCTCCATTTTGTTGTTATCACTCCAGATGAATGAAAAAACAGTTTTGGAAGAGGTGAAAAATCTGTCAAAGAGCGAAAACAAAGTACAGGTACGTGGTTTTGTATGTTTTTTTTTTTCATTCTGTTAGCGCAGCAGTAGTATTATTGAACAAAGGGGTAATATTGCTTGATTTTTATGGTTCAGTTTCTAAACAATTGATCTGTCTTAACAAAGGGATACGTACGTCATCTGGTGACGCTGAGCCCCCCGATATATCAAGTTTCCCTCCTTCAATAATGATTCCAGATAGAATAGGAAAACAAATTTGGAGGAGTTTGCATTTCCATATGCCATCAATTTTACATCTTGAAGTGTGTGTCACCTAAAACAGTGTCTTTAGAACATCTTGAAGACAGGACCTATTTAACAGTCAAGGAAACTTTGTGTAATTCATCTATTGACAAACTTTAGTATTATAGACCTTTTGATTATGATGTCACAGAGCAAAAGGCAGGAGTGCAAAGCAAGCCCAAACCAACAATGCATACAGCTGCTGATTTGCAATCAGTGCAATAGACTGCTAAATGTGCAAGGCAAATTCTTATGCGTGTTTTACGTCTTTCGTTGATTTGCCCCAATGATGTCGTAGGTGTTCCTTCAGTGCAGAAAGAATCTGTTGGTAGATATCTGGGATAGTTACATGACCAAGGTTCTATAAACTCTTTTACAGGTGCCGTATCCGTTGTTTCTAAGGGAAATTCAGCGGCTTTACAAGTTGGTAAGGATGGAGGAACATTGCTATGTTACTGCTCAGTGAGCTGCTCAGTGGAAACATCGTAACAAATGTCCGTAGTATTACGAATCTTTTTGTAATTAAAGTGCATGCCATGTTTAGAATTTAAAAAGGATACACTTTAGAGATTGCAACCTGAATTGTATTCATCTGGCAATCATTGTCATAGCTTATTCAATTGTTGAGATATTAGATGTATTCACTCAGAACAAAATTGTCCTTTGTGAAATATTTCATGACTTACCTGGTGAACAACTCACATCAACTCCTTTGTAACCCTTTGAAATTAAACGTCTTTTTATGCCTTTGGATGCTTCCTGTTTGCTTGCATGTCATGTTCTACGGACAGGGCTTAATTAATAACATCACCTTATAAAGTAAGAGTGCTAACACATTTAGTACAAGGTGCATTACTTTTCAGAAAAAAAAAAAAAAAAACTAAGAAATAATTTGAGTTCTACATTTTCTGCAGACAGGGCTTAATTAATTACATCACCTTATACGAGTAAGAGTGCTAACACTTTTTGGTACAAGATGCAGTACCTTTCAGAAAAACTAAGGTACTAAGTACAACGATGAAATCCCAAATTATTGCGCAATGTACAAATTTTTATTGAGTAAATGAACTTCAACATTTAAGTTTCGTTTCGGTTATTTGTTTTATCACTTCATGCATAAAAAGAAAATAATTACAAACATAAGATGAATGTTAATAGAGGCATATATGCATGAGTTGAAGAGAAGTATATGAAAAACCTTAATGTACATTAAAAACATAGACTTGAGGTACACTTCAAAGAAGAAAAAAGAAAAGAAAAAATACCAAATCAATGCATAAAAAGTGATGCCAATGAATTGGCAGCTCAGTATTGTTTTTTCTTCTTCAATTTCCCTTGATGAAAAGACAATTTCTTAAAGTGCAGCTAATTACCAAAATGCAGAATCTGAATTAATCTTTAGTGACTCTATCCTACTTGATTTTTATGCCTGCCTATAGTTTTAAATGATAAAGTTAGGTCGATATTTCTTAATATCGGAAAAGAATTGGAAAATACTTTTCGTTGCAATGGATACAGAGTCTACTCGGCTAAAAATAACATGTGAAAGGTTAATATTTACATTTTCGAACAATATGAATTGCAGGAAGTTTGCGACGAAGTACTGTTCCAGCTGTTTCAGGACATTATGAAGCAATTCCTGGTGAGTATACTGTGGATTTAAGTAAGAAAACAACTTTTCTCTTCCGAAAAATTAATCATCATCAGCTATGTTTGTGTGTTTATAACATAGTTACTTATTTTTTTTCATTGTCAGATTACACAGTGGTTACAGATCGTTCAAGAGAAAGTTGTTGCTGATAAACAAGTAAGATAACAGTTAGCGATGTTACTTTGCAAATTAGTACCTTGCCTCTGTGAAGTTGTTTAATGTTGGGGAATTAAAAGGCATTGCTTCTTTAACAAGAAACTTTTAAGAATTTGATCGAAGACTGTTCGCTACAATTAATATCAACATATTTTGTTAAGGTCCTTAATTATTGTTCATTATTTTACTTCAAGGAACTATTTAGTCATAGGTCTATCTTGTTTGGAACAAAGGTATAAAATAATTATTGTAAAATCCACACTTTCTCAAACAATAAGAAATTGATTAGTTTCCTATATTGCTATTTGCAGGTCATCACAGTGGTCTATCTTCAAGTATTAATATTCAGCACTGTTGAGGGAAAGGTATACTACAAATGTAAAATGTAATTTTTAATTTACAAAAAATATTTTATAATGTTTGGAGGTATTCTGCAGTTTTAAAAATTTAAGAGGGAAATAAGAATATTTTTTATGATCTACCTTAAACAGCACAAATGACAACGTTTTCTTATTTCATATGAATTTGGCAATGACAATGAGAATTACATTGTCAAATATAACATTTAGGCTGACTAATAAGTGTAAAACATTCCGGGTGGATTTGCCAATTCAAATTTACAGGCTCTTGCAAAAACGAAACAGGTTTTTTTTTTTATTAGGCCTGCAATGAGTCGATTGTACGTTACGTAATGTTCCCTTTTTACTTTGTCTAATTAATTAACATATTTATCTGATTTCACTTTTTGCTTAATTGCGTAACGCTTAATTGTATTCTTAACGTTTCAGATTTCTCTAGAGAGAGCATCTTCTTTGTTGAAGTCTGGAACAGACAAGAGAGAAGTAAACCTTTTTCAAAGAGCAATTGATAAATAACATTTTAGGGGCTGAAAACGGAGTTCATTGTGGGCTCTACTTTAATGGTGGCAGTTCCATGTTTTATGCTTTAAAGCAAAGTTACTCTAGTCTGAAAGTTAATGTTTTAATTGTTATAAGATTGAAATGGCGACACAGTCATCGGCATGTACAAAAATTAGTATCTTTTTCATGATAATACAACGTTTTTATTATGGAGCTTTTTTCGACTTATTCATGTGGTTTTATTAACTGCTGATGAAAGTGGTTTACTTTCTTAAAACGTTTTGTTCTGTTACTCAATGTAGATTTTATTCACTGACTTCAACGACGCATATGTAAAGATTTTACAGAACGAAAAGGTAAGCTTAGCCTACAGAACTTGGTCTTAAGTTGCGCTATACTCTACACTGATTTTCAATCACATTCTCAGGAGAGTAGGAGAACGACAAAACGCAGGAAACACACATTTTACTGCATGTGCCGTTAATTTTAAAAGCTACGGTGACCTCTTAAACGTCGCTATGCCAGAAAATGGGGGCCACTTTTAAAGTTTTCATCTTAAATCGAAAAAAGGCAACGTTCTTCATCTTTATACCCCTTTCATGTCTTTACAAACCAATTGGTTGGAAATTGGGCCGTAAAGCTCCATCTAAATAACTAGTTAACTTTACAAACCGTAGAAATGCGTAAGGTATATACAAGATACCTTAATTTGCTGCCGTAACTTTGATTGCCCTTACTACAATCCAGTCTAAAAGACTTTCATGCATGTCCGAAAGCGATTATCCAAATAAAATCCCACCAATAGACAACCTTAAAATAGTACATGCCATACAGTGCAGTTATTACACTCGAGTTTGACGACTAAAGGAAGAGGTCCGTTATGTTCAACCGCCTTAGGTGCGCATCATGGCTTTCCAAGAACGGTGAATAGGCGTTATTCACTGTGACACCCTATTACACCCCTGAACTCGCAGTGTCATTAAAGAAAAACAAAGTGTATATTTAAACTGGTTCTGTCGATAGGACCCCTCATGATGTACACTATTTCTTTGAATAGTTGCCAATTGGCATATATCGAAACAGATCATTATTTTCATGGCTGTGACTTGGATGTGGAACCCATACGAAAGTTGAGTGTTTTCTCTCTTTAAACAATCGAAATTCCATTTCAAGATCCAAGAAGTTTGAACAGATTGCACTGAAGTAATCATGATGGTTAAATAAAATATTGTCATACTTTCAGCTTAATGACGAGCAGAAGAATCAAATCAGAAGAACATGCCTGTGGATGCTAAAAGAAGTGGTAATAACGATGTTTCATCGATTAATTTTTCAATATAAGATACTAAAAGTTTTTTATTAAATAGCATCAAAAATACTTACCCAACACAGGGAAATTGTTTTCTAAAGTAGAGCATACGTCGTATTTAAAACAAAGAAGATTCAAAATTAATTAACTCGTTTAGTTTTCCCTATCGCTCTGCACATTTAGGTATCTGATGGGTACTTTGAAGACACAATGCTAACCATGATCAGCAGCAAGCAGGTATACATTTTTACAACTTAATTCTTTAACGATCTAGTGGGTGATGATTGAAATAAATACCCATCTGGATGCAGAATAGATTCTTCAAATCTAGAAACTGTTTTATATTTTCTCAATAAATGAATGCTTCGATGGAAACAAAATAAATAATTCGTTTAAATTGAAGATTTTTTGTTCTTATTAACCATTCGTTTTTTTTTTTTTTTTTTTTTTTTTCACTTTAGTCCGACGTAGGCTTTTGGATACAATTCATAGCTGACTTATGGAAGAAGCATATGGTATAAATATATATTTGTATAATATATTTCATTAGATCTAGTCTTACATGATTAATAGGCCACTACACTCTAAATTGAAAGCATGTTCCAAACATGCAAACAAGTGCTGGTAAACGAGAGTGAGGGAAAAAAAAGAGTGAGGAAAAAACAATGAAAAAAGAAGAAAAGTTCACATTCATTCATCATGCGTTTTGTTTCATCTTTTAGTAGGGCGCTCAAAGGTAGTCATAAAATGTCAAAACATCTGTTATGATCGCCTTTGTTAAAACATTAAACAAAGTAGTGGTTTTCTCTTAAACGTGTCCTCATGTTTTGGAATAGCCAGTTGCTCGTTAAAGCTGCAAGTGTAACCTTTAGGCCTATATGATTGAGAAGAAAGCGATTTTAACATTTTTTTTTTATATTACCTCGTATAATTTCAGATAAATATCTTAATCCCAGGTATCCATGTATATAATACACGAGCGTTAAAAACTGATTTAACTAAGATTTGTCGATATTGTGACATTAAGTTACATAAAAAGACCATTCCTCTCACTCAAACTACAATTTTATCAGTAAACAACAGATATTCTAAATTGCCACATCTTTTTGATTGACATCTAGTTTGAAAAAAAAAAAAAAAAAAACAGAGTACCAAAGCTCGTACTGCAGAGCATGTACTGCGCTGATAGTGATTTGATTGCCACTGGCATCTTGTATATTCACCCCAAAGCAATGAACTGAGATTGTGTCTTGATGAGGACGTATTTTTCACTGTTGTGGCAGGGGCTTAAGTAGGTAATTTGCAAGCATTGGGACTGTTTGTCGCGAGACGAACAGGCTTTTAGGAATGGGTTCACAGAGGTGTGCGTTACGTTGGTCTACCAACTCTCTCCCTTAATCTTAATGTTATTGAAATCAATTATGTTCTGATTCATTTTTTAACTCTAAATAAACAATTATTGAATAATTAATTTGAAAAACCTAATTAATCAGTCCCATAAAATACAGGCCTAAAATGAAAAGGGAGTTATACCAATTTTTAATAACTTGAATTAGTCCTATCTTCTACAATCGTTCCATTTTACATAAACATTACATGATTTACATCGAAATGAACACTATTCCTCAAACTAAGAGTGGATGTGCCAAGGACAACTAACCTAAACTAATAAGGGCACGTCGGGTTGCAATTGCTAAAAGAAGTAATCTTCCATCAACAGTTAGTTTACTAGTCCCCTTGTGTCCCCTTTCCCTTTGTCTTTCCTATAATGCGAGATACATAACGTTAAAAATTACATCTGGATTTTCGTCTCTTTGTTTATTTTTCTATAAGATCAAATTGTAATCCATCAATTTATTTTCAGACAAAGACAGCTTTAATACAAAAACTCTTTTTGCAAGTAGCAAGCACTTATTTGGTAAGATAAAAACCTTTTTCATTCTTTCGTAACGTATGACTTACGTACACAAACAAACAATTTAAATTTTATTATCCGAAGTTATATTTAGGAGGGGTAGATGCACAATGTTAACAAGGTGTTTCTTGATTGGCTGTTGCCATTGTATTGCATCGATTGTATTCTCTGTTCGGGTTAGTGATTACGTTAGGGGTTACGATTATAGTTAGCCAGTTAGGAAACTTCTTGTTAAACAGTGCGCATCGCCCCTTAAAGAGAGAGTTGCTACATTTTTTTTTTTTTTTTTTTTTTTTTTTTTTGAGGCCGTTAATGTCATCATTAACATTTAGCGCAGCATTCCTTTGTTAACATCAGGAGACACTATCTGAGTATCTATCGTGTATTTACTTCTTTTTTATGGAACCATTATATTCTCAGATATTGCGAGAAGAACTAAAGGAGCCTTTAGACAAAACGGTAATTATTCGATTCGAAGAAAAATCACAAAGTTGTGAGAGCTTTTCGTTTCCACTTTTGCTCTAAGAAGCTGCATTTGCAGGCGTTAATTTGAAGATTTCTATCACTTGCTGACAAAACGCCATTAACCTTACACAACCTGTGTTGCTATCTAATCTAAACTTTCCGTGGTTGAGTTTTTAAGTGCAGTATGCGTAGCAAAAAAGGTTTTTCTTTTCCACTTCACAGATGGGTTACAAAGCTCGAAAACAAATCCTTAAACGAGAAAAGGTATTTATTATGACAAAAATTCAGTGCATCATTCATTTCCTGGAACAAGTTCGTAGCATTTTTGGATAAACGATGTGAAATATTACTAAGCAAATGAATGAAAGAACATAAAAATCTAAGTGCACGTACTTACTTAACTATTTCTCGTTTTTCTTCAGTTCAACGACGAGGATATAAAAATAAAAAGGAAACGAGCAAAATAATTGCTTCCATACCGAATTGCAAAACAAAAGAATCGACAACACCACTGTGATACCATGAATCTTTGAAGACTGCGAGCATAGTCCCTTTCTCATATATGTGAATCACGTTTCAATCTGGGTGTTCAGGAAATTTTGGTGTGTTTTAAATTTCAATTTCGCAAAACTTAAGCAAATCTTTAACAGTCACCACAGTACCCGTCCTTGAATAGTGAAAAACTGCCCACGTCTAACTACCAGGGATCCAGAAAGACCCCGGATCTTGTTTAAAAAAGAAGTGTTTCAGGTCACAACGGGATTTGGAATTCTATAGAGGTGCTTATTTTAATCATTTCGGTGAAACTTCCATTGAAATCCAATGTTTGATCCTCAAGATATGAGCACTCAAAGTTTTCACATTTTCAACAAAACGGAACTTGAAGCAAGGACATATGACATCATGTCCCCACATTTTTTGTTTTCCTTTAAACTTAAGAGCTGATTTCCACCTCTACAATCCCATATTATTTGAATGCGATTACATAAGTGGCAAGAGAACTTACAAACCTTGCATTCCCACAGGGAGGCCCTATTCCTGTTAACGTCATGGTTCACACAACAGTCTGATATAGCAAAAGTAAATAAATCATGTCTTTTCATTGTGAGGGAGTGATGTAAGCTCTGCTGCCCTCAAACACATTTTGAAACACAAATCTACTGACTTCATTTACTGATATCTCGAGAAATACATGTCCGATTTAAATGGAACTTTCACCACACATTGTGTAGATTAAGTTCCTCTTTTACATATGAAAATTAATATTTTGTTTAACTTTACCTTAAATCTAGCAAAAAGTTAGAAATTATTATAGACTTATTAATTCGAAAGGAACTCAAGGAAACTTCTTGACGTACCAGGGAGATAGTATGAAGTTATATGGACATTCCCCTGATAAAACTATTGTACAGTTATCTTAGTTATTAATTGTACTTCATCAATGAGTGTTGAAAACCCAAATCAGTCATACACCATTAACTTAGCAAGACTCATTTACCCGCTGGAATATGCTTTGGTAAGTGAAACACCAACGAAGTACGCGAATTAGTTTTAATTCAACATTTATATGTGATCACGTACTCGTAGCAGATACTATACGGTTTATTTTTTCCAATATTGTAAACAATTCATCATTAGTATGCCCTTAAAATGAAGGTCAAGTTTTTTCCACATATCTCGTGCATCTACTGTGTTTTGCAAAGCCATTCTGGGCGGTTCCTACTTCTTTGTCGGAGTGTTTTTTTTTTTTTTTATTTTTTTTTCTTTTGTTTTAAACAAACACTTTCCTAAAATATCAGTCAGTTAGCCTTTGCAATGTTTCGCACAAATTTTTGAAAGTCCGTTTATCTGAAGGTCTACCACATTTATATCTCAATAAAATATATTGACAATTGTACGTCAGTATTTTCCAAGTATCTATCCGTTTTTTCTTCTAAATAATGCTAAGTAAAATCGAAAAATATGTATTTTGATTTCAAACATATCGATGTGTTAGTATTCAACAGGATTTTGGTGCATTTTTATGTTTTTTTTTTTTTCAATATTTACGCGCACTAACATTGAATAATATCTGCCTTAATTTTTAAAATTAAGACGGGTGATATCTTGTCTAACGTTTGAAGAAAAACAACACTTTCAGGTGCAAGGGTCCTTCTTTCTTGCTCCGAGTATATTTTATATTCAAAGTCTGATTAAGCATACGGTATGCACTTTATTCTTAACTGTAAAGAAACCACATTTGTGTTATTTTCACAAAATTCTGATTTTCGTCACTTATAATTCTGTTCCCTTTTCCATGTAAAATGTTATGTCTTTTGTAATGTATGGCTGTTCAAATACTACACAGTCAAAGGATTTTTTTAATATTACTTTTTGACAAGGCCTTACATCTTAATTAATACACTTACTTTTTGGCAAATCAATGATATCATTGCAATCTATGGACTGCAATGATCAATTTCGCTTGTATTTAGTGACCGTAGGCGGCCATTATTGGGGTCCATCCGCCTTAAATCGTCGTCATTTATTGTCCTCATAAATTTTAAACCCTCATATTCAATGAAGTTGAAGAAACCAAGATACCATTTAGTGTAAAACCTTATATGATACTGGTAAGCAAAGAAATTGAAAAATTAAAATCAGCTATATCTCAGTTATAGCCGACTGCAACCACACCATCACTTGCTGTCCGGATTCATCTCAAAAAACACTCCTTACTGTAACTATATTTTACGATGTAACGCTTGCTATAGAAAAATGAATGTCAATCATTTTTATTGACACCGTTTGTGGTTATGAATTAGAATTTCAATTTCTATTATAAGAACAACCGCAATTTTAGAATTCAGAAGATTAAGATATCTAGTATGACGTAGTATAACTTGCCCAAGCTTGAATTAATATATCTATGCACTTCAGCATTGTTGTTATTGTTTTTTAGTCTATTATTGCTTTACATTTTCCATCAGGTAAATATATTCAGCAGCTTACATTCAATTACCTGGAAATTTTTATTTCTATAGCGTATATTTTGATGATTCTATGTTTGAATTGTTGTGATTTTTATCCGCACTTAAGTACCGCAGTTTAGCAAACTGGGAATAGGGAGAATAATTTCTTTTTATTTGCAAATAAGTGTTTTTTAAGGAGAACTAGTTTGATTTGGTTGGTAACTTTAGCAGACATTTTATTACCCCTTTCCTTCTAATATTTTGATTTAATTTATAGGCGCTAATGGGTTTATTACGAGGTTTCATTTGCAATTATTGTATTTTTCTCATATTTAAAAAGCAGTAAGTGTATTTTTGAGGTCTTTAGTATGGGTCGCCGTAATTTCCATGGGATTAGAAAGAACACGCTCAAAAATTTATGTCAGCAAATCCATCCTGCTTTGTTTATCGTCAGTCTCTGTTTCCCATGAGAAAGTCTCTTCCCTTGAAGGAGTGCGGAACGAACTGACCTACCAAGGCACGAAATGGTCTATTTTTTACGTCATTTAACCACAATGATTGTTTACTTAGAGCAAATATTTACCCTGCACTAGAGTCAGGAACTCCCGATTGTTCTGTTGCAGGTTTTATGCTAAAAATTGTAATTCAAAACCTATACCAATTTTTGTGGTTAAAAATTTGTTTTAATGTTAGTCTATCCATGAAATTCAGTTTCAGCGAATAATTTTGTATGACTGAGAAAATTACGTCATTAAGCTGTAAGCCACCTGATGTCCACTGCAAGTTGGTAAACCGCAAAAATGTGACATCTAGAGATTTAATCCTAGAAGCAGGTGAAGGCTATTTTTTCCTTCCTTCAAGGGAACGGATTCTCTAATGCTTTAGAAACCTATGAATGCTTTATTTCGATATCAATACATTTGCAAACTCTTGGAGTTTAGTGAAACTGGTATTGGTGTTGGAATTGCAACTAGGCGTTGTCACTGGACGTCATCAATGACCCACTATAGCGGCATGATGGTTTGTAAAGCGACACCAATCTGTTACATGATAATTCACGATTTACAGCAAAGGTTGCGTAAAAAGACCGTCAGCAATTGTGTAAAGGTTTCACCTGAATATACGTTGTTTCGGTGGTAATCAAACAGTTGGTGAGTCTTTAATGTTTCTACCTCACCTTTCGATGGGGATTAGGTTGTGTTTACCAGTTATTGTTCTGAAACTTTGAAGTAAATTTTGTCTAACTTTTATCAGGACCCCACATTTCCATTCTGTGGTATAGGGTTTGTATGTTAAGCACATAAGCTGACCTTACAGTTCTCCGTCCCTTGTATCTTTTCTTTGGCTAACTTTGTGGTTAAACAGTTTAGCATGAGTGAATTATAATGTACTGCTGTGTAGTTTGTAGAATAGTTATTAAGCTTGTGCTTCTGCTGGGTGTATGCAAATTGTATTTAATGTGCTAGGGTAATGTCAAAGAAAGGTTACGTCTATGAATGAGATAGGCAGTGATTTGAATCCCGTAGTTAGTGTAATAGCGAGACCGGCGAACAGCAATAAGAGAAAAGAAACGAGAAGGTAAAAGATAACTCGAACTGACCTGGCTGAGGTACGAAAGGGATCTGTATTTGAAGTGTCATTCCGGGCTACACCCAGGGTCTTTATGACACACCTGAGTGAGCTCAAATCTCATATATAGCTATTTGGCATTCTGTTAAGTGTGTTATGCAAATTCGATGGCTGTAAGATATGGGTCACCTATGAGTAGGATTTACCGGGACTAATTATAAATACAACTTCTTACATTAGTACAGGAACATTATTAGGTGACGATCGTTTGGTTCCCCGAAAGAGGGCGCTATTGCAGAATGGTTCAGCACTGTTTTATGTATTTGTTAAACTTAAAGGGGAAGTGCTAATGGAAGGTGGGAATAGTTTGTGACATTCAAGGCACGCACAGTTACCATTTGTTATATTATTTTCTCTTTATTTTTTCCCCAGTAAACCTCTTGAAACCGAGTAAGAAGTTTTCACTTCACCAAGTTGAGACGCAAGACGACTCAATAAATATTTAAAAAAGCAAGACCAATATTGATGGTCATTATTTCGGTTTGCGCGTTTCCGCTGTTGACCTTGCCACGTACTTTGCGAAGATACTACACCCACCATACGATCTCCCGAGTAATGACACGTACTATCGTCGAGGGCTTGATGCACTATAAGATCCCAATACAATTAAAAAGTGGTTTACTGGTAAACCAGTTACTGGTGAATTTCGTTGAAAAGTAAAGCCAGGATTTCCATAACTATTTCAACTACTCGATCTTCAGTTATGTACCGTATGATGAAGCAAACAGAAACTTTCCATCGATCCGTGGGATCATTACTTTGATATCATCAATATTATAAGGAACAGGTGTTTAACATTTCTCACAAATTAATTTGCATTCTCGTATAACATTATTACCATTCATTTCATTTCAAGAATCGAAGTAGGTCCTTGAGAAGTTTGGAAGTGCAGCAGTTCCTGCACCTTTAGTAATGGTATTTATGTATAGCAACAATATAGCCTATGCAAGTAAATTATTGTGTAGAGTTGCAAACTTCCATACGTCCCAACATTATGTCACAAAAAATGAAACCTTCAAGGGATGACATGTTTAGCAATCAGTTATTGCTCCTTGATTTTAATTGGCAATAAACACGCAGTCCCCCTTAAGTCACCATAGCCAGAGACCTTGACAAAAATGATAAGTATTATGCGACTTATACATTGACTTAATTGCACCAGCGACCAATATGGAGCTATCGTCGAGAAGTCCCTACTGGAGCATGCAATATATAGAAGGACCTTAGGGAACACAAAACTAGAACATAAAGACGAATTTCTGTTTGGGACACATATGGAAATCGTCATGATGGCTTAACGCGTGGTACCGTTACTGGTAAGATACCCTATTATCGTCACATTGACCAATTTTGTGCATATAGATAAATTATCATAACAGGAATGTGGATCATTTTTCGTGTAGATACTCAACAACATTTAAATATGTCAATACATGCCTTTAACAAAATTTTGATGCAGGAAATGTTATAACCAACTCATTAACATCTATCTAATTGGAAAGGAAACAAAAAATTTACATGACTTACATGAAACGCCGAAGTATTTGCCGAGCAATTTCACAAAAATAAAAAATTGAAATTCATTTGCCAGAACTCGATGAATTGTAAAATGTACTTAATGCAAGAACATTCTGTAAACCAAATTTATTTTTTCCGCTTTAGCGACACATTGTTGCTACTCTACACAACAGTTGTACCATAACATTCACAGACTCTTTCCGTTGGTGAAAAGGTGACTTAATAAGCATTTTATGTAACTTTAGTGCATCATATGATAGTTAAACACAACTATGACTAAAAGGTCGGGAAACATGCTCAGGATAACTACTATAGGTAATTCAACTTTCTTCAGAGAAAGGATGTTCGTTATGTGTGTCTTTTTCTTCAGGTTAGAGAGGAGGGCAGATAAACAAAAAAGAAAAGAAAAGAAAAGAGAAAAAAAACAAACAAATGTTACAGATATGATTTCATGTGAAAAGGGGAATTTGATACACTAGTTTTTCTGGCAAAACGTTAACGGATAGCTCATTACAATATCTCTTACATGAAGCAAAATCTCTACGGTCAATCACATTGGATATCACATAGACATTAAAATCTATCGCAATGTAGTTTCAGATCGTTTGAATAATTGAGCAATAGAAAATATCAATGCCATTTAGAGCCTTAAAAGCAGCCAATAGGGTCTTACATTTAATTTGATGGGGAAATAGGTAGCCAGTGCAGATTATTTAATAGAGGGGTTACATGGCACCGGTAATTAACCTGGCCTCCATTTTTTTTACACGTTGGAGCAGGCTAACAAAGACTGAGAAGTACCGAAAAAATAAAGAACTATGTAAGTACACTGCGGATTGTCTTAATATTCCTTAAATGAAAATGAGAGCAATTTGCCAATACCTTTCTTCCACATTTTGGGAATGTGTGGCAATGGATTTTTTCTTGATGAGATGTAATAAAATTTGGCCTTTGTTATAAATTAATTTATTTTTTTACAGAAACATTTACAGAATAACAGATCGTTGCAATAACAGATCGAGTTCCTAAAATTAAAGTGCTGTCCGATAGCAAATCCGACGCCACTGTTGTGGATAATATGGGACAAAATCTGGCGTAGCCATGCAGACTTGAAAATTTATCGAATTATAGATGTTCTCGAAGGGTATCCTTAATGTGTAAACCATACTTCAGTTTTTACATATAAGAAAAACCTAATCTTTGCCTAAACAGTTAAAGATGACGTGAAATGTAGCTGCACCATTCCATTGTTATATATTCATACATCTGATACCACTGCGTACAGAAATGACAGAAAACTATGAAAAGTACTTTTCATGAAATACCTTTAAATGATTTTTTTTTTTTTTTAATGGAACAACCATTTATGGAAACTGTCAGAACAATATGTTTGTCTCTTGAATTCCGTTCATTTCGTGGGTGAACTTTCTTCATATTCCCTAATATTAAAACGGAAGTGCACCTGTGTGATATTTCGAATTGACTTAAAATCTCAATGAAAAAGTAGTTCCAAGAAAGATGATATTGTTGTAGCAGTCGGCTGTTCTGATGGTATTAACATTAATATTACTACACACAGAAAAACCCGTGAAGTATGATACCCTTTCTCTAGATTTCGACTCCTAGCTCAGTCCGTGAATGCATACCATATGTTTGACTGTGTTCAATATGCACTTTTAACTCAACGGTGCTATATGATCGTAATAAATTGTTTTTACTTGATTGGATAGTATTTTGAAGAGGTAGTCACACCATCCAAATATGCCAAGTCAAAAGGCCCTAGTTTAGGAAATGATGGTATCGATATTGAAGGAATGAATGGCATTTGGCTGACTATTGTGGTGAATAAACCGTCGAGAGTCCATACTGGCAAAATAACTTCGCCGAGTCCGTTATGTTGTCAATTTGGAGTCGAAAGGGTTAATGAGAAAACAACGGTCAGACAAATGGCTGAATGTGTTTTTTTTCCGATTCTGCCACCGAAAATGGTTAACGTTGATTCACCGTGTAAACGGATGATAGACAGGTAGACATGGTAGAATTGGAAATTAACTTCTTTTTATCTATGCATACGTATCCAACTTAGTCGTGGACCAATCATTATTCTAAATCTCAATTTTTTTTTCCTTTCCATTAGTCTTTTAAATGATATAGATGGCACTTTTTTCTAGGTGTTGAAGGAGAAAGGTTGAAAGTAGACCCAAAGGACATTGGTAAAATCACTTTGTGCACAAATTACTGTTCTTTTTTATAGAGCCTGATATCTTAATTGGTTCAATAAAGGTTGTTCATTGCAGGTTTGAATGACTTTCTTAAATTTTTTTGCATTGCAGAGTTCCATTCGCTTAAATGATTTGCCATTTTATGTTCGCTATTTTTACCTCCTTAATCTTGAATACTTCATTGTATTCCACGAGTTTCAAAGTGATTTAATCCTGGGAATACTTTGCCTCAGGATGCAACCACTCCAGTTGGTGTTCTTTAACGAGCTCATTGATCTCACGATAGATCCCAATTTTAAAAGAAAAAACTTCTCGTGCCATTGTCATTTTAAGATTTAAAGCTTTCTCTTTGATCTCCATCTATGGGTTCACGTTTTACTGTGAACCTTTATGAAATCATAATTTCGGCATTACCAATTAAAGAAGCAATACTGACAATACCTTCACCGCATTAAAGGCTTTTGAAATGTCTAATTCTTCAGAGCTTCCATGGCTTCGCCACTGGTCCCCACCGGGGCTTCGTCCTTGCACCCCACCGGGGGCCCTTAAGCGAGCATTGTCGCTGACGCGGCAATAACTTCCTTCTTCGCGCAAATACGACCCCCCCCCCTCTCTTTAAAAATGTCTGGTGACTCCCTTGTTGGATGTCTTGTTTCGGAGAAATGAAGAGGACTAAAACCAAGAGAGGATCCAGCCTAAATCCTAAGTTGAAGAGGAGCGAAGAGGAAATTATGAAAATGACGCCCTCAGCCAGCCGGAAATTGTATTTTGCAAACTTGCCAATCGAATGAGGGATTCATATGAGCCTTTGGTTCCAAAAATGTTCGCCTTAAAAACTTATGAGTGAATTTCACAATGATGAGATACTCTCAGATGTGTACAGCTTCCGTTTTAAGGAAAAATTGTTGAGAATTGTCTTACAAAGGTGTTCCGCGATGGCGTAGTTAATTGGACGTGCATATTGCCATATGTTTATAACTGAAGATACTCTAACATTATGTTGGAGCGCAGTGAAAACTGCTTTGCAGAAAGCATCCCCTTCAATGACATTTTATAAGTCGTTTGAATCGTTTTTATTCCACTGTTAACAACTTTGGCCATCTCTGCATATAAATTTTGTTTCAATGCGTATTTGGTTTGTCGTCTGACATCCGAGTAACCAGTGTTACTGCTTATACACCTCTGCAACCTGCCGTCTTTACGTGTACAACATAATTTGGTAAATTTGGTCTGGGACCTTTTGGCACGTTCGTATAATATCTACTATTAAGTGCAGATTATCTACAACAGCTCCCAGGAAAAAACCCATAAGAATTTTCCAAGAAGACAAGACGATTCATCAAAGGTAGCCTCGACAGCTGGCAATGAGGTTGACTTTATACAAGTGCTCGCACTTCTCATTGCTATCTGATCTATACACGTACATGCGTTTCAGCAGATTAAGTTGTTTTGATCACGACAGAGGATATGGTTTTATTATTTCATAACAAGGAGCAAATTTTATAACTTCTCATCCAGAAAAACAAAATCATTGCCTCACATTCCCAAAATGTGGAATAAAGATATTGACAACCCGGTCTCACTGCTCCGCCTTCTATTATCATTTAATCGTGATTAATATCAGTAAAACTATTTTTGTTTTACCAGACTTCCGCTTCATTGTAAAGTGATGTTATTAAAAGGAACAATTGAAAATTCTTACATGCTTATTGTGATTCAAGTAAAATAAGTACAGGCAGTATTTTAGGTTTATTTATACTCACACATGAAACATTTGGAAATGAGTGCGCTACATGAGTTGCAATTAGGACCAGACTTGTATAAGGTCAACCTGATAATTCGAAACCAAACCTGCTTCATAATAATTCTTGTCGAGAGTATTGACATCTTGTGAAAGACCTTTGTAGAGGACCATACGAGACGAGAGTTTCTTCGGGGGAACATCTTCTTGTTGCCCGTTGGTCTTTTTTCAGTGAGGGGGAAATGCTTTGGAAAACACATTCTCTGGGTACTGTTTCCCTCGTGGATATAATTGTAATAAATCAGACTCAATTATGCTAAATATTACTTTTACTATGTTTTCTGTTTTCTTTCAAGAAGCATGTCTACTCCATAATGGTCAAAGGGGCGATCTTCATTACGAAAATCATAGTTTTCAAGAAATCGAACTTGTTTCAGTCTTGACGTTACTGATTGCAGTCACTCTCCAAGGGCACGATTGCAACCTTCCCTAACTAAATCGTTAATATTGAAGGGATGATAACTCAGTTGGTGTATTCAGAGGAGATGTATGATTACACCACAAAAATGTCGTGTTCAATGTTCTCTGTAAAGTAAGGTTTTTATTTCAAAGTAACAAGGTTTTAGCCTACTGACTTACAGCTCATAAATGGACTTTTTTTTGAAGGAAGCATCCGATTGTTTTGTTTTTTTAATCCGTGCTAAACGGTAATTTTTATTTTAAGTACGAGTATGACGCCATGGACGAATTTTACATTCCTGTTGCAATTCTTGATGCCGTTAGTTACCATTTGAACAAGGGTTATTCATAATTTGGAACAACAATAAACCAACCTTTAGACTTTGTTCCATAAATACCAGGCTCTACAATATTACGCAAATAATGGAAGCCGTGCGAAAACTATATTATATCGGGTCTGTCGTTTACGTGGTGCGTGCACCAACGCTCTTTAGTATAATGACATACTGTTTGCTGTAAATGTGGTATGCACTGTGAGGAAGAATTTATCTTGCTGCTCTGACTAACTCAAAAGCTTTCCTATCGTCTAATTGTAAGTACATCTTCTTTAATACAGCAAAGACCGCGTGTTATTTTTTATTACGGTAAGGGCATCCGCCTCTCATGCGGAAGGCCCGGGTTCTAATTCCAGGTCGAGTCATAGCAACGACTCTATAAATGAAACCTACTGCCTTTGTGTGTGTTATTCTTTTCATAATCAATGGAGTAGGGAGAAAAAGCCAGTGGATCACAAATGGAAAAAAAGCAGTGGCCACCTCGACGTTATCCAATTGATTGGAAATTGTACCGTAAAACTCCTAAATAACCGTGTCTTAATATCACTGAAAAACTTACCGTGGTCTGTTGTAAAGAACGAATGTGACACTATTTCACTGCACGCGATCATTTTTTACCGTGTTATTGACAGCTGAATCATGCTTTCTTGCTCTGTTCATTGAAAAACCTGTCACACCCACAATGTTCTTTAACACAGCATTGGATTGCTTGTGTTAATTAACTTCTATCGGGGAGAGCTGTTGCTTATCATTCGTTTGGTCTTGCAGTAGAAAATTTTGCGCTGAGCAGTTGGATGACCGACCAACCCCAACTACTACTCATAAAAGGAAAACTCAAAGAAATTGAAAGGGGATCCTTGTTTGTGGTATGTTTGAACATCGTGTCAATTTACATTTACTACTGCTCACCATTTTGTCATTCTGGTAATGCTATGGTTTATTAGGGGTGTGTGTTCTAACTTTGGACGTTATAATAAAAAATATGAGGGGAATTCTCATTTTCTTTATATTCTATATTTTCTTATCTCCGGGAAAAACGTTAATGAAGGAGATTCGCTTCGAAATAAATATAAAGGCAACGTTTTTATCATACGATTGCGATGATTTAAAATTCGAATCGTAATGGCTTAAAGACATGTTCTGGGGCTGTTCACTTCCGTCATGTAAAGAAGACAGAATCTCCCAGACCATTTCCCTAAACCTGTGTTGCATTGCACCTTCATTCAAAGATTTTTCCCTTTAATTTCTTAATCTTGTTGAAAAACATTTCCACCTTTCAAAAACAACAAAAAAACCCCTAGATTTCTGTTATGTGTATATATTCCTTGTGTTACCTTTCTTATTGAATGGTCGGCTTGCTCTTGAAATTAGATGCTGTTGGCAAGATTGTTTGGAGACCTTTAACGTAGATCTAGACGTATACAACACCATATTTAGAGTAAAACAACCGTTTCTTCCTAATTTTCTCTACAACGCCATCATAGTTACAAATATGAATGTGATTTGAAATAATTGCGCCACAGTGACATCAAAGATATCCTCTAGTGAACAAAAAGTTAGAAAAAATTACATTTGCCTTCAAAATTAGTACTCTTCGAACGCTATATGCTCTTAACGTGCAGTTTCTCCTCCTGGAAGAGATGCATACTTTAAAGTCAATGTATGTTGCCTTCAAAGAATCCCTTTGAATGATATAATTTCAAAGCTGTCGCTTTCGAAACATTGCTGTCCTTTAAAAAACAATACCGGTGTAAAATGACTGCAGTTTAAGCGAACTTGCTCCTTGTATCTTCAAATAAATTAAGGTGATCCTGTCATGTAATACTTTGAAAGAAAAACACATTTTTTTGATGATGGATCAATGCGGGGTAGGTGGTTCCCACTCCATAAGATGTCTGGGTGTTCTTCATTTTGATTTCATCAGGGTGCAGTAATTTAGGTGAGGAAATTTTTAGTTTTGCCAGTAGATACACTGAATACTTACTGACAAAATTAAATGCAATCGAATTTTGCATCCAAACAAGTAATCGAACTTTGCTAGAATTCAATGACAGAGATACCTCTTTTTATTAATTGTAGAGAGGGGAAAATTTTCATTGTTAGTTGAGTTATGGTTTGCCATACCTTGTCTATACTTATACTATCAGACATACCTTGACTCCGTCATTTATTCAACTTCTCGCCAATGCCCCGAATTTTGATTTCTGACACACTTTAAATTCGTTTTATCAAACTAGGGCAGTTATGTTGCTCGACTTCAAAGTTGTTTCTCTGTTTCCACTGAAAGTATTTACAATGAAACCCACGGTTGTCACGTCACCGCCTGCGTTTGCGGATAAACGTAAAGTATCATTTCTACGAGGTAACACTTTCCAGGGTATAGTTACTCAACCCCAGGGATACAATTTTGTTACCCATTTAATATTAAGCAATGTCTTCTTCTCCATCTATTGTTCAATGTTCAAAGGAAGAGCTGGGTTATCTTTAGGGAGCATTGTTCATTGATCTTTTAAGAAAAAAGTTAAAAAGGGGAATGAAAATGTGCCCAAAACAAATTCCCCCCAAATGCAGCTTTAGCTTACGCTTTGAAAACTGAAAAGAAATAGAATCAAAGATATCTAATATATCATTGGAGATATGAATAAGTTATATCTTCAACGTCTTCACCTTGACCTAAATTGTTGAAACATAATTTGCGAAAGTTGGAAAACTGTAGAGCATGTCCCCAATAATTGTTTAGCGGTAAAAAAAAAAAAAAAAAAAAAAAAAAAAAAAAAAAAAAAAAATGAGGGAAACTTCCTCAAAAATACTGCATGTGATTCTCCAACCTTTGGATATTTCTAAGTAAACTTTTCATTAACCGTACCTTCCTGTATGGAAAAATAGATAAAATAATTGAATTCGTTGTTGATGTTACCAATTACCACTTTACTTGATTTTAGCTCCTTCTACGACTTTATTTAGACATCCCCGAAAAAATTGTATGTCTTACAATATCTTCAGTTGGACAGTTGCTCTTGTCCTGATCACCATTAGAGGAATGCATGTATTAAAAATGTTTTCATTTAGGCTGGTACCTTAATAATAAAAAATGGGGGTTTCCGGCAAAGATATAAATGAAAATACCCTGCCCGTCGAGCAAATCTTCTCGTGTATATTTCATTACAAAGACAAAATGTAAACTATACTTCAAATTTTTCCTCTCCTATTGAAGTAACTCTCTCCAGAATTACATAGTGATATTTTTATAATTTTCTGCAGGTAAAGTTCTAGCTATTCGCTCACCCTGTGTAAACGACCAAATGTCTGTTTCTTCTTTCTTTTATTTGAGCACTGTCTGTGCAAAGGTCAATTGTGTCGCCACAAACTAAACATTCGTTTTATTAAAAACATAAACCTAAGTCCATTTTCTTAAGTAATTTAATGCAATGTGGAGGTCCAAAGGTCCTTATTTAATGCAAGTACTACTGTAACAGACGCGTTTATCTTAGGATTTATTTGCCATGAGTATATTATTAACAAGCATGACAAATACAAGTTTGTTTCGTTTTTAACTTGCTTTAAAATACAACTTAACGTTAAATGGTAAAGGCTGACCCCTTACTCTGCCAGACTAGAAAAGAGACATTGCTTCTATAAAGTGCTGTAATGGCACTACAATAATGATAACATATGTGTGGAGCAGGTTTTGTTAACGTATATATTAAAGGAAACTGAAACGTAAAGGGTATTGAACATTCCAATATGTAAGCTATATGGCCTGTCTCCCCATTATTAGTTAGTATCTTTGCACCCACTTTCATAACAACACTGAATGAAAATAAAAACTGAGTGACGGGATTTGAGCATATTACGACTGTAGGTGACAAATTCATACCTTAATGGTACTAAAAGTAGAACCCATCCTTTGCTACATAGCTGATGACACAATTTTCATCTTAATTTTACAGTCAGGATATCTTTCCCACAAGTTTTCTTATTTGAAATGTTATTGCAATTTGTGTTTTTTCGATGTTCTTCACCGGACAAATAGTTGGTTATAGTTAGGTGAGATTTCACGACATGAGTGTGTAATATAATGCCAGTCAACTCAATATAAATTCCAAAGTCTCAATCCATTTTCAAGTAAGGTTCAAGTCCAAGTTTGGTTTCCCTTCTGTCACCTTTTTAGACAGGCTGGAAATTCCGTGGATATATTCTACAACTTCCAGTCCACACGGCGCGATAGACTAACGAATTACCCTTTACGTCAATTAAGGTCAATGATCTTAACTCGTTTTTCTCCTTTTCCCTTGGGTTAATTTTGTTTTCATTTGTAAGTCTGTGCCTTCCTTGTTTTGGTTAACCCATCCTCTCGAACTCACCGCCGTCTCTATCGGAGCTGGGCTACGTTCCACACACTCTCCGATAGCCTCTGTCGAGTCATTTCGGCGAACTTTTGTTCCCTCCCTCTCCATGTGGAAACACACTGGCTGTTACCTCCTCTGTTGTACACCCCCTGGAATCGCTACAGTTAATTTTATGCACAAACTGCCTCAATAAAACCTTTCAAAATCTACTACCAAATCGGTAGTAATTAAGGGAACCAGTCAGACAGTCTCTTGTATATAGGAGATCATGAATATGCATAACTACACCATGCCTACGATTCCATGCGTACATAGCGTGTAGCAAGCGGGATGATTTGATTTTAATTGCACAAAATTCAACAGCTTAACTTGGTTTAGACAAGACTTCATTAGAGAATCAGCAGCTTGAAGCCATTGTGTCGATATGATGTGTCGATATGAGAAGGGAATGACACATTTGTAAATCTACGGACTGGATTTGGTAAGAGCTTAATTTACCAATGTTTTCTTCTGTGTTCTGCAACCACCGACATATGTGGTATCAATAGTACTAGCACAACAGTGACTGGTTTTGCGAGTATTGAAGCACATTGGATTTTTATTGTCATAACGATAGTCACACTTTCATTGGTCAAGTATAGTTTATAAATCACCACAACGTTTTTTTCCGTATACACTTCTTGAATATTTGGCTATTCAAAGATACATATATTAAGACTTTGTCCTAAGGCTCTGAGACCGGGCAGGTCTGAGGGCGGACAGATATGTAAGGCCGCGCAGCTTCCATGTGAGGGTTAAAAGTACGTAGCCTGGTATTGTAATAGGGTGTAACATTACGGTGTTATAAAATAAGAAAGATAATTGTTGGCCAAAAAGCCTTGACGAAGGCTTACTCTTCAATGGCTCTCTCTCTGAAAAAATGGAAAATATCCTGTGCAGACTGTAAACAAACACCTCTTAGGAACAACTACAGTACCAGAAATTTTGTTTTTTTAAATACCAGGAACTTTGGGCATGTGAACCATACGGTAAAATAATTCCACTTAATAATAATTTTCCCAAATTATAACATTTCTGAGTCTGAGCTACTTTTTATTTTCTTCGTTGACACTTCCTGTTTCATTTAGAAAATTCATTTTCTTTTCTACTCTAACATCATTTCTTTAGATTTTGTCATACAGCTGCTAAACTATTCTATCACCCTGCAGATTGATGGCAGATGGTTTTTATCTAAACTAGAAAAGGCTGGATAAAACCAAGAGGCGTAAATACAGAAATGATGGAATCCACAAATTTGTTTGTGTTGACTGCAGTACTACTGGCAGGAGGTAAATTAACTGGTGACCAGTATCTCAATTTTACTCATCCTTGTATTAAATATTTAAATGAACGATTGTTCGTGATACTTAGTATCATTGATTAGTATTGGTAAGGACAAGAGGGGAAATGTCCTACAACCTGAATCCCCAAATTATTACGGTATTCCAGTGACATATAAGTTTTGAACAGAAACATGGTTGCAAGCAATGTTCTTTTTTAAGTATATTTTACAATTTATGACAGAAATCACTTCAGATAAATATATCCCTCAATTTCTCTTTTCTGTTCTAGTGATAACAGACTCAGATGCGATAGAGATTGAATGTCAAGACGTCACTTTAGAACGAGGGAGTAGTGCACTAGTAAGCTGCAATTTTGACTTGAATTTTATAGCGGTCTTTTGGTACAAGGGAGAAGCGAATAACCCATTTCTACGTCTGGAAGAAAGGCGGCCAACAGTCGAAGAAGGTTTTCAGATTACTCCCAATGGTGCAATGATAATAGAAAATGTTCAAGTTAAGCACGAGGGTATTTACAAAATATCTGTGCTAGATGCCGATGGGGCCAGCAATAGTGAAAACATGCTTATAAGTGTAAAAGGTAGGTTAATCTATAATTTTCTTTCCACTTTTCCTAAAGAAAGTCCACACTTCTTTGACTTTTGCAGGAAGCATTTTATGAGGAGGGTAGGCATTGAACTGACCATAATTTTTACAAAAAAGTGCTGTGGTCGACTATGCCCTTACAATTATGATCTTACGGTTTAAATTAGCCAAACTGCACTCTCTTAAAGGTAGCACACTGACTACAAAAAAAAATAACTGGATAAATACCCAACAAAACGTGGCAAAGTTGATCTAGTGTTGAATAATAAAAGACCCAAATACTTGTGTCAAGCAATTTCATTAAAGCTTTACCAAATCTATTAACAGCTGAATGGCGGAAAATGAGTGTGTGTCGATTCGTAGACATGTGCCGTTAGAATGGCCAAACAGTATCATTTTGATTTTTATTTGATAGCAACATTGAATATTTCTGCAATAAAGAATCTCGTAAAACCATTCCATACCTTTGGTAAAACCAATGTTATTACATATCCTGTTTCGAATGTTTTTGTAGTGACTTTATTAGAAGAGCCCGTGCTGCAAATCTGTTCTCCTAATGGAAGTCCGAAATGTACTGGAGCAGGAGATGGAGAAAGTAGTTTAATATGTGAAACAAAAGAAACTCGACCGGGAGTTAATTTCGTTTGGAAAAAGCTATCATCTAATGAGCCAGTTAAAATAGATAGTTCATTGAACAATTCTGTGATGAATGAAACCACGGGACTGTATTACTCTTATTCAACAATTCATATCAATCCAAAAGAGTTTTCCTTGCAACTTGTAACTTGTGAAGCCATTGGCGATGCAGTTAATACTTCAAAGTCGTCTTCTCTGTTCTTAAATGGTTTCAAAGACGTTAACACTCGAAAAGAAACTCCTAAAATGGTAAAGCATGGATCATCTCTACGGATACGTTGTCCCAAAGAAGACTTTTTATTAGGTGTGCTAAATGTGACGTACATGAATGATACGGCAAAAACTTTGACAACAGTATATCCTGGTGACGATGAAGTATTTTGTGAACTTGGTTCGAGATGCATTTTCAACGAAAATGGGGAAGTTATTATAAACGACTTATCCTTCAAAGATGAAGGAACTTACAATTGTACTTCCAGTGACGGGACAAATGTCATTAAACACTCGACGGTCGTTCATACTATGAGTAAGTTGAACTTGAAATCATTCATCCAACGCCTTAATACCGTTGATCGATTGTTCATGGTTTTTGAAAAGGAATATGGTAAAATAGTACCGGGTAATCTTATTGATTGCTAGGACAGTGATATTTAAGAGAAAACGGCTGCTTATTTGAATGTTCAAGCGTCCGTCTCAAAACCTTTTCTACTTTCTTGAATTGTAACAATGCATTTCATAATTTTTGCAGTGATATATTACGCACACACTGCTGACAAGATAGTATATGTTACTTTCATTAAAACTTATCATAACTAAACATTATACCATAAAGTCGAATAGGACCAAGTCGCCTTGGTGGGTGAAACATGTTTTTCTTTAAAATTTACACCCCTGGATGTTCCCTTCCAATGAACACACTGACACCTAAGCGGACGGTTCGACAGGTACGTCCAACGAACAACAAAATTTCACAACTACAGATTTTACAAACTGCCACTACAATGATATTGAAAGTTAGCATACTGTAAAATATTTAAGCAATTACCGCTTATTGTGTGCAACGGAAACCACTCTTCTTCATGTGCATATTATCAAAACCGTCGTGTGATTCTCCCCTCGCAATATAATGTAGCTTTCGTTAATGTTATCTTAAAAACAGTAATTTGTAAAAAAAAAAAAAAAAGGATTTCATTGAATGTTGGTAAGAGAGTCCTTACGTGAGTACAGTAACCGGTAAGTAACTTTAATGTTCTACCTGAAATTTGAAAGTACGACAAATTAAACGATCATTCGTGAGGTACATCACGCATGGTGACTTCGAAGGTTAAGAACGAGGTTATTTGAGTTATAATGAAGGATTTTCAACGTTTCGCTCAAAAAAAAAATCACTTTGATTAAAACCACAATGATATCTCCAAATTCTTCAATTCTTCGTATTTGAAACTGAATAATTGAACTTTTTTTTCAGTTCTTCCAATTTTTCCAAACGATGTGTTCACACAAAGTTTGGAGAAGTGTACATTTCTAAAAGAAAAGGTGATAACTTTGTTTTTCCCTTTGCATCATGAGTTTGTAATCAGGGAGGTAAAACTTGTCTTTTAAGCAGACATTTTTCAAAATATTAATATGATAAGTCATCTTTACAAAAACATAGGATGAAATCAAGAACATCTTCGTGTGATGGCGTTACTCAATACGTAGTTTCTTAGGCGTATGAGGTCCATAGAACTAAGTTCTATGTAATGGAATTGTATACAAAGCATTACGATACACGAGTAACATGTTCTAGCGTTTTAATTTGTAAGTAAAACGGATGGTTTTAACACATTTTTTTAGTATTCAGTAATATGTCGCACAGAATTGAAAAGAGGAAAGGTAATTTTAAATGTTAAATCTATCACATTTCAATATGCAAGTACGAACACCTAGGACAATTGACATAAGACAGTCTCCACTGATATAGGCCTATGTATCAATAAAGTTCTGATTACTTTTGAGTCGAGCCTTTGAAATTTACACATAATATTAATTATAAAATTTTGTTGTAGTTAATACTTTTTGGGAATTTTTCGGCTCAGTTTCCAACCTATTGCTTCAAACGGAGCCGGCCAAAGAATTTTTTTCCAGTAGTCGCTTACTGACTTGTTTTCCACACTCCATTGCTTATGCGGAACATTACGCACAACGGGAGTAGGTTCCTTTTCAGAGTCTTTGGTATAAGTTGACCTGGAATTCGAACCCAGTTTCTCCGCCTGAGAGGCGGAAGGTCTACCGCTAGACCCAACACCCAATCAGAATTGCGTTGTAAACTATTTAATATGTACATTTGCTGTCGGTCTCGAAAAACAAAGAAAAGAGAGAGTGTAAAGTAAGGGTAGGCGGTGCACCATCTGAGGTCACAGGGGTAGTCTGCAAACTATAAGCACATTTGAAGGTAAGGCCCGAAATCTTTAGTGTAGATTTCATACGAAAGACTTGGGTGGCATTATAGATTATGTGCCGGGGGGTTAATTATTGTTGGTTTGGTCTCTGTGACCAGAAGGCTAGACCGGTTTCTGTTGCTTTGGCTCAATTTATGGCCCAACTTCAATTGTAGCGAACCGTTAAGAGGGTTGGGGTAATTAATCAACATTGTCTCATGGTGCGGACAACATAGTAAAAGTAACAGCTGAAAAATTTCTCGTAGATCTCATAGACTTTCGCTTTTGGGAGCGCAACTCACACTTGTCACAGAGGCCTTACATTGGCCGGGATAAGATCTTGGGGAATACATATTTGTAGGTTGAATTAAATGCCATGTAATTATAGACCCGTTCATAACATAAAAGTTATAATAAATATGCCGTAGACTGTATCACCAGTAGTGTGGAAGAAGAGTGTTACAGTAAAATTCTGTATCCTCTCCACAGTAAATTCGGTTTAAATGAGACAAAGATCCCACGAGATACTACATTTCACGACAATTTTTTAGTTCCTTAAAGCTTTTTAAGCAGGAGTTTAGGATCGTCGTTCTCAAGAAGTCTACTCCCTCTGGTGCAATAACCGAGGGTTAGGTGTCGTTCTCTCAACGCAACCCCTTTTAAGTTTTTTTGGGAGAGTTAGAGAACAACACAATCTCGTAGGGTCTCACAAGGCATGAGGTTATGAACTTGATAAATTCGGATCCTTAATTTGATAGGCTCGGGTTTGAGTCTTTATGACTATCGAGAAATTAATCGTGAGGTACTTGGGTTTCTTTCGCCATTTAAAGGGTTATGGGCAGTTCATGACTACGTACAGTCTGTATTTCCTTATAGGCAAGATAATGACACTAAAGTAACTCTGTGGTTACAGTTAAAGATATGCCTTTATTTCAGGCTCTAGGGTTGTTTCCTCTGTTGAGTCTTTGAGAGAAGGTCTCTTACAATGTCATTTGGACCTGAAAGAGAATACCTTAGATTCTGTCTTCTGATTGGTCAATTTTATTGGCGCCAAGCATGTCGTGTTATGCTGTGTCAAAATCGAGCAAGGTTGTGGTAGTTTGAAAGGTTTTTTTTTTTTTCGAAAATATATACTTTTAGATCTCTGAGCATATTCAACATTTCTAGAAGAATCAGCCATATAAAAATATTCGTAATTGAAGTTGTTCGCAAAAGTCACGTGAAACCTTAAAGAATCCATGCCATCGGCAAAATGTAGCACTCGGCATGAAACTATAACATTTGGCCAGTAACATTTTTAAACAAGCGAATCCCTAATAATGAAATCAATTTAAGTATAAATCATTTAATTAGTCTAAGCTTTAGATTCATTTTCATGAAACTGCAACATTTGGCCAGTAACATTTTCAAACCATCGAACCCATAATGAAGGAAGCGATTTTAGTATTAATCATTCAACCAGTCTGAGCTTTATATTTATTTTCAATTGAAATTGAATTGAAACTGAAATTTTCAAAGAAGTTCATAAAGGGCTTCCTCCACTCTTATAGTTTCAATTTCGAAGTCCTGTACACATCTTGCACCTGGGAGGGTTGGAACAGAATATCAAAATACTGAAGCGTTCCAACTCTTTTTGTGGCAAACAATTCTTCTTTGTTTTTAAGGCAATAGTAATTTCTTCGGGCAGCTGCTTTATTGCATGCAAACTCAGTTCAATCATGTGGTGGTTGATAAACTTGTGCAACTAGTTAACGATGATAAATTCCTGTACCATTGACGTTTATTGAAAATGCAAACAACTCAACAGTTGCTAAGATCTGATATTAATAGAAACTTTTCGTCAATACTTAAGAGAAGAGTTTAAGGTCAGAGAGGATTGAGTATGTCATAGAGGTACTAAGTCTTAGTATTGTAATGAAATTAGCTTCGCAATCTGATGTCTGGTTTTCAAGACATGAGCACATAAAGTATTTACATTTTCAACAAAACGTAAACTTGAAGAAAGCATATATGATATCATATCCCCACATAAGTGTGCATTCTTTTGTTTTTCTGTACACTTTAAAGTTGATTTTCACCTTAAGAGTCCCATATATATTATAAGAATGTGATTGCATATGGGGCATGAAAATTTTGCAAACTGTGCATCCCCTACAAGGAGGTCCTATTCCTATTTACTCCAATGTCACCACAGCAGCCAGACAAAACAAAGGGAAACAAAGCGTTCCTTGTAAATGTGAGAAATATAAGCTCTGCTGTCCTCAAACTCCTCAAATCTACTGACTTCATTTATTGATATCTCGAGAAATACATGTCCGATTTTAATCGAACTTTCACCACACTGTGTAGATTCAGTTCATCTTCCCATATGAAAATTTAACTTTTGCTTAAAATTTCCATTTAAGAATTATAAGTCACTTTAAATGAAAGTAAAAATGCTCGTTATTTCGCTCGTTCATAGTCGCCCCGAGCTCGGAAGGAGTCATTGTTGACGAATGTGAAGACAGTAGCAGGTGCGAAAAGAATGTGGACCTGAAGGGAACCTTGCTTAGTTCAATATTAGGAGCTCGACCACAGGTTAAAATAATGTGTGAAGCTGGGAAGGAGACTGACTCAATGGCATTTATCTTCAACGAACGTACTGCAATCGAAGAAAACAAGGATGCAGGAACATTTGATACTCACTACACCATCGAATACAAGATTCCCGAGTGCAGCAAACCCGTGCATGTACAGTGCTACGTTTCTCCTGACTCTGTCCATAACAATGTGAATGCCGCACATGTTTACCTGATAACAGGTAAAAGAAGTCACCAATAAGATGCTTCAAAAATATATATGACGAAACACCTTATTTTTAATAAAAAGAATAGATACTGTAGGGAAGATTGTTTATGTTAATATCAAGTACATATTTTGTTTGGTTACTGCACATTATCACAACATGTGCCACATTCGTTCAAAACCATTTCTGACAATGTACAGATATGCTTAGAAATTGAACTTAAGACAGCTTCGAAAGAGAGTTATTTGTTAACACGTTTCAAGAGATTGATCATGACACTGCTTTTATATTTTGCAGATTCTAGCGCATGCCGCAATGGAAAACCAGGACTTACAGTGGTCATTGTCATTATTGTTTTAATAGTTGCGGTACTCGTGGCAACCTTTGTTATTTTCAGAAAAAAGGGTAGGGAAGGCAAATTGAAATAACGTTGTATTTTCTTAGATAATGTGATTTTAAAATGACTCTTCAGTTATTTTTTCTTTTCATTGTTTTTGACATTAGAAAAAAAAATCTCCCAATACTCTATGTGCAAAGGGGAATACAACTACGAACTAGACATATGATGATTAGGAGATGACATTAGGGGTATGTTAATCACACCTACGTGGGGCAAATGAGCTATGTTTCTATCAAGATGGCAGGTTAAAGTAACCTTCAATTTTAAATGACTTGAAATGTTTACTTAGTGATTTTTTTTTTTTTTCCTTTTTCAAAAATAAGTAAATAGTTGATGGTTAGTAAAATTCAATTATTTAGTAAATACACTCCTTCTAATATCATGTCAAACCTATGTTTCTCGAAAATCTGTTTACTGCGGTGGGTATCTGATAACAACTAGGATTAATTTTTGGGACATTCGTCTTTCATCTACAAGGGACGCTCTGCGTTTCTCAACTTTATATCAGAGATTCATGTACGTTTTTGGTACTTAGCAAACTTAGCGATGTAGACGTTAATTTGGCGTAGAACACAAAGCGTTCAAAGAGTGTTTGGAAAATTGTCTTGTTTAAACTAAATCAGTTTTGCGTGGGGTAAAAATCAAGTTTTGCAAAAACATGATATTCAATTCTGAGTTTTATTTAATCACATTTCACATTTACTTGCTCATGTGTTTAGAACTAACAAAAGCCGAAATCAAGAATAATTTGTCTAATTTATCATTTCTTTATTCACCTGAAACACATTGCATTAACTTATAATTTGCAATGTAAGATTGAATGAAAATGTCTGAAAACTAAGTACAAACTTATTTTTGTACCCAGTAGATCCATTGCTATAGTTGTGTGTATTGTGATTTTATCTTTTATATGTGGTTTTCTTTCTATTTTTGTAGCTATCGAACGCTTTAATAGCAGGCGGCAGAACAATGACGTTGAAATATCGACCATAAAATCTAACATCATGCAAAGTAAAGAGAACGACGAGATGCAGGGGAAACCCCTTTTAGGCGAGGTATCAAGCATGGGACCACATTGGCTAATAACAATGACTCATGCTTAAAAATTGCAGTTACTATAAGAGAAAATATAAAGGCAGCATGAAAACTTAGTAACCTGGTTATGAAATCATGGTGGAATCACTCTGGCCCACAGTTGTTTCGTATAAAGAAAGTTACAATTGCAAAGACGAACAAATTAAGTAGATTAGTTTCATGTTGATATCATCAGGGTATAGCCAATTTCTTTCACCTTCCTACTTTTTCAGGTTTTCTATGGTTTTATTTATTTATTTACTTTTTTGCATTTGGCATAGTGTATTCCATGTGCTAAGGGGACGATTTATGTACACTGCCAACCTGTTAAAAATATTTCAAAATATACATATATAGTTATAAAGTCATCTACCTAGATGTTGCAAAAATGCATAAGCGTAACATTGGTTTGACGTTACATATCTTTGTTTAAACTTTGTTGCTTCCCCTTTTTATTAGGACATACCTAAATGGTCTTCATATGCTTGTTGTTCTCGTCCCTGCCACATTGTTTGAAATTTTAATTGGGCACTACCTTGACCCACGTTTACATTTCCATTTGCCTGCAGTTGTAAATAAGTGATTACTGAAAACAAAACATGCATTTGAGGCATATTGTACGAGGTGGCATAATGTTTTCGCTATAACATTTTGCACGTGTTACTGTTTTAGAAATACAGAACTATATGAAAGTCTTATAGTCCATACAAAGTTAAAGAAATCACTTCAATGTCTACCTTTTTTCATGAACGCAAATGTACGCGTGGACATTGAAATAACACGCATGTTTATGACGCATATGTATATGCCTTCACACTCGCTTTAAGAATAGGAATACGTTAACTTGCGGTGATATTCTTTTAAATGTATGAATTTTACGCAATTTCTACAATGTTGATAAATTTAAGAATACCTAGAGATATACGGATGACAGACCATTAAAATAACGTTTTTTTTTTAATGCGGAAGACGTTGTGGTGAAGTATGTGATTTCGCCTAAAGTTGAAGGATACAATTCTGTTTCGCCGTTACGAGGGTGTATGTGTGTAGTTATGTGTATCCATAGAGATATTCAATGTACGATATCAACTAAAAACAGTTTTGTTCTGTTTCTGATTTGGTTAACACAGACATACAAATCCTCGAAGCATGCATCAAGGGAAATCCAGAACTTGCCCGATTGTACACAGGTTTGATATTCTGTTTCCTTAGCAGTGTACTCCAAGACCGTTTAAGATAATTCTACTTCCGCCCAGTTAAATCTCTCAAAATTCCAAAGCGTATCCCGTCCTTAAAATTAGATATGGTTTAAAACCGCGCCCTGCTTTTCTTACGAGTCGTTATCTTTATAGTGGAGAATTATATTTCATTTTTTTTACCAACTTTGCAGAAAGCGTTCAAAGATAAGTTCGACCCTTTCATCGCTAAAATAGTTAAAAAAGAGGTAAGAAATTCCTTTGTAAACCTGCGACGGAAGTTGAATTGCTTAAATCAGCAACAAAGTTTTTTGAACTATTAACAAAACTTAACAGAAGTACTATGTTCAGAAGGGTGTGTTTAAGGTCAGTGGTAAAAGGTAGATTAGGGTTGAAAGATTGGCAGTTAAGTCAGGAAAACAATCATCTAGTTTCCTTCACATCAAAGGGGTTTTGTATGTTAAATAAGGATTTCCAGAGTTCTTGGTCCGATTTCCTTTGATGTGAGCCCTCATGTTCTTTCGGTTAATGTTAGTAATATGGTTAAGGGTAATATCGGGGATTTTGGTTTTTTATTTTTCAAACAAAAACATATATGCTTTTCATAATTACAAAGTGGACAAACTATTTCATCATGAAACGGGGTACATGTGGGATATCGCACCAAACTTCCAACAACATGAAGAACAGGATCTTATTTTACCACGAGGTCCCCACAATAAGCTGATACGACAAAGTGTGGGAGACACATTGCATGAATTTTGTACATCCAACGTGGTAAAAATTAGATAAGCGATTTTCTATGATTCCGATCCTCCATACTAGTAGCACTATACATTTTAACTGTAAATGACCCACCATGTATATCGGCTGTTCCGCGTATAATGCGGAATTTTTGTTCCACATCATATATATCATATATATTGGTGAAAATCGTTTCCATATATCAATGCAAAGTTAAAATTACAACAGATCGCTTTTAAAGTTTTGCCTTTGACTGTTTTTTTTTTCCTGGTAAGGGCACCCTGGAAGAATTTAACAGCATAATGGAGACGTTCAGCACAGAAAATGAGGTAACCAAAACGGTTCAGTTTCCAATGCATTTAAAGCACTTTCAATAAAGGTGTAGGTTAGTTAGTTAGATGGAGTTTAACGGCCCAGTTTCCAGCCTAGTGTTTCAAGTCAAGTCTCCCACGGCCTTTTTCCAGTTGTGGCTTACTGGCATCTTTCCATACGTAATTGCTAATGCGGAGCATCACGCACAACGGCAGGGAAGCGGAAGGAAAAAGATTTATCAGGATTGACGTTCTCCTCTCTGAGGTCGTCCCTTTTAGTATACTCCATTTACCAGGTAAAAAGGTCCCCAACCTGTCGGGCCTATTTGAGGTAATATCGCATGAAAAGAAGGAAGTGCGTCTCAACACGGGTATCTTTTTGGATGGCACCACATTGTACACGTAAGGTAGGCTACAGCATTTCCCCAGCTGGAACAGCCAATGCTAGAAGCAAGTTATTAGGGATATTTAGTGACCGGATGAAGTGTTTCAATGTAAAATCTAGTGAAAGTGTTATCTTCATATCTCCTTAGCAAACGGCTATTGGGGGTCCAGATTAGTCCATTAGTAGATTGCATCTCATTGGCATCGATCATCAGTTTCCGAATCATCGTTAAGACGTTTGAGCTTGCATATGTCACAAGTAACGCCCAATATACAGTCTGTCAAAGAAGATCATAACTTAAGACATTGTGCTTGCAAGTTACCAGTATTTTTAACAACAAACAGAATATTTAGCGGGTTATTAGGCGATTGAACATTCCAGTACTGATAAGTGATGAGGTTGGAACAACCACTTGAATATGGCACCCCAAAAGGCTCACCGCACATGATGATGTACTAAAATTACACGTTCATGTACCAAAAACATATGATGATGTACTTACTTCATACGATCATGATGTTAATTAACACCATCATATATTAGCCATGGGTAGGCCTGGACATTCACTTGACATAGCAAGTTGAAGTATTCAGGGTCAAAATGCATTGCTGCATGGTAGTAGATTGAAAGTTTTGGACCCAGAGCCCTAATGTGGGCAAAAAGGCACCGAACACCAGAAGAAACATTGAAGTGACACTCAGTGACCACTGTGCTCTTATTTCTCATCATTATACATGTATGATGTACCAACTAGTATGGAAACCCCTTATAACCTAAATATTTTAGATCCCAGAAGGCCTGGACCCATAGGGAAATCATTTGGTAGAAAACCCGGGCCACTGCTTGTCGATTTTTACGATGTTGGCCAAAACAGATACCACATGGTAAAAGATTGGGTCACTATGTTTAACCCACAAACCAGTTGCCCACATGTACCACATATCCCATATAGGTCATAAGGACAGGCCCACATGGGTTCCTTATGGATGTTGGGTGCAAATTTACATGCTCCATAAAGTAAATTATATGGAACCTGAAAGTAAACTATATTAGAATGAAACCTAGGATGAAGCAATTTTCACCAAGAAGATTTGGGAGACTAAAGTCAGCCGAGGTATTTGAGAGTGGGCCCAGGGCCGTGTACTGGGAAATTTAAAATGAATTTACCAAGGGACCTACAACGGTTAGGCTCTACTGGTTTTCATACCAGCTTTTACATTATATCTGCATAAGGACAAGTGATACGAACACAGTGGCAACTGAGTGTCACTTCAGTGTTTCCTTTGGTATTCGGTGCCTTTTTGCCCACATTGGGGCCCTGGGCCCAAAACGTTCGATCTACTACCATGCTGCAATGCATTTTGACCCTTAATACTTCAACTTGTCATGTCAAGTGAATGTCCAGGCCTACCCATGGCTAATATATGATGGTGTAAATTTACATCATGATCGTATGAAGTTAGTACATCATCATATATTTGATGATCCGGTACTTCCGGTTCTTGAACAAAGTTTTTCTATCAAGAGTGCCAATGATTTTCCTGTAAGACCCCTAGGCTATCTTATGTAACGAAAATTAGAAAAATAGAACCTTTTTGTTCTCATTAGTAGATTTAATGAAATGTACCATTGAAATTTCCAATCGGATCAAAACTTCCACAGGTCGTAGTTTCAGCATCACTTCTTTAGGCCATTAGAATTGACAGGAACCTAGCTTTTACCATTCGGTACATGAACGTATACATGAAGTACATGATCGTATACATTTAGTAAGTGATCGTATTCATTTATAAAATGATCGTATGAATTCAATACATGTACGTATGCAATCGGTATATGTACGTATGGAACCAGTGCTTGGTCGTAAACAATCAGTGTATGTCATCGTAAGCAGTTAGTACATGAACGTGTGCTTTAACTACATCGCATGAGTTTAGCTGATCATCGTGTGTTGGTGAGCCTTTCGGCGGGCTTCTTGAACGCCGAAATGCTCACTCATTATGGCATGCGGAAGGGACAATAATAACGTGATGATCATACGGTTTTACATGTGCAACATGTGTCTTTAGATGTACAACTGTGTTTTTACATGCACATCTTAACATTTACCATGATGATGAAGTTAGTACACCACCGTACATTTTTGGTACATGAAAGTGTAATTTTAGTACATCATCATATGCGGTGAGCCTTTTGGCTTGCCATACTTGAAGGTAACGGAAAAGCCCCCAAGGAATAAACTGTCATCAACTTAGGGAAGCAACTTATTCTACATTGTCACTTTACGTAGTAATGATATGGACATTTAAATAACGAATTTGCCTTTCTCAAAGATGTATTAACCACAACTGTTGAACACTTGAAAAAGGGACATGAAGCTACGTCTACAATAAGCGAAGCGACTAACTGCAGCAAGACTGTATTGCCGTGATGGGCGACTGATGACTAACTAGTTTTAAGAACATAGTGCCCATATTATTCAACAAGTGGCATGACGTTGAAGTGACTCAGAGAAAATTGTAAAGTTTAACATATTGTTCTTACTTTTACATTACGTTTTCGGGCTACACTTCATTTTTTTCTTTGTTTCTTTCATGCCCTAAATAAAGTGATTTTATATACATATCATAGGTCACGAACTGAGTTGATTTGCGTAAGTTAAAATCACATTGTTCTATCTTCTAAAACATACGATGTTCATTTTAAACAGGGGAAGCAACCTGCATCTGTCATTTTAAACTTTCTCATGAAAGAAGATGACAAGGTAATTCTTTTATTTTTCGATTTGTTGTAGCTCTACGAAAGCAATATTTACATCGAATATCCAACTAAAGAATAAAAATAGCTACCTACGATCGCAGAGTATGTAATTAAATGTTACATAATGTATTGCAAATTAGTATAATGGAATGGAAAGGAAAGAACACAAATAACATAAAATTGATTGGAAAAGAATGGAAAAAGCAATTGATGTAGCGCCTTAAACATTCAAATGTCTAAAAAGCTTAAATATGTATACATTTGAATTCTAATGAAAAACACCTTGTATTTACAACGTCGAGTGATTGGAAGAACAATAACTTCAGTTGTAACATAGAAACAATGTCCTCTCCTCTTCCAAATTGATGTGTTAAATAATACGGCAATAATGAATTTATAATTATTTTTTCGCAGTTGCCAATACATAAATATTTTAAAACAAATCCGATGATAAATCTGGCGTCTTCATTGGTAATGAATAAGTAAAAGTCAAAATAAAGGTCAAGTGTTTCTTCTAAATAACTTGTTTTTGTGTTCCAATTTTGATATTCTCGTAATGATTTATTTGGAAAGCAAATCTGTTTCGTTAATTTAACACCAGTAATATAAAAAGACAGAGAGAAAGCATTTACACGCTTTTAAGCAAATGCCACTCAGATATCACATGGGGAGTTAAAATTTAAAAGAGAGGTTTATTCCAGATTACTGAATACAAAACAAACCCAAGTTCAGAAAATCCAGAATTCCTTTTAGCATTTCCTGATTAGACAATGTCTTTATGCGAGAACAATAGCTAAGCTCTCTAAAGCTAAGAAATATTTAAAGTATTTGTTTGCTCGAAAACACACAAAATATAACTATGCTCAATCATCCAATAGTTTTTCATACGCACACTAGTCAATAATACAGCCGCTTTCCTACTTCTGTCTTATAAAATTTCGAATTGTCTCCAAGGCAAGCCTTATGCTTTTAAATACTTTTTAAAAATAAAAAAAAATTGAGGTGCTTTTGAAAGTTTTGTTGCCTGATTGCGAGATGGTGTTCTTTACGCTGTGTTGCAATAATGAATTTACAATTTTTTTTTTTTTCGCAGTTGCCAATAAATAAATATTTTAAAACAAATCCGCTGATAAATCTGACGCTTTGATTGTAATGAAAAAGTAAAATTCAAGATAAAGGTCAAATGTTTCTTCTTAATAACATGTTATTGTGTTCCGATTTTGAAATGCTCGTAATGATTTATTTGGAAAGCAAATCTGTTTCGTTAATAATTTAACACTAGTTATATAAAAAGACTGAAAGAAAGCATTTACACACTAAGAGGCTTACAAAAGCTTCAATTTCTTTTCTGATATGAGCTTTAACTAAAGAATAGTACTGGATTATACTTGTCCTGAAAATGAATTGTAAGATGAAAGAATATTTTTTGTTGGTTTTGGAATATTTGTCCGAGACCTACTCTCTGAAGAAACGATTTCCCACACCCTTCCACATCTCAAACATTTATGGCTTTCACTTTTTCTAAAACTTCCAATAAAGGAGAAAACACAAAACATTTTGTTAAATGGTGAATAATACAGACCCATGAACTCTGGTTGCGGCATTTTTATTTCAGTTGTTTCTTATAAGAGTTAGCATATGACAGAAGGTAAATTCGAAAAATTAACAAATGCACGTACGATGTTTTGCAGCTAGCAGATAAAATAATTGAGAAACTTGGACGTGTGAGCTCCGCTATTGTTTTTCCATATGCATTCATTCAAAAAGGATGAATGTTTATCTGAGGAATTTAATGGTACCTTTAAAGTATTGGTAAACTAGGAACTTCAAGTCGTTTTACAACGAAGTTAGTATTTTGAACTATCATATTCAAAAACTCAAAGGAGCAATGCAGCACCTCAAAACCTTGTTTGATATATACGTTACTAGGAAGCACCGTTTATACCACATGCTTACAACCATGTGGAAACCATACTTATCGTATAATATGTGTTTAATGTCTGCAGTTTGTCCCAAGCCAAGTACAGAGTGTGAAGTTTGCAAATGTGGGAAAGCATGAGAATAGAAAAATTGGTTCACATTAAATGGAAAATTGAATATTATTAGATGTTTCAACAGGTCGTTTTATTTTCTATTACTTATAACTACGCAATTGACAGGTTTAGAACTAAAAACTTAGTTAGCTGTGGTTCGAAGATTAATTATTCGTAACAGTACATGTCATCGTATTAGTGAATTTTAGCAACAATCATTACAACAGGTTGAAGTACAAACTTTCTTCAGACTTATGCTACCAGTATAAAAGGAGGAAAGGCAAAGCTCCAAATACCAAAGGAATATATAAGTTTATTTAACTGCATCCTTACAATTATTTAAACCAATAACAGGACTTAACAGCCATCATGGAGTTTTTAGACGAAATTAAACCAAACAAATGGGTGAGTAGTGCCATCTCTGATGTTTCAATTATTACGGCCTTTACAAAGCAAAACTGTTCTCATTAACTGTAAAATAATAATACTGAAAAACCCAGGAAATTTTCATCCTTGTCATTTTTTCAGGTATCATTTCTTGATATCATGAAAATGCTTGATGAACTGTCCGCCGCTAAAAAGGTATGGTTTCCTAACTAATCGCTAACATTAACATCGAATCTTGTCTCTTCTACTTCTTACATTAATAAAAGGTGTCTCAGAAAACACACCTCCAAAAGGTTTGACTTATATTGTACTAGTAAAGATAGGAACCTAGCTTAAACACTTCCAAGATTATTTAGAGTCAGAAAAATTGCTCAGTTTTTTGTGCCATATATTGTATTCAGAAATTTTTACAATTATAGTGATTTGCTATAGTCACGTTTGTTGTTCGAATAAAAAGTTAGAGTACGAAATACGTAAGTTTTATTTCATGCAAACAATTGTATTCACTTATGAATTATAAAGAACATTGATATCGCTGTATCCCATTTTTCATGAAGCTTCCAGGTGATAGAACTCTCCATTTTTTTGAAGATTACACAAGGACCAATCAGGTATGCCTTTGGAAAGAAATAATGTAAAACGAAAACAGTTAGGAACAAAGGAATGAAAAGTCATAACCATCACAACAATTTTTTATCTTAACCTCCCCGTTTGTTCCTCCCAATATCTTTATCATCCAGTGCCTTACTTGAAGATGTTTGCAAAATTAAACATAGCCCAAACCAAATCCGTCACTACACCCCACATATGAAATAAAACCACAAAACTATTTATTGCATCACATGGTTATACCAAATTTTCATCAGAGTCTTATGAGGAAGATAGATCAGGCATGCAAAATGTGCAATTGTTAAGAGACTTAGTGAGCCGGGTTATCATTTTCCTAGTACACTGATTAGAACCAGTAGGGAAAGCGAACTATGCGGCTGAAAAGATCAATTATATATTGAGACATTTGACTACCAGAATTTAATTCAAAAAATGATAAATTATGCAGACACATCAGACTACATTTTAATTGGTGATCTACATGACATCAAATTCTTGCGTATATAATCTTCATTTGTGTAGTGAAGAATACAACCGCCCTCCTACTTCTCTCTTATAAAATTTCGAAATGTCTCCAAGGCAAGCTTTATGCTCTCACATACTTTTTAAAAATAAAAAAATGAGTTGCTTTTGCAAGTTTGTTGCCTGATTGAGAGATGGTGTTCTTTACGCTCTCTGAAAATGGACCGGCCAAGAACGGTGTAATTTTCTTTCATGAAGTGCGAACTTCCTCCAATATTTTTTTTTTTCAAATAATTGTCTAAAAAGCATTAGTGTTGTAAAGTTGCACTTTCGTTGGGGAGACTCATTCTGCAGACATCGATAAATAATTTAGCACGAAAACAATCTTCCAACGCCAAAAGAACTTCGTAATATTTATGGCAAACTTCATTTGAAGAATCCGTCGTTTTTATTAAGTCAAATTAACTTTTAATAAACCGAAATATACGGAGGCTATTAATGTTTTCGTGGAAACATTTTGCTACGGTACTAATTATATATTTTTTCTGGATTTTTTGCGACCTATTGTTAGATGTCAGATATGAACAATTCGTTCACAAGGTAACAGCGCATGTACGACCAGGCTCAGTAAAAATTGCTATATTTTCTTTCAGATAAATTTGATAACCTTTGTTAACTTGACTGGAAATCTACTTACTTCACAATGTGTAAGTTTTTTTTTTTAAAAAGCAATTGAAAGTATTTTGCTTGTTTGTTACTTTTCAAAGAATATGCGTTTTGGATGCCAGTATCTCTGGTATCTATCTTTTGAAAGTATTTGTACAACGGAGCTCTGGTGTCAATGCCGGGAAATTTACAATTTTGCTTACTCCGCATTGGAAATCTTGGTAAAGGACTTAAATACTCCACCTACATTTTGAGTTTTTTTTTCCGGCATAATGGTCCGATGTCATACTCAAACAAATTCAAAGAAACATAAATTTCAATGAACCGCAAATTTTACTAAGGACGTTAAGAGATAAAAATTGATGATAAATTTACTTTCCTTGCAACAAAAATATACTAAGGTGATGACGGTCTCTCAGAACAGGGCAACGCAGACTACACAAAATTAAACTCCTAGATGATATGATGCATTGAAACACTTTCAAACAGAAACAAACAATAGGGAAGGGAGACAACAGGACATATCGCCTACACCAGAACCACGACCTTGTTGCATACCAAATGGTCATTTGTGTAATCGCCCATTTTATACATTCATCCCATCTGGTACAGATGTGTGATGGCATATGCAAAATATGCCTGAACGTGTGAGGCCGCGTAGCAACATAAACAATAGAGATCTTCAAAAAATGTGGCTTACAATAGAACATTTCGAAATAAATCGGCAAAGCTGTAATTACCACCCAACAAAATTCAAAACAAATTTTAATTGCACTACATTCGTTCCATCCATGCTTCGTATTAACGGTGGGACTTGTTATGATGCCAACCGTTTGAACTGTTGTAGAGGACATATCCTCATACTTGTTAATGACCCCATCCCATAGATGAAACTACCGTTTTTTGTCCTTTCTATCCCCTTTGCCAGATTACACTTCAGTCACTGCAGAGGGCGTTCAGAAGCATTGTGGAGTCCAAAAAGCAAGTGAGTATATTTCAAAGCAGAGCAGTTGTTGTTTCAAAAACATTTAAGTTATTCCGTAAGGTGGGGACTGAAAACTTAATAAAATTTTATCGCACAATTATCTAGTCTGAGAGGTCACTGCATTAAATGTTTAAAGAATGACAACAAAATGATGTTCTTAAGTGGTGATCCAAAGTGCGTTCTCTATATTTGGCAACATTTCAACCTCATATTACTGTCCCTACAGCACCCTTTGGTTTTAGCCGAAGCGTTCCTGCAATATCATCTTTTAGGATATGTAAGTAATGTTAGCTTTAACTGAATCAATTGTGAAACATTTTTATGGTAGATGAAGTTGCATGTACGCATATGTTCAGCACTTCGTACAGATCTGCACCGTTAATCATATGTTCAAGACACCTGTAGAACTGTTGTTTATTCATGGATAGTAAGAGAAAAATAGACTTCAATTGGTTACTCCTTAATGATAGAAGAAATATAATTTCAATCCTACTTCATACCAACTTATCTGCGCTTCTGACAAAGAAGCTTTGAAACTTTTACACCTGGCTTTCGTTTAACATTGCTTTTGATAATAAACTTTTCCTATCCAAAACGTGATTTTGGACTTAAATAAATGTTGTCTTGCATTGCTTTTACTGTAGTTGCACAAGTGAGTTAACTTGTAGATTTGCATTTTCAGACTTTTTTTATAATGATTTTGAAAACAAAGACTAAAAGACAGCAACAAGGTTACTATTTGATGAGAAAATACTGAGATTGATAAAGTTTAAGAACGTCAATGTTACTTACATAATGGCGATGATAAAGATGAAGATCTTAATGTATTATTGACACTAGCAATAGAGAAAATAATAACGACAGTGTTGATGACGATACAAATGACAATAAAGGTTGTTGTTGCATTTTATTTACCTTTTTTAGATGTCAGAAGAGGATGCAGTTAAGGAAATGATCTACTTTGTGCATAGCAAAAACGTAAGAAATGTGAAAAGTAACAATCCTTCCAAAATTATTTTAAGTGTCCCAAAAATGTAATGTTTAATGCAAAGGTGACAAATTATTTAGGATGTACAATCAAAAGATATGAAAAAAAAAGCAAAAACGTAATGGTCCATCCTCGGCTTTCTTACGTTTGAAGTGACTTGCATTACAAAGTTTTGAATGTGCAATATACTACTATTATAAGAACAACCAAGTGTCCTTGGTGACAAAATGCTTGCTATGGCAGAAGAATAAAATTGGTATAATGCTGATCAGTTGATGAATAACTGTCTTCTCGGTAATCAGACAAGTATAGGTTAATATGTAGCCCTTGGTTTTTGGTTGAAACGTGTTTTTGTGTACCTTCTTTAATATACTGCATACTCACCATTCGTCTCTATTAATGCACTGTATTTTTTCTTTCAGATACCTCTCCACTATTTCTTCCACACTACGTATCTACAGTACGGTGAGGTATGAAAAAAAACATATAATTAAGACAAGAAAGATGTAATAAGTGTCACACATTGCTTTAATTTTTCCCAGTTAATGAAAGAACAAGATCATTATTTGTTTCTTTTCAGAAAGCAAATGCTAAGAATAAAACTAAACTCTTTGTGATTTTCAAGAGGCTGTTGGAAAGGATGGTAAGCAGTTTTCAAAATTTGACGTACGCCATCAAAACTTTATTCATTTTTTCTAGTACTTCAAAAATACATCTACCTCCTTTTTTGAAATTAAACTGGTAAAATTGTGATCTTGTATCGTTCGGTGATTTAATCCTCTTCTCCCCTCTTTGATGCTAAAGCCTGTCAAATATAGGTCATTAATTAGCAACTTGTCTTCTGAATTAAACTGAACTGGTTTCATCAATTTTAACATAGACTACATGATGAGACTATGTTTAACTTACCAACGGAAAAGATATTCACATCTTCTTTTTTAATTCTACCTGTCAAAAGGCATTTTTTACTTTTTGTCACGTCTGTTACAACCGATAATGTAACCAGAATGCAAGGCATTCATACTCGCGAATGGAGGCGGTCTTTAACGGTTCTCTTGATATTAATAAAAAGTTGCTTAACTTAGCAACTCCCAGACGGCAGTAGGTTCCATTTTTAGATTCTTTGGTATGACTCGACCGGGGAATCGAACCCAGTCCTTCCGCGTGTTAGGTGATTTTTTTATAATGAGGTTTGCGCATTTCAGAAAAATATATAAGTGTTGAAAATTTATGCAGGTGAAACATTAGTAATGGAAGGTGAGGGGAAAAGAAGTTTTTATGATGCAAGCTCGAGCTTTAGAAAAGTATATGTGAGTGATCCGTTTATAATGATGTTAAAATTGACTGATAAAACAAGAAGTGGATAATATTATCTACTAGATCTAGGAAAAAAGACGTGTTTAGATTGCAGAAGAATTATTTTATTAGTATTTTCAGGCAGTAGCCAAAACTGTCAGAATTTCACGCATATTATTGGAAGTTCAAAATACCAAAATTTCCTCACGAATGACAATTTCAGTATTTTTTAACTTCCTTAGTGTTCTCAGTATTGTTCGATGGCAGTGCTTATTACGGTTCGGCAGTTCAACCGGATCACCCGTGAATGCGTCGCATGATCACCCACAAAGCAAGCATATAATTCCAGGTCAGAAGAGATGTAACTTAGCTATCGTCTTGGCTAATGAGGTTTAAGGGTAGAGAGAGATAACCACGCAGTCTTTTATTTTGCTACTCCTCATCAAAGATCTCTCTTCCCATGTAATTGTCAACAACAAAAAACAGTATAGAATTTTTCATCGGCATCCTTTTTCTGTGGTTGGATAAGTGCGCAGCTTGTGGTATTTTCCCTTACAGTACGGTTGCTCAAAGAAACCGTTTTAAATTTGTCTCACAAGATTGCTAAATCTAATTATACCATGCCGTCAAGTACAGCCACCAATGAAAAAATCTAATGTGAGAATATTCACCAAATGCAGAACAAAAAAAACTTGGGTTGATTTTAACTAAGTTTATTTATATGCGGTTAAGCAAACAGGTATATAGGTCATGCGCATGGCACATTTGACTTTCAACTGAAACACATCAAAACATCGACATGGCTTTTTCAAGCCATGGTAGCAATTGATATCACCAACTGTATCGTATGTCGTTCAGCTGATCATGTGGTCACCGGCAAAGCAAGCGCCTATTCGTAAGGGTGATTTATGTTTCAGTTGAAACGTCCAGGTCAGAAGAAAACTACGTTATTAATATTGCACAATTTTTGCATCCGGGAGACTATGTTTTCTTATCCGTTCACTATTCCCAACCCTCTGTGACGGTCTTCAGTTCTGAACAAAATAAAATATAACTTAAGTTTGTCGCCCTTGTTACAGTTATAAGTTGCTTCATTATGAAATGAAACCCCCCGTTCAATGTTTTTCTTAAAACAACGCCTAAACTTTTAAGTCAACAGGTTGCTCGGATGTTTCAAACTGTAAGAAAAGAAGGGTAACGACCATTTCATAAAGAACGGCAGTTGACAAAAACTATAGAAAGGGCTTCTGAGAACCCATACAGTCGTTCCAAGAGCCACGTGATTGAAATATCCCTCAAGTAACATGCCTCAACGTGTAATGAAACCAGAGACATCCTTAAATAAATTATCTGCTTTCATGGTAAACGCCTTTTATTTTACGAACGCTTACAAAGTAAAAAAACCAACAAGGTACAGATTGAAAAAACTGCAACAAGTCCATGAAGCGACTGCTATACTTCGCATTCGCTCGTAAAAACGACCGATAATGTTAAAAAAAAAGAACCAAAAAAAAAAAAAATACCTATCATATTAAAACAATATATAGTGTAAAAAAACGGTATTGTGAAAATCCTTTTAATCGATAATGTTAAAAAAGGTACCGATAATGTAAACACTGGTTTAAAGAGGGTCTCATATGGTCCTTCTTTAAGGTGGGAATTTGTGCCAATGTATGTAGGTAGGAGAGTAGAGCGGGAAGGCAAATGGGTTCATGGGTAGGTGCGTGTGTACATGTGTATGTCCGCATGTTACCTGTGAGCATGCACCTGTGTAAATTTATTGGTGTATACACTCTAAACACAGTTGGGCAAACAAAACTCATGCTACATTGCTGTGGTAGAAAATTGCTAAAGGTGGGTGAAACACCACGATTTTGCCCTATTATTACATTAATTTTGTCCAACAAATTTAACGAAGTTAGTTTAAAAAGTTTCATGTGCTGTGTTTCTCCAACATTGGGGAATTTTTGCCCATCTGTTCTTGGAATGTATAAATGACTATGCTGTTTCTGAGTATAGCCTTCATCACGGGAGGAGCCAGGACTTTTTATTGGGGGAAAACTACAGGGCCCGATCGCCGTACGGGGATTTATTTCTTTGAATAATAAAGTACCCTACGAAGTAGGCTAATCTTATGCTAATATCATATGCACCATTAGCATCATTTGATGTCATTCTTTCTGTGCCATAACAAAGTATTTTTTTTTTCAAAATTCGACTGAGGACATGGCCCCTGGACGCCCTCATGCTATGCCAATGGTCTATACGTGGTTTATGACTTGATTAATGAATATTCACTTGTCGCTCTAACATTAGAGGCGCTACGGGGAGGGTAAAAGATGGGATATTTTATCCTTGTTCCCCTACTTGTCTCCAGCCAGTTAGGTAAATTAGGAGTTGGGATTACCGGAAAAATGATCAATATGCATCTCATGAGACTTAATTTTTCATCCAGAGATACTCTCAAACTTCAGAATCCCCCGGGGCTTTGCCCTATGGACCCTCATCCTTAGGCGGTTTGGGTCTAGCTTCGCGATGCGCCCATTAATGTTTGCCCCCAACATTTTACTCTTCATAATCAACATTGTGTTAGTAACACTTGGGACAAAGCAAGGGGTGCGATAGATGACTTTGGTGACCTTTTGGATGGAACCGAGCATGCTGGGTACGACATTTTATATCGTATTGCATGTCCACTCATATACTGAGCAATCTGTCCTAATAAACCAGTAAGCCGCTTCCTGATCAGACATTGATTTCTGATGTTTCTCCCTGCATGCATTTTCTCTAGTGAATCGGAAGAATTCATATCCCAGTTAAAAACCACGTATAGGCCATTAGTGTAGCTAGAGGAATGCCAGGGTGAATGCCCCTAATCGATGTCTAAAGAAATATTTCGTAATGCTACAGATAGAATGATGCTAATGATGCAAATGATATTATCACCAGTTTAGCCTACACCTTGGGGTATTTTACTATCCGAAATATTTCCCCAGACGGTCCTCAGACCCTGTAGTTGGCCACCCCGCCTCACATTAAAAAGTCGTGTCTACTACCGTGATGACGGCTACACTCCGACACAACTTAGTCAATTTTATACACAATTAAATTCAAACAGGGTACAATCGCACATACTCATGAACGCACGCACCCACACACAATTCTATTTGCTTTCCCGCCCTCCCCGCTTGCCGCCTGCCAGCTTACCTGAATGCCTACATAAACTCACACACATACACACATATAGGTGCGACCAAATGAAACCCTCCTTAAAACATTTTTTACATTACCGGTTCTTTTTTCACATTATCGGTAAATTGTTTTTTTCACATTATCGGCTTTTTTTTACACTATCCGTGTTTTTCTCTTAAATTATCGGTATTTTTTACATTATCGGTCGTTTTTTCATTACCTGTTAATTTTTACATAATCGGTTGTAACAACGTCTTATTGCACACCTTACTGTCCAGTAGCTGCACATTGGTATTTATCGTGGCGTTAAACGGTGGTAGGACGAGACCACAAAGTTGTCTGCATTGTGAAAGGTAACATTTAAATCACGATATTTTTCATACTATCTAATGACGGATACTGATGTAAAGGATGTAGGCTGTACAATAAATTTTAGACTGCATATGAAAGCAATTTATATGTAACACGTTCCACCAGTTTCAGGCACTTTTCTACTGTTAGACACACTCTTTGTCTTTCGGAAGAGACTGGTCACTGATCGTTAAAAATTCTTTCATATTGTTCTTTGCCGCGCCTTTTAGGTGGGTAGATGCGCAATGTTTAACAAGGCGTTTCTTGATTGGTTGTATCGATTGTATTGCTTGTTCGGCTGAAGGATTAGGTAAGGGATTAGGGTTGTCTTTAGCGAGTGAAAAAAAAAAAAAAAATCCTGGTAAACAGTGCACATCGCCACTTTACAGTTACTTTAGCACTTTGCGTGAATCTCGAAAGAATATTACGCACCTTTGATTCGCCACTGTCCAGCGGTTAGATGTTGTGTCCCCAAAAGGTATAGTGAATAAAGCACATCTGCTGTCAAAGCGAGATAATTTTGGAACGAACCTGCAATACAGTGATCATATTTCAAAATAAACAATGCTACATTTAAACAATGTAGATACTTGTCCTGATAAAATTTGTTTCAAATAACATTTAGAAATGCTCGGGATAACCGCAATAGGCTTTCATCTTTCATTTTTTCTTATAGCAATCTAATGCAGGGGAAAGCAAGGTAAAACTCTACCCTCAAAGGAACGGCCGAAACATCATAAAGCAGGTAGACCCTATCCAGTACCTATAAAGTTACATTTAATACATTTTATTTTATCGTTTATACAGTATCTATTTTAGTTAGTTAGGTGGATTTTTACGGCCAAGTTCTTTTCTGATTGGTTTAATTAAGTCGGGATGGCCACAGTCTTTTAACAGTTACAGTTGTGTCTCACTGGCTATTTCCCTATTCCTCTTCCCATGCGGCTGTTTTTGCTGATTTTAAATTTTCCTTGCAAAAAGAAATATCAAAATAACGTCTGCGTAAATTTTGCTTGAAAGTTCTGCGAAACGCAATTTCTCTGAAAGCTCCGCGCCGTAACATCGCGGTCCCAGTTCAGATAGTCTTCCAGTCATTGGCGTACGAGCCGGGGAGGAATGAACAGGCTTTCCTTGCTTTTCTGCGAAATGGAAAATTCGGGCAGGAATTTTAAGTCACAGTCTTTCACAAAATAATGACCGAAGTGGTCGAATTACCAAATTCTTTCAAGCATTTGCCCGAAAAATAGAAAATTAGATTAAATAGGGTAACAACTTAAAGAAAAATTAAAGAGAGAGAGAAAAAAAAAACACATTCTGAAAGTAACTTCAATACCTGAGACGTGCAAATGTATACTTAACAGCGAAATTATTTTTACTTATACACTTAGTGACAATAGGACGTAAGTGTTAGTGTCAAAATGCGGCATTTCTATTTAGATTTATGTAGTCATTCTACGTTAAAAAATGCACCATTTCCATATTATTCTCATTAGGGAAGTGACGAATGTCAAAATCCAAAAAAAGCTTTGAACAATACGCGCCAACCAACTATGGCGTTTCGCTTAGATATTCCTGCTAGCGTTCGCCTCCATATTTACCCTTTCCGCCACTACTGACCCTCTCCTCTTCTGGCGAATCCTGGATCCACCACTGTACTTAATATATATTTTCTTTGCCTTAGCCACTTTTTGATACGAAGTCGATTGGCAAATTCTGCAGTGACTTCATTAAGGCAAATTTCAAAGTATTTTGCAACTTGATTCCCTCTTCTTTCATTGAACATTTATGAGAAGACAAATTTGCGTTAACCCTATTTGTAAGCCATGAAAAACATTTCTGGCTATCCGAGGGATCCTTTTTCATGAAATATTTGTGGACTTCCGATTGCGATGTACTGCGATTTGACAGTCTTTCAGACAGGTACACGTTTTTGAGGATAATATCTTGTGTCCTGCACCTCATTTTCGAGCCTATTTGTATATTGATAGATAGACATAACAAACTTTGACATTTACCCACAGAGCACAGTGTACAGTCCCATTAATCAATTTATGGAGGATAATAATGACTACACAGAACAGGTAAGCTGTCCTTTTAAGGTTTCATGGTATTTAAAAAAATGGATTCTTTTTGCAAAGTATATGTTGTTATTACATATTTGCATGCATGTTGACCAGAACTTGTCAGTTCGTATGAACCAACTTTCAAACCATCCGTCCAAGTGCTTGAACCATTTTTTTTTTTTTTTGTTAACTTTACGGCATGAAAACAAAACCAAGTACCAATTCTGATAGTTTAATTTTTCAAACACCCCAAGAGTTACATTTGTTATTCCAGTATGAATACTATCTTAAAAGATCCAAAACATTTTTACTAGCTTGGAGTGGGACAGATATTTGCTGCTTTTCATCCATATTTCTTTCATTTAAAGTTAAGGCACGGTATCAGCAGTTGAGAGCAATAACAATGCAATATCACATCAAAATTGCTTTTTATACGCACGGTTTTTCGTATTTAATGTCAGATGAATAGGTGGATAAACGTAAACCATAATATTTTCCCCAAATAAGTCAGTTTTTTCTCTGTTCCTATTACTTAAAAACTAAATCAATCTCTTATCCTTACGTAATTTTTACGTATTGTTAACCTTCCTCGTTGTTTGAAATGTGACTTCATGAGTAGTGCAAGTAACCGGAACTTATTCCGAATATTTATTCCAAACTTATGCCCGACGTGCTCATTCAAGCCATTCGCTTAATGTCACTTAACTTTAATTTGGAAATTTTTTTATAAAACAGTTAATTATTTTCAACTGGGATTCTAACCTACTAATGTTCCGTTTCTTATTCCATGTGTACTTTGGTGTGAAATTATGATTTCTCTTATTTGATACTTTATCTAATAGTTAAAGAGTGCAATACTGAAACGGTCTTGTCTCCTGCTTCATTTAAATGTACTGACACCGTTCACATTTCATTCCAAACGTATTTTTCAACAGGACTTATCTTCGATTTTTATTGAAGTCCTCATTTGTTCCATTGAAACAGAAGTGAGTATTAGCATAATTGAAATTTACCTTTCTTTTTTTTCACATGTAATTGGACTAATTTATTGGTAGCAAATCTACAAATAATTTCACGAGATCCTAGCAATATGGATCTCGCTTAATCTCCACTTATGCTTTAAATATAACATTAAAAACGAAACTTCAATTAATGTCGTTACACATAATTTTCAATTGAAATTATTAATACGCAGGACGATTACGAGACATGCAAATCAATGCTGAAATCAGCTCAAAATAATGGAAGGGTGAGTTATGAAATTTGGTACGTTTAAATTATAAAATTAATTATTTTGAGTAATTTCAAATTTAATAACAGGAGCATTCAAGAAAAAAGTGTTTGTTTTCTGTTAAATCACTCAAGATGCTCCAGTTCCAAATTTCACTAAATTTCATTTTTGTATTACCATAGAGCTATGTAAACGTTGGTGTAACTTTCCGGATTCGATCGTCTCTGACGCACGGTGTTATTTTCTTTTTCGACCCAGAATATAAAATTATTGGGTGATGATAACAATATGCATTTTTTATTTTGATGTAATAGTACTTTTTAACGACCATCACTGCACAAAATTTTTCACAGCTTTCTCCAAGGAACTACGTGGATGCAATTTTAAGCTGCATAAGAAAGAAATGGGTAAATAAATTCTGCTTTTTTACATTGTTTTGGAAAGATTCTTCACATAAAGGTATTTATATGCAGTCAGTGTACGTTTAACGTTATAACTAAAAGGGAAATATTCGGCTTGATATCCCAACTATTGATATTTCAGGAAATAGTAATTTAGTGAAATGGTTGTTTTTCAATATTTTCCAAAGGCATATTCCAGCTGCTTGGATTTCCAAGTTTTCTGTCAACATTACCTGCATGAAATTCCTTCCCGATGGTGGATCTTCGTTCCCTGGCCTTCATTTTGTACATTCGCACAGCGAGATCAAACACAAAGATCCTGTTCGGGCACAGAGAGTGTGGGCTAATAAGATGCCTATAAAAAGAAAAAAAAAAAGAAAAAAGAAGCATAGGCTAGTCAGAAAAATAAAAAACCTTTTTTGCGAGTCCCTAGAAAACAATTTCTCATGAGATTCTAGAAGACAGTTTCCTTTTAATTTGATTTGCATTGAGGTAATATTAGTTATGAATGTAGGCATTTCTTCTTGACATGTTTAAATGTTTATCACAAATAGCAGTATATAAAGGGAATCAATGTTATCTGTATCTCTGATTCTCAAATGGCTTACTTCAATTCTTCAAAATAAAACGAGATAAAAAAGAAAGGAAACATTGTTTTAGAATATGAGCTCTGGACTGTCGGGAGAACAAGAAAGCTGCTTCAAAACGAGCATGTGCCACAAATAAATAGTTTTAACATACCTTTCAGTTGCGGACTGTAGGAATATCATGCAACGAAATGACGATTGGTTAGGGTATATATACCATCTTCTCCATGCGATTTTTCAAATTTTTCAAACAGCAGCTGGCGCGCTGCTTGAGTATGCAACCTCACAACGTAATGTATGCTCCCGACTAATTTGATAGAAATCTTAACCACATCACTGTAAAATAGATACCCATAGCCAACCTGTATTAACATTGCTGATACTTGGGCCTGTTTTACCTATAGTAAAAGTCCTGATAATACCATTTACAAAGGCTATCTGGAAATATGATTAAAAAAATCACTACCTTTGTTAAAAATGTGCAGCGGATTAGGCCACAATTTTGTCGGGAAGAAATTCCAGCGTGCTCCCACCACTCACACTACTCGCACACTATGGATATTCCTCTTTTTTACGAATATTAACTGCCGGCCGTCTATTTAGAATTCCATCAGCTCCATTTGATTCATCATTATTTTCGTGTATGTCGACTCATTTTAATAGGACATTAATTTTCCGAATATCTTGTTTTCTATTGGAATCTGTGGCTTATTTAATAATTTGTGCCTTTTTCATAAACGGGACCTAATTATGGGATCTCAGCTTCTGTTACGGCGTTTACGCATGTCACCATTTTGTAATCACCTTGACACACTAGACGAGTCCAAACGGCCAAAAGGAATAACGATACTCATCACCACCTGGGCCCACCATGAAGAACCTGTCATCTCCGTACAATGTCGTTTTAAACCGAAATCTGATATATTTTTTCTTTGAATAAAAGAATGGCATTTTTCTCTAAGTTTGTTTAAAGGATGGTCACGCTACACCGTTTCATTACCACAATTTTCCAAAAGGGAAACTGTTCTGCTGTCAATATAAAACATCAATCGTTCAAAAGAGTGATGTTCGTTCGGGGAATAATCCGAAATTTATTTTTTTTTTCTTTCATTTGACGTGTTTGTGTGTGTTTTTCCTTTCTTCGGCGCTCGAATATCTGATCAGCGAATTTGTCCATGTGACGTAATAAAATAATTGGTTAGTTTTATTTGTGTAACCCTTTCTAAAAATCGCTGCAGTGTGGCCCGCGCTTGAGTACGCGTTTGATAACAGCATTTTCAATCATTTTCTTTTTGTATTGCGAATGCATATTTCCATCCATAACTGTGTCAAAATATGTGCGTTGCGTTCGGTAAAAGCTCTTCTGCCTCTACTCCCTGTCTTTTCACTCGTTGGAACGGAAGACAACAGAACAGCCAATTTCGTCATGCCACCTACTTTGTCAAAGTTTAAACTCGTGCATGAGGGGGAGGAGAACTGAGAAAAGAAAGAGTTTTTAATCTGATTACTAGCGCTAGACGGTGAGTCCTGTTTCAGGTAACGATACGACAAACATTCTGCATAACCTAGTTAACGCTTTGCCCAAGCGGAAAGGGATGCAAGAGACCGCTCCTTCTAGGATCCTCAGGATCGCGTGTTTGGTGTAACGGCAGAGCGCCAGCCTCTCACGCGGAAGTCCTGGGTTTGATTCCCGGGTATAGTCATCCCAAACACTAAAGATGGAACCTACTGCCGGTGTGCGTAATGCTCCGCATAAGAGGGAAAACAAGCCAGTAATCCACAACTGGAAGAAAGGACGTGGTCTGCTCGCCTTGAACCAATAGGTTGAAAACCGGGCTGTAAAACTTCATCTAACTAACAAACTAATCTAGGATCCAGGGGCGAGTTCCGTAAACGTCTCCTCGCAGTTAAGTGCACTCTAAAGGACAGAGAAACCTTATTGCACTAGCATTTTAATTATACCAAAGGTATGAATGGAATTTTACTTTGACTTTGAAATGTCTCATTGTCTGCCTTATGGTTCCAGCACAAATTTTGTCAATTGTGGTGATGACAAAATGTCCTTTCTTATAGAGTAAGTTGTCGTTAACAGCTGCTAGTTAACTTTGTTATTGGGATCCTTTTTAGTTTTGTGTGAAAACTAATAGATCGGCTTGTATAATTCGCAAGGTTTGTCTGTCCTTCAGCGGTTTCAGTGATACAGTTTGTTCCTGTCTAGTGAGAAATCGTTTTTTAATGTGTCTTTTTTTGGAGTACCTCATGTTTTTCGTTAATTCTTGACATGTACAGTGCCACATTAGGAATCACTTTTATTGGCTCTAAAGTTTAATTTCATACAAAAGCATCGCTTTAGGACGGTGACATTATTTTCAACCTAGTTTTGCTGGATCATTGAAAGAAAAGGTTCCAAAGCGGAAATTGCTTTGGTCTTAGGTGTTCTTTTTGTGTCTTCGCTTTCAAACCACCCCACGAAATGATCTACGTTAGAGGTAGTATTAGACACTGGAAAAAGTTTCAACAGTTAGTTAAAACTTAGCGTGTAAGGGATGGTATTGGTTGTATGATACATGCAAAAAATATTATTATGCGTCTTTTTTACAAATGTAAACCCTATTTATACAATATTATTTATGTGATATGAGGGTGTAATTTGAAAGTCAGATAGTGAGCTTATGATACATACCTTTCTATTATCTTAGAGTGTGCCAATATATCTTCTTATGAGGTATATCGTATTTGATGTTGAATGCCATTGATGTAATTGACGTTCCCAAATAGACTAACAACAGTTACTTTTGACGTTTCTTAATTTTCAGATTACCCAAGACTTTCAAGAAAATATTTTGCGATATATACTTTTCCAAAAGCTGGTATGGGCATTTTGTCATTATTACCTTTATCATATACAATTTTTTCATTAACTACAACTATGATTGTTAAACTATTTTGCAATTACTGGTTTCAAGTTCAAGGGTAAGCTGTAAAGTGTTTTTTCTTCTCATTATTATATCTTATTTTTAGGTGACGGACCAAGATGACAAGAGCAGTTGCTTTCAAGCTTTACTGGAAGTGGTAATATTAATTTGGGCACTATTCCATTAACTGAAATTTTTTCATTATGATTTAGTCAGGATTTAAACGATTTTATTGGAATCTTCCGGAAACGAATCATTCTATACTTTAGACATTTAAAGCCATAAGCGTACTATTTCAATTTCGGCGAAGAGGAATTCCTTGTCCGAAGGATGTGAACTTGCTTTAAAGACTATCTAGCGAAGCGCCACCAAACGTTGCAGCTTAATGTACTCTAAATTTTAAAAGCGGAACCGTTAAAATAGTCTCAATGACGAAGTTGAGATAGTAATAAAATATAACGCTATTTTGAGAGTTTGTCTGCAATACAATTCAACACTTCGAAATAAAATAAGAAACTGCAAAGTGATCAGAAGTTTTCCTGAACATAATGCGGGATATAGTAATTTTTGACGTGGGGAAGCTATGAACACTTATTCACAATCCCTAACCACGTGTTTTTCTTTCCCCTCTAAAAATCTTGTTTTGTTGATTGGCTTACATACAAAGCAATAATATTTTGTTACCTTAAATTCTCGAGCCATGCTCTGGAAATGTCGTTATGTTTCATCCTTGCAATGAATAAATATACATAAGTTTTTGCAAATAACGAAATATTACATGCTTACTTGCATTATTCTGTTATTATGTGCGTTCTAGTTTTCATATCTTGAAAAGACCCCACTTCTGAGGCCACATTCCCTTGTTTCTGGTCCTCTTGACAATATTTTGTCCCGAAAGATAGATATCCCGCACTAGTTTCGATGGTTATGGTGAGAAATGGTGACTAGCCGGAACACTGTATAAACAGAACATCACTATGCGAAAATTGGAATATCTGCATTCTACAATCTAAGTCACAAAACATGTCACTTCGTTAGTAAAAAAGTAAGATGAGATATAACGATACCTACACAAAAATATGTACGTGTTAAACCCGCACGTGTTTTATATGGGGAAAAAGTAATAGGTAACCACGGTCTCAATAGAGTTCAAATATCGTGTGAGTCCTTTTTAGTCGCATCTCCTGACAAAGGAGAAATACCGTGGGCACATTCTGCAACCTCCAGTCAACATGGTGACCACCATTTAGGTTATCCTTACAAAATGCTTAGTCAGTGCAGATACCAGCAACTGTGTTTGCTCTTTTTGTTAAACGGATCTTTGACGTCCCGTAACGTCTTTTGAGAAAATGTCATGTTACAATTTGTTTCTAAAAATAGGATTAGACAGACTTACAGGGAGACACAAAACAGTTATAGGTAATTGAAAAACACTCTAACCGACCTTTATTGTCGTTGTACGAATTAGATAGCCTGAGAAATATACTTGGAGTCTTCTCTTGTCCAAACAATAGACATTCTATTTTTAAAGTTAGGGTTAACAAAGCAGGGACAAAGGAAAATACAATGAGGTCCTCAGGTTGTGTGTAAAACCAACATGTTTGTGCGTGTGTGTATGTGTATGCGTGTTGGTGACACTTGGCTCGTTAACACTATATCTCAAGAAGCGAAACTTTGAAAGTTGTCAAACTTGGTACATAGATTCCCTACATTGAGAGAAAGAACTCTATTGTTATCGGTGGAGGTCAAATGTGATCTGGGGTCAACAAGGGTCAAAGCCTGAAAACCTTTTTGATGCAAAATCTCAAGACAGGAAACTTGTATGAATTTCATGTTCGGTGTGTCGATGCGTCACCAATGGTCAAAGTCTGAAAATCTCGTTAACACGATATCTCAAGTTAGGAAACTTGGATAGAGTTCAGAGTTAGTGGGAAAATGTCCTATGGTCAGGAAACGGTCCCTTTTGTTTTTTGGTGGATGTCAAAGGTCATGTGGGGTCATCAGGAGTCAAAGTCTGAAAATCCTTGTAAAGCAATATCTCAAGATGTGGAGTGTGGATGTGTTATGTTCAGAAGATGCAGATGGAGGACCGTTTCAATTTTCGTGAAGGTCAAATGTAATCTCTGTCACCAGAGTCAAAGAGTAAAAATCTCCTTAAAGCAGCATCTCAACATAGGAAACTTGGAGAAAGTTCATACTTGGTATGTGGATGTCTGATGATCAGAAAATGGCCTTTTTTTGGTGGAGGTCAAAGTTCATCTGGGGTCATCAGGGGTCAAGGTCTAAAAACCTCGTTAACGAAATATCTCAAGATATGAAACTTGAACAGACTGCATATTTGGTATTTGGATGTGTTATGTTTAGGTGATGAAGATGAAGGTCCGTTTCGTTTTTGGTGAAGGTCAAAGGTAATCTGGGTCACCAGAGTCAAAGTGTGAAGATCTCCTTAACCCAGTATCTCAAAATAGGAAACTTGGATAGAGTTAATATTTGGTATGTGATGTCTGATGATCAGAAGATGGTCTTTATTGTTTTGGTGGGGATCAAAGGTCATATCTGAAACTCTTGTTAACACCATGTCTCAAGACAGAAACTTTGATAGATTTCTTATTTGGTATGTAGATGCGCTTTGGTCAGAATGTGGTCTTTATTTACTGGTGGGGATGAAAGGTCATCTGGGGACACCAGGGGTCAACGTCTGAAAATTGTGTTAATACGTTCTGTCAAGATAGCTGGCTGCCAGTCTGCCTGCCTGAGATCTATCTATGTATGGCTTTCAGTGATATCAAAGATCAGCCAGGGTCACTGGAGGTCAAAATATGAATCAAAACCGTGTTAGGTGTTGAACGCATCTCAATGTTGGAAACTTAAATATATTTCACATGCGGTATGTGGATGTACATTATGGTGAGAATATGGTCCCTATTCCTGATGGTGGATTTCAAACGTCATCAGGGATAACGAAATCATTTTTAAACATGATATAATATTGTGACATTTGAGTGAAAAGATATGGAACATGGTGCCATTATTTGAAATGGAAGATTTATGTATCATCGAAACCCCAATGCATTTCACATTCTGGTTAGAAAATCATTCCCTGAGAGCAGTTTTGAAGGAAATGGACCTTGTGGGGCATTGTTTTGTACAAGATTTAAGAACAGGCTGGAAAATGACTGTTCTCATTACATGAGCTTCCTAAATATGTTGTGATCTTTTGTTACTTTTGCCATTTAATGAAATTGTTTTTCTCACTATGAACCTTTTTAATTTTTGAACATTTTGGAAACGTGTAGAAAAAAACTACAAAGTGACTACTGCAGAAATGATAACTTTTTATGAGCTGTGTCATGAGTTTTTCGGATATTGTTGTTTCCATCAAAATGTCAGCCAAACGGTGGTATTTTTCCCCTTCAGGCATGGGTCTGAGCAGTGGCGTTGGCAGGATGAAATTTTTTTGGGGTCTAGTTAACAAGTGGGGGCCTGGTACCGCCGAGGATCAGGGGCGGCAAGACAATCTAAGCGGAGCGCCACCATTAGTTAGCGCGGAACGTACAGGGCAATTTTGGGCTTTACAAACCCTCCAGATGGCTGGAAACGGAACTTCCCACGTGTTTTAAGCTGTATGCACGCAGCCTTGAAATACGAATCTCATGTCTGCCACTTCTCAAATAGTGTGAATACAAAATCAATCTATAAAAAATGATAATGCATACACTTTTTAGGGACACAAAATTTGGGCATATCTGATCTGAACCATGACCTGGGGGATGAGACTAAAGGGAACCGGTATTTCCCTTTCTCTTGGGAAAAATTGCGAGCTTCAGGAGAACGTAGATCGCAAATGCGGCAATATTTGAATAGATTCAAATAGGAAAACCAAAATTAGTTGTGTCACATGGGGCACTTGTCATGGGAAGTAAGGAGGCAACACATAGGCCGACTTGTTAGGAATGGATGGGAAGAATTATTCGAAAGCAGTACCTTACCCTTAAAGGGCCAATCCTCTAATACCAAGCCACATTTTTTGTAGGGGTGCACTGAAATTCTCCATTGGCTCAGCCCCTTGACAGCTAATTCAAACAATGCAGAGTACCAAATTTTTAATTACACAACATGAACTGTACTGAGAGTGTTTTGTTGATAAACGTTGAGCTTTTGTATACTCGACTCGAAGCAATCAACTGAGATTGTCTCTGGATGAGGATGAATTTCAGGCAATTGTGGGAGGAGCTTAAGTAAGAAGGTTAGCAGAATTGGTACTGTTTGGGGTGAGATAACAGGGCCTTTAAGGCATATTTTGTGTATGAAAAAGTATAGGAATGGTCGTGTAAGAATGGTCTTCAGGGTATGGTTGCCTTGTTTCCCGTAAATCAACCAGCCATCCGAAAGGCAGAAAGTGTCTTAACTTAACAAAGTCAAATTCGAGTTTGCCGTCGAAACTTTCGTTTCATCTTCGAAGTGTAATGCAATAAGCAACGGTGCAGATTATATACGGCATCTAATTTTGTGGAAGTAATCATTTTGAAGTAATGACTTGATTTTATACGTTCACACAAAGTATGTTCTACACACATTCATGCATGTTGTCTTAATTGCTACACACTTTATTCATTTACTTTTTTGAAGGAAATACTTCAAATTGTATTTCCGTTCAAACATTCTTTTTTTTCTCAATTACTTTACCAGGGGGCAAAGAATTGGGGGGGGGGGGTGAAGAAATCTGGGGGCCTAGGCCCCCAGGCCCCCTCCAGTGGCTACGCAGCTGGGTTTGAGAAATTTTGAGAACACTAAAAGGCTTTCTGTGAGATGAAAAATGTGCCAAATTTTAATACCTAAGTTGATTTCCGTTTTTCTTCCAAAAATACTTACCAACATTTAAGATTTTGCAGAAATTTGTTGAAGGCACATTGCATTCTATTCGATCGATTTGAAAGTTATATTATTGGAAATTATTCTTAATTTCTTTCAGAATGGATTGATACATTTCTTAAGTTGTTTACACTCATGCAACAAGGACAAATCGGTAAGTGCACTAAAACACGTTGAATGTTAACTAATTATATCCAAAGCGTATGTAGCAGCAGTTAGCCATCAGAGCATTGAGCTGTCCTTTTTTGGGTATCATCACAAACGACCGGTATTATTTCTTTGCACGAATGTATTTAGGGAAACAACGTTTGTTCCATTAATTTTGGCATTTTTTCTTTTATGAGAACTATCGGGGTTTGATTTTATTCACGAAAAGAAGGTACAAGATCCATTGGTATCAATAATTAAACAGCGTTATGGCGTGTAGTTGTCTTTACCAAGAATGTAAAAATGGATTGTCCTCTGGATTTTGCTGCAATTGTATCGTGTGGTCAGCAACTTAAAATATGAGAAGAGAAATGTTGTGCTTTACTGGCGATTTAAGAATTCAGTTACGAATATACTGTTTGATAGATGTTGTTTTAATATGAATTACAGCTCTTAAATGTCGTTCAAATATTGAAGTCAAGATAAGTAGTGTTGCGTATTTACAACACTGAATGAGAGCAAATAATGAAACAAGTCTTTGTTACAGTTAATCTCCGGTTTATTCACTCCTTTGTAATCTCCAAATAATGTACTTGAAAGAAACTTAAAACTTGAGCGTTCCTTTGGATATTTCATATCTGGCTATAACTGATATAACTGGCTTTTGCTGGCTTTAAATGATTTTAACTGAATTTGACTGAATATAACTACATACAACTGAATATAACTGAATGTAACTGTACAAAGAATTATGCCTCCTCAGCGGGTAAATGAAATACAAATTCACAGCAGAACACCTTCTTACTCCTTCAAATCTTATTAGTGTCTGCCCACCCAGCATCGGAGGCCTAGCATAAATACTTTAATTTAAGGTACACCTACCAAAGGAATGCAAGGAATTTATCCTCCCCCAAATATCTTCTCCGTTTGGTCAAACATAACGGGGAATAAATCCCTCTTGTAAACATATATAACGGGGGAAAATAAATCCCTCTTCTAAACACATATAATGGGGAAGAACAAATCCCTCCTCCAAACACAGTGAATCAACTGACAAAATAGGAGCATTCTACAGATTCCTTGGACCATGATCGTGACACCAAGGAAACGGTATTTACAGACTAAAGAATAATTAAACTCTTTGCATAAATTGTACAGAATACATTTAGAGGATAGGCAGATAAGTTGAAAGTTACACAACAAGTAGTATGATCGAATAATTCATGTTAGAGATCTTCATTCTTTAGTCTTAACAAAAAATATATGGAACGTCTCCTCTGTCTGTTCTTTTATCTTCAGTAGTCAGTTATAATTCTACAGTAAGCAGTAAAACTATGATTGAGGAAGTGAATAAAATGCTACACTGGATTGCGTTGTATTTAATGGAGAAAAGTTCGTGCTAAGGTTTTAAGAGGATCTGTAGGCTAATACTCATTAATGAAGTGTATAATCAGCGAGAGAGTGTAAAACGGAGGAACAAACCGACTAATCGTTTAGTCAGCCGAGTGAGAGAAAATGCTTGTAGTGCTAAGAAATTTAATGTACCTATTGACCTAATAATTGTGAACAAGAACCAAAGTAAGGAAATTCAGGCCCCAAAACTACGAATGCTTGTAGTTGTCTGCAGATATTTCAGTATCTACAAATCTTTCGTTGGTATCAAATAAAAAAATGCAGAATTCTGTAGCAGATCGTGTTGTTAAAGAGCAGTGGGTCTTGTATACTCACCATGAAGCGGTTAACTGAAGCTGTGTCTTAGATATCTGAGGGAAGATTTTAATCAAGCAGATTATAAGAATTGGAACTCTCTGGGGTGAAAAAATTTTCCCTTTAAATAGAAAATAAAAGAACATTAATTAACTATTACAGAAGCATGTGGTGGTTGTCATTGTACAGAGTCAAAATATTATGATATTAAAGTTTTTCGCTAAAAACATAATTTTCAACTTTGTGATTTCTCCAAAGGTAAATGATGCATATTTCGTTAAACTAATAATTCAAAGCATCAAAAATGGAAAGGTATGTATAAAATCTTTTATAAATTTGGGGATGAATTTATATCATTAAAAGTTTTCATTGTAAATTTGCTTTTATGTTTTTTACAATTGTTGGTATTCGTAAATTAAAATGATAACATGTGTTATAACTGAATTCACGTAGTAAGTCGTTCTCCACAGTCGTTTCCCTCCCAATGGTCTCACCCCATTTATGAAAGATCAAATGCAATTGCTAAAGTACACTTTACATGATTATTTCTTTCTTCTATGCACTTCTATATACTTTTATAAATATATGTAACATTTAAAAGTGGAAAAGGCACGGTTATGTGTTTGGTACCTACATTTTCCTATCTCATATAACTTGTCTTATCCACAAAACAAACTATCATTAAATTATGGTAATGTTTTGTACATTGCAGTGCTACTCTTAGTACGACGTTCCCATGTCTCGTTCCTTTGCAAAAATCTCAGCTTCACTTTACCTTTAACCAGCTGGAAATTTGACAGAGATGACAATGAGACAAAAAATACAAGTGTATTTCAGGCATACCGCAGGCTGTACATAATGAACTGTATAGACAACAAGCCCTCTCTTTCTGGGTGTTACGCTGCCGTTGTGTGTGATTCTCCGCATAAGCAATGGAATAGGAAAACAAACCAGTGAGTCACAACTGAAAAAAAAAAATATCGAGGCCGGCTCGACTTGAACCAATAGGTTGGAAACGGGGCCGTAAAACTCTATTTAACTGACTAGCTAACTAACTCATATGATAGTAATCAAGGAGGTTAATACTTTTGGGCCGTTACCATCATTTACAATCGCGTTCACCTCCATATATATCGACCATGCGAGGTTACCTAGGAAAATATATTGGAAAAAATACTTTCCACAAAATTAAGAGATATATTTAACTGTCTTTAGCAATGCACTATTATACCAAGGCTTTAATATTTAATTGCACATTGTTCTGTCATTTAATTGCAACCAGTCGGTATAATGGTTGAAAAAGTAGCTGCGTATTTGGAGTATCACTTCTGTAAAGAACACGTAATTTTTACTTTCGGTTCGGCAATGAGCTTTCCATTTCTGTTGACAAATGTTCGAGGCCATCGATCTGTGTAAATATCGGGTATTTTCGCGAACTGCATGGGGATAACTAGAAACTCAGACATGGGGCAGTGCACCAGCGAAGGGTTTAACTTGTAGTCAAAGGTGATATCATAAGATAATCACCCTTTGCGAGAATCACATGATATTTAAAACCTAGAAGATAGCCTATAGCTGTGCCGATGCTACTCTAGGCGTGCCCATGCTCGCGAAGCGCGACGTTTCTCTTCTTTTGAGAATTTCCACCTCCTTCTGAAATACAACGTGGTGGTTCTAGTCGAACATTGTGTGTCAACTTCAGTTTTCAAAAGAGATTTTTATTTAACTTTTACTTTAGACGACTTTTACGCGACAAAGAGAAAACTTCAACTTTCAAATGAGTTTGTGGTTCGAGTACGAGTTCAAAATAAGGAATCCCAGTCATCCCATTCGACCATTTTGTTTTTGGTTCCAAGAATACCGCTACATGAAACCTCAGATTCACTGAGAGGAACGGAAACTAAATTTTTGTAATTCCATGGCTTTGACTGAGAAAGTTTTCAGTTTATAATTGGTTCAACTTCGACTTTGGTTCCTTTGCGGGAAGAATGTCTATAATTTGCAAGAAATTTATGTAAGATTCAGCTGACTCACAAAATGGGAATAAAAGAATATACGTGAAAAGGAGGCAGTCCTATTCCGTTAATGATCCAGCAACATGAAGTTGGGCCGAAAGTTGTTGTTTTTTTTTTTCGTAAAAGTGTCTGGAACGGTTTGCGGTAAGCCCGGTGAAGTTAGGTTAGTTATTCAGTTAGTCAGATAGAGTTTAACGGCTCAGGTACAGCCATCATTATCTACTATCTGCACTGTCTACCTTGTCTTCGTTCTGATAAGAAGCGTTTTTTCTGTGAAGGTTCACCCAGGTCTTTATGCCATATGGGCAATAATGTATTGCTGTTCTTTGGTGGGTTCCTTCCATCCAAACAAGGCATGATTTAAAACTTTTAAATACAAGGAATGACCTCACATCGACATTTGCAGTCGTACCAAATATGTGGCGAAAAGTGCACAGGTATGAATTGAGAAAATAAAGAGGAATAGTTCCGTAGGGAATTATATTATTATCAACACGAATAAAAAAGAAGTATGATGATACCAAAGTGACTACCACAATCTGCTTCAGGTACAAATCATTTGAAAACAAAGAACAAAACAAAAGTTCTGGTTATATAAAAGAAATATTATCGTGTTCTTAGTGGTAATGGTTCTCGACTTCTTCAGAGTTCTGATGAACATTTGTAATCTATCGTTTCTTCAACTGACCGTTCTGTGAAAAACAGTTATTTCTCTCCGACGATATAGGTTGATCACTGACACAGTACTGTAAAAAGTCCTGGTAGGACGTCTCTTCCTTTACTTTCGTGGACTCAAAATATCAAGTGACGCTCTAATTCAAGTTGACGCACTTTCCTAATAGAAGAAGGGATCTATAGTAGATGAAGCCAATCACGTTTTCGATCTAGGACAATGTACTTAAGTACTAGCTCTTTGAAATTCGTCACACAATTTAGGTGAAATATATCACGCTATAAGTTGATATTTCTCAGTTGTATACTTATCTTGATTTCAAAATTTAAAAACTGTACATACACAAAGCAGTAAGTTGCTGACAAACACAAATACTCTACCCCGGGAGAAGGTAATGGAAAGTTTATTTCTGTTATATAAGGAAAGCAAAAAAGGAAAAATTTGAAAGCCAGGTCTTGTGGTGACTCAGTTAATCTTCATGCTTCAAAAGTATAGTTCAGGCTGTTCGCGTCCCGTTTCACCGAAGTACCTACTGTGGCGGTGCGTTTTTAGCCGCGGAGAGGTGGTAATATGTGAAAGGAGTTTTCACCGGTTATCACATGGTTAGTTAAGTTTCTCACGCGAAAGTACACGATTCAGCATGAGGACTGTCCTGTTACATGCACATATTAACATTGGCCAGGAGTTCCTGGTTCCTTCTTAGACCTCCATGCTGAATTTCGGTTATTGTAAATAATCTTTCAACATGGAGATAATGTTGGCGCTATTTCAAATTTACCTACAGTGCTGTGCATTATGCAAAACTTAAAGCCTTACCTTTGAAACCTTTCTAGGAAATCGTTTAGGCCCTACTGCCTAGAAAAGCTTTAAATTTGGGTATTCACATTGCCGAATATTTTATGTACTTTTTTCGTGAAGTTTTTAAAGCTCCCTTTAATTCTTTTGAGAAAATATCTATTTTAAGAAATTACCATTGCCGATGACACATTTAAATAAACGCTGTGCAGTCGCCTCACATTTCCTGGGCGTGCATAATCGGAAATTGGTCTTCAAGGTAGAACCGAAGGTTGTTAGCACGAAGGGGAAAGCGTGCGCTTAAAAGTTTTACTGTGGCAACCCGTTCAATTACATGACAACATGGCTCAGATATCTACAACACAGCTTCTACGTCCACTAAAAGGTGATGCTCAAGCTCTAATCTGACTAGATTTACAACTTTTGAAAGGACACTGAGATAAATTTGTGACAACGAGAATCAAACACTAAAGATTAGTTTTTTGCAACCAGGTTTTGTAATCTTTTCAAATCAAACAAATGTGTTGAAATGTTTTTAAAGTCCATGCGAAACATCGTCGTGTTTGTTCGCTTTGTTAACTTCATATGACAAATCATGTAGGTGAGTGAGTAAAAAAAAAATGCTGTAACGAAAATAAGGTCTTCAATATCTAAAATACACGTTGTACAACGGACCTCCGTTTTTTGGAGGTTGTAATATTGTCTGAGACCGGAGATCCTCCATGATTAACACTAGACTTGAAAAAATACCTTTTCCCCTGACAAATCGGAAAGAGTGTAGCGTTTACGTGGGCGGTTTCTGTGAGCTCCAGTGGTTTTATGACAAAGGGTATTTGTCCCAGTCAGTTCGCGTCTGTCACTGCATAGCATAATACTATTCTGAACTGATTATCATATCACTAGTGTAACCCAAGGACCTTTGCGGTCACCCTCTTCAAAGCGCACAATACAGCAAGACCAATAACTGAATTCAGTTTCTATTTTCCTCAAGATTCATAATACAAACTTTTATTTTTTGAGAACCTTACATAGTAAAATTAATTCTTTACAAGTAATAGACTAAAATTATGATGAGTAAAGTTGGCGAATCATGTCATTTATTATCCCTCCTCAATGCTCTTAAGTTCTTGTTTGGTAGTGTTTGGTAGTATCCCGTTCGGCATTATTTTTTTCACGTGTAAATAACAAGAGATAGGGAATGTTGATTTATTCTTCATTTTTATGCCTTTCAATTGAATTCTTGTGTATACTTTAACAGTAATATTTGCGTTTGCCGCAGATTAAGGAAGAAAACTACAGGCAATCCTTTAAAAAACTTGGTGAAACAGGAAAAGTGAGTCAAGATCCATTAATTAATGTACAAAAATTATTTTACCCATACAAGATCTAATCATTCAAATTTCTATTTAGGATAGTCGATGCATTTGATAACTTTCATGATGCTTTTACATTGGTTATAGATGACAAAAGAAGAACTTGAAAAGTTAAGAAAAGAAATACTAGACACTGCTGAGGTAAGGACATGAAATATTAGTTAGAAAACACTTATTGATCAATAATTAAGGTCACTGGCATGTCCGAAGGAATGCAATCAACTCCGAAATCTACAAGATCAGCCTTTAATTTAACGAAGCACGCCCTCGAAATTAGATATTCAGCATTGGTGCTATGTTGTCAAGTTACCTATGTTTTAAACTACTTTAAACAATCCGCTTTTTGATCAGGTACGCTTGTTTATTTATTTATATATTATTTATGTTTTGTTTGTTTTGGCTTTGTAGCGCCAAACATTTTAGTAAAAAGGCAAAAACATTTTGAAACAATCGTATTTCAGACACGCTTATGTTGCATTTTGTCCCTTTCATTTTTGAACATCTACTCTTTGCATCCGATGTATTTGGCGAGTATTATCAAGTCTGTTTTTTGTTTTGTTGTTGCAGAGAGATCCAGAGATGGAAACGAAAAAACATTTGTTGGTAATAATGTGCAAATGACTTACTTTAAACTTCATACATGTTGATATTTCTTGCATGATACGAAGTAGAACTGGGTGATATTATGTTTGTTATATGTTGAAGACTAAGCGAGTTTTATAACATCATTTAAAATACATGAGTCGGTTCCATCATTAACTTTCAACTATGGAGACTTCTATTCAATTTAAAGCCGAATAAAACTTTTATTTTGTTTATTTTCACATGAGAAGTCGCGCCGCATATATTTTTTCCCGAACGTGATAAACAAAAGTTAAAATAGTCTTGGCAGCACCGTGAAAATGAAAGTCTGTTTGGGAGTGTAAGTCTAACATTTGGTTTGATTTGGAGTTAGTAAAGTCATAATTTTGAAGCATTTTACCTGGCACTTTTTATCATCCATATCTATCTATAGGCGACATATCACATTCGATCTTCCTTACTTTCGTTGTGGATCATATAATTGTCATGCGTAAACAACTTATCTTAAAAATACAAAAAAGAAAAAGAAACACAATCAAATTCATTATCAAATTACAAATAAAACAAGTTTCCTTCACAGGAAGCTACGGTCTGTCATTATATTTTGCTTCAAGTTCTAATTTAAATAAGGTGATTTCAATTGATTCGAACATTACTTTATTTTTCTCCTTTACCCAAAAGAAACAACGAAGACTACAAGGTTAACACGCGCCGTCATCTTCACGAAAGGCATGACAGGACGTGAGCCATAGCAGACTTCCAAACTATACATGATTTACTTGTTGCAGTGATAGTATTCATTGGCAAACAGTGTTTAAATCTTCGAAAGTACACTGCAAACACGCAGTGCTTTTAGGTTAATAGTGAGGTTACTCCCTCTACATGCGCTGCTGGTGTCGTGCGAGTTCCTCGCTGACAGAGGATTGCTGACATATGTAGTAAATCGTCCTTTACGTTATCAGTTATGTTGTGTACCTAATTGGCATTTAACCAGAGGTGTTTTCAGTGAAGTAGTCCTTTTGTAGGCTACTGGGAAGTAAAAATGCATAATTTTTTAGATAGTTTAAAATACATTTCGACGTTGTAAATGAAGTATGATGATGTGAAATACGTGTGAAACATTTTCAGCAGTGTTGCAGATCATCTTACCCCTCAAGTTGACGTGCGATATATGCAATGAAACTGCTCATAAAGTTCCATCCAAATTGTTTACCGCACCGATAGAGGAATATCAGGCAGGCTGGAAACTGTGCATCCACGGTCTTTCCTTCACACCGCAATCTGTCATTCTATCAAAGATGCGAGTTCTTTTGAGGGAATATCCAGTGTGTAATTTAATTCAACTTTGAACATAATAAAGTGAAGTTGCATGCTTGCGTTCCATCACTATAACTCAAACGGGAAATCCATGTGTCATTAAACTTTTAATGTTCATTGTTTGTGGATTCAAAAAAAAAAAAAAAAAGATTTTGACACAAGAGTGGTGTTGTGGTCAGTGGTGACGGATTTTTTTTCGCACTTTTAGCTAAAAGGGTGAACAACGGATGTGACAAAGGGTGCAGTATTGACCACAGAAATGAAAATTTTGTGCTGGACAATGGACAAGACATTTCGGGACAATACCTTATGATCAATCGCGTCAAAAACTGTTCTTAGCCCCAACTATATGTCCATTTTAGCATTTGAAAAAAATCATGAAGGTTGACATTTGAAAGTTGATTATCTTAGAATTCAATTGAAAGAGGATGTATCCCTTCAATGTATTATAAGTATTTTGATCTCCTTTTTTTTCATCAGTTCTTTCCGAATTTGTTGTAAGTTGTTATTTGTACTCCGTAGTTGTTGGGCGTCTATTCCATTAGAACGGTAGTCAAAGCTGCTGCTCATTGAAGCGGCTAAATAGAGTAATGAACCAGGGGTTGGGTACTACAATGGCAAACCGCAGTTTTCTCTTAAAATTGTGGTAGCTTTGACGGATGTGCGTTAAGCTAATATTCCGTAATGTTGAGTCTTGCTAAACCTTCTCATGATGAAAGACTGATGAAAATAGTAACACTGCAGGTTACTTGGATATTTATAACGTCAAATACATCTGAAGTAAGGAAACCGGCGTTTTCTTTAAGGAAAAATTAGCTGTACAGACTTAGCTGTAACTATCATGGTGTAGCGGTCTATGAGTCCCCCCCCCCCCTCCCTTGGCGTGGCACCTTGATCTTTTATGTAAAGACAAAACACTGGCATATCATTAAACTTTAATTGTACATACCAACGTTAAAGGAATTTTCTTAGTAATAGAGGTGGACAAGATGATACTTTCCATGGTTTTTATCACTGTACTGTTAATTTGGTAATAGATGTCAAAAGTATGTTACTCAGCAAATGTCAATACTTCAATTAATATATTACACCAACTAAAATACATGTTTAATTCCATGAAAGCTTTTACGAAATGCATAGGACCAATTGTCACAAATTAATACTTTCACGGGTTGTTTTTACACGTAGCTTTACCTTTAAAACATTTTCATTTCCTTTCTTTTTTATTACCTGTTTGAACCAGTTTATGTCATTTCACTCCATAGAACGTTTGTAGGAATTGCTGCCCTGTAAAGAACCATTAAAACTAGGAAAAGTAAGCTTCTATTTTGAATTTATGGTACTATCGAAGTATTAAATGTGTTGGGGTATAAAATACCATAAGCCTTTGATGACAAAGGTACTGGAATAACGTTCTCTAACCTTTGTATGAGGGAGCCTAACAAAGTATCCGATAGGACTAATCGATCCCACCTGCTCTAATCATGAAGTATTGTAGTACAAAGACAAAAGCATCGACAGATGTGAAACGCTTTGTGGTAATTTGTCTGATGATCACCTTGAAGATCATCTTGTAACCATGGTAATGGAAACTTAGCCCCTTGGCTCAATTTTAAAATTTAGCAAATTGCTTCCAACATACATCTGTTAACAGGCATAAGAAAATATTTCTTAAGTCATTACAATTTCATCAACCAACAAATTAAAATTCCAATGCATTTTGTATTATGTCATAACTGGTTTATGTCTCTTTGATCATATGAATTTTCGACAGGGGTACAGACAATCGTTACGTGGAATAACCCCTACTAAAACCGCCTACTACTAAATGGTTTGAAACCTGACTTTTGGGTGATAAGTCAGGTGTTTACATGTTAACATTCTCAGTTTATAGCCAATTTGATGCGTAAAGGGTTTTAACATATTTGCATTGATCTAAGGTTGGAGTGGCTGTTAACTGTAGGTGTTAACATCAAGTAAAAACCCGACTTAGATGCCCAAAAGTCGGGTTTTAAACCCGAAAGTACGGGAAATACAAGAAGTACAGACAATCAAATGCGTCGGTGGTTTCTATACTCAAAGAGCTTTTGTTTATGGCCTAACGCAAGTCATAACGTCGATAGGAAAGGTACCTTCCCACGTTGTTTCGTTACAGCAGGTCGAACGACTGTAGATCTACTACATTTTTATTATTACTAATACTAATATGTATATGTAATGGAACGTGCATATTACAGTGTCTTTTATATAACAAACTTCTGTCGTACTATGACTCTTTCTACGCTTTTTGGTTTTCTTCCTGATCACATCTTTTGTTTGCTGATTAATATTTAAACTGAAAATTCATATTTCTTTGACGTCACAAAAGTCATATAAAATTATTACGGCTCTACGAATGGTGTGTTCTAGTCATCTACACTGTATTTCATATTGTTATACAACAAAATTTGAAAACTGAACATATTGTAATTTTAATATGGTATAACATGTGTTTTAAAACAAATAAAAAAAATGTTTACATTTGACAGTCAAAGGCCGAGCGCTCTTCTTAGTTTCGCCGTTCTTCGAAAATAACCAACCTTTTCGGCATTACGAGGGTGGTGATATAATCGTAATCTCCCACTCAAATAGTCTCAAAGTTTTAATAAAATCAGATATTTGTTAATATATGTCAAGTTGCCCTTAAGTTAATAACCTATCAGTTTTAAAATGTAAGAAAATAACTAATTTGTGATAGTAATGAAGCTACGATGGACAAAAGGAAACACACGTCGAATCAATCATTAAACTGTATTATTTCCAGGCGTCATAAAAAGAACAAAAATCACAAAAAGAGCAAAACAATAAAAAACACGAGTTTCTTCTTTGCAACCTTCGTGCAGAGGGTCAATCCGGGGTGGGTGGGGGGAGCGGGCGAAGGGGGCACCCAAATAAAAATATTAAGAGGAAAATATATCATTTCGTCCACAAATAATTCCACCGAATTAACAAATTAGTGCATTGTAGTAAACATATGGCTTTTTGGCTTTCGGAATGTTAGTTAGTCAGTTACATAGTCAGTCGGTCGGTCGCTCGATCGGTCGGTGGGTCGATGGGTCGGTCGGTCTTTCAGTTAGTTAGTTTGTTAGTCAGTCAGCTAGTTAGATGAAGTTTTACAGCCCAGGTTCCAACCTATTGGTTCAAGTCGAGCCGGCCATGGCCTTTTTCCAGTTGTGACCCATTGGCTTGTTTCCCTACTCTAAAGCTTATGCAAAGCATCACGCACAACGACCAGGCAGCAGAAGGTTCCATTTTTAGATTTGTTGGTACGACTCGACCAGTGAATAGAACCCGGACCTTCCGCGTGAGACGCGGGTGCCTTTACCGTTAGACCAACAAAGTGGTCCGTCTTCAATTTGAGAAGTATAACGTCCCAAGCTTAATCTGGAAAAAGTATAACCGTGGACACGCACAAGTCAAATCGTACACAAATGAAAGCCCTTGTAATTATGTAGTTTATATAGTTATATGAACCCTACTCGTGTTTGTCCGTGGACACGCACACGTCAAATCATACACAAATGAAAGGCACTGTAATTGTGTAGTTTATATAGTTATATGAACCCCACTCGTGTTTTAATGTACCTACTGGTACGCAAGGGTACGGAGGATTGTTTTTAAAACGCTTATAAGGGCAATGAGTGAAAGGGGCGCTCAGACTGCTAGAGCGTACAGGAGTTCTTTGGCCGGATATGTCTCTATATAGGCAGTTGGTTGTTACACCACTGAAGGAAACGCTATTCAAATATTGCGTACCTTGAGTTGCGCATTGCCATAGCAGAGTTGGCTCATTGAAAGAGTCCATACCCATATGGTTTAACCTTAAGAACAAAACTATACTCTGAAGTGTCTAACTGGATCTGGTAAGACGTTCAAGTGACGAAAAGTAGTTTTCTTAGATCCATGTTATAAGCATAGGTTTTACCAGGATAGCGAAAGTGACCCAAAACTCTGAAAGATCACTAAATGTGACATTTTCCTACTTCACATGTGAAGAAGGTTCCCAGAAAGTTTTAGTCAAGCGTCTGGTGATAACAATTACAAAGACCTTGCTCGTGTCACAAACACATAGGGCAACTCACCCGAATAAGATGGAAGGGCATATTGCTAAGGATCTTCCAGTCTCTTTCGTCACGTAGAGCACCGCTGTACTTGTGACATGCTGTGCTCCAAGCCTTAAGGCCAAGCTCGTGGTTTCCCGTGCTGCATTAACCCCCTTCGTGGGCCCCCTTTAAAACATCTTAAAGGAGATAAGGGCTTAACATACATCGAGCTCCCACCTTTAAAGAGAAATGACACCCCAAGCCCATTTCCCCCGGTTTCGTCGCCACTGCTTAAGGCGATTTAGTGGAAGCACTGTGTCCCACGTTTGCGGCAGAGCGTTCTCTAAAACAAAGTGAACGTAGCATATGTACAGTCCTTCTCAACTTCAGGGAATAATGTAACTCTGCCAACTTGGAGATTTTAACAACTGGGCAACTTGATCAGAACCTAAATCTTCAAATGGCTGTAGCAGATAACTCTTCGCAGAGCGGACTTTACTCTCTTTCCCCATTTTTTATTAAATCGGTCGGTTTGTGAACATATCTGGCCATTAAATCACAACTGGATGTATAAAAAATTCCATATTTGTGCACACGTTAAGTTAAACGGAAAAAATGTGGATTTGGTAAAAGGTGACGGGTCGACGGACTAGTAAATAGGATCTGCCGTAAAATGGATCAGTGCATGAATTTCCCTTTAGTTGGAACCCGTATATGAAAAACAAATAAAATGTTACAACAACTTATCATAAAGGAAAATGTTTGCTTATTGTAGTGACAGTTTTGAAGCTGAAGTTTTTTTGCAAGAAAATGCCTGCAATGTACTATCCGAACCAGCCGCCACCAAAAAATGGTCCAGGCGATTTTTGTTTTTAAATCACATCCTTAAGAAAGACATCTTTCAAGTTTAAAATATGTTCAAACAACTCAAAAAAAGTTTCTTCCGAAAAAAAAAAAAAAAAAAAAAACTGTCAAGAAATAGCATTTACAACGAATATAAGCAGTTTTAATATTCAGCTTTTGTGTGCCGTAATGAAAAACAACAATTCCTTGAGTGTTTAGATAATTTCTTAAATTTTGCAAACTTTTGCCACAATATTTTATCATTTTAGGCAATATTTTCAAGACTTATAGCATAACATCGGGATGAGGACCAACGCTTTTGTGTTTTACACCTGGTCGAATGAATTGCAAAATAAATATGTGTTACATTTTCCCATGAAAAGTTTTCTCTTAACAAAGGTTTTTTTGTTTTTCTAACAATGATACAAAAGTAGTAAATAACTGACCATTTAAGGCATTATTTTGGACCTAATTTAGAACTAGGCTAAAGAATGATGGTTTATTTAAGCGACAGACTTCAGAAATGCAATACGGTTTAATTTACTTTATCTTTTTAATTTTGTCGTAAAAATGTAACCCAGGGTATGAAAATTTTTCATTCGTCAGGCTAATGTCTGGAAGAATTACAATATTCGAATTTAACCGTTTTCTCTAAAATATGCCAACTTTTAAATTTCAAGTTGCGGCTCGAATACATTCCAAATTCCTGACCGAATTTAGATTTTGCTGGAATTTGGGGTTACGCTCCTCATGGCTGTAAAAAACTTAGAAGAAGAAATTACAAAATTAAAATTTAACATAAAATTTGAATGTTAGTTGCAGTCATCATTGAACAGCTATGAGTTAAGACTGACAGACGGTTGACTATCCTTTTTCCTGGAGAGTATTGTAGTATAGTCTTACTTCTCCATTAGCATAATATTCGGTTTCGTCAAAAGTACATCATCAAAAAAAAAAATTCATGCAATTCTGGGTTTGACCTCATTTTTTGTCATGATAACCTGACAGGTGGTAAATAAAGCTCATATAAAACATGACAAAGCGTTCATGTTGAAGCTGTACATCAAAAGCAATGTAAACTGGTTATGAATTAATGTTAAATTGCCAATTGCTGTTTTTTGTTGAGAATTTACCCTTATGAAAACTTAAACTCCTTTCAATTGAAAAGCACAGCTAAGAATCCATGGCACGGGAATTTTGTAGTGATACGACTTGACACGTCCCCACCCTCATTTGAGGGATATAGCTTGAAATAATTGTGGACTTTGGTAAGGCTGCAGGGCTCTCGAAACAGGCTTTATAGCGCATAGGTCAAAGAAATAATTACAAGGGGAGTGAAGCATAATGTGAATGAGTATAATGATATTTGACCTATGACCCCCGTCCATTGAAATTCACTACCAGGAGTTTGCAAGCAAGGCACAAATTCCTACCCGGGGATATCGCCACACTACGCATAGTGTTAAGCAGAGGAAGAAATATTTGCAGCCTTAATATTGGTATGAGTGATAAACCTCTTCTGAAATTTCACATTACAGTCTAAAAACTGTTGGGTAAAAAACGTTGGGCAAAATACAAAATGTCCAACATGAGATTGTTACCCAACAAAACAAGGTAAACAACTGTACCCATATTGTTAGGCAAATTAAGGTTGGGTAAAATCCACGTATTGGTAAGAGGTGTAGGGCAAGTTTTAAAGTACTCAACAGTTGAGTAAAATTTAATTGACCAATCAGATGATTAGTTAAAGATCAGTTTATTTTTACAGATAATTATTGTAATATAAGTAGTTTATTATAAGATCTCATGGTTGAAAAGGGTTACATTTGGTACATAAAAAGCTAAAGGTAGAATATCAGTAAAATTCTGAACGAAAGTACTTAAGAAGCAATGGTCGCATAGAAAAAAATTTCATTGCTACGTAATCAATGGGAGAAGAAATACAAAGTTCACGATTGAGTTTGTAACTTTAAACTAAACACTTCACTGATTAATTACCAAATGTATCGTCTCTGGTGCCCCAACCATTTTTGGAGTATTAACGGTGTATGTGTTAGGGTACTTTGTTAAATTTCATATAACTATATATCATGTTATTTTGAAGTCCAAACAAGCACCCAACATTCTGGGTAGTTGCATTGCCCATCGCCATTTGCCCAACAGTTTGCCCAATTGTTGAGAGGACACATATATACTGTACCCAGTGTTGGTACAAAGTTGGGCAAATATTTGCCCAATATTTTTTTAAGAGCCCTGAGGTTAATTTGCTTAAGCCTTGATTTACCCGTCTTTTTTATTGTTGTAGAATCTGGTCCGGCACCACCAAGTCTATTCTATGTAAATTATTCATTCCCCAGAAAAGGGCTGTCACACATATTGCATGTTCAATTTCACGTGAAAAGGTGAGTCATATACTTGCTTCGTAGAACGGGTCTAGCTACGTTTAGCTTTCGCTCTCTGAACAATCGACTTCCAAGTTCTTTTTGCTCTTTGTAAAAGTTGAAAAAATCTATTCATAATCAATCGAAGCCTACAGTTTCGATTACTGGATTTGCTCAGTTTGTCAAGTGAACTCATGCCTTCTTTCTTGGCTCGGCGTATGAATATCTTCAGTGTGATGCTACTCTATTTACACACGAACAATATAAACGTTATACAGCATTTCATCTGCCATGCAGTTATTTTCACTTTTTCATGAAATGGAAATTTCGACTATTTCACCAATTTCACCAACTTGAAGGTGTTCCAAAAGAATAATCAGCCTATTTGAGGCATTTAGGAAGTCTTCTTTTCGAAGGGCAATAAGTCGTTACGCAGTTCCATTGACTTTCTTTATATACTTGATTTGATCACTCATAAAATAGTCCCAGACTTGAACGCTGCTACGCAGACAACGCTAGTACTGACTCCAAGACCACACGATCGAAAATCCCCGTTTGTTTAACCGCTTAAAGTCCGTTGGCACGTCTCGGCTTAATCTGCGCATGTGCAAATGGCGAATCTGAGGTAAAAACATCTTACAGCCCATCTGTTTCCTGCGTGAAAGAAACGTTCCTGACACAATGGTTAAAATTGTGTTAGCGGCAGAACATTTTTCTCTGAGAATGTGAGCATGGTAGGTCCTTTGCTGATACTGTACAGCACTTAACATTTACTCGATCTAGTTTTGGAACCAAGTGGTGCAATACTTGGCTTTTTCGTTTCGTTTCAGACCATTTTCAGTGGCTTTGATCAGTACTGGCATGCAAGTACAAACCGTCCAGTTACCATACTAGACAAACCTACCAGCCACATGCCTTATTCGTTGATAGAGAGGCTTGTCACGAAAGTCTCAAGTATAGATCCATTTTCTCCTGAAACACTCCTTCCCGGAATTATCATAATAGCCCGTCAGTTGTGTCTTTGGGAGAAGGTTTATCAAAATATAGTTCTAAATATTCCTCCGGCAAGGTAGGTTAGTGGGTGAGGAGAGTACGGGAGGGGGTACAGGGGGACTTATATCGATCTTCTGTTTACATTGTATCTGTTCTCTTTGGGAGCGATTGTGTTTCTTAAGCCCAGAAGGGTTTTACGAGAACTTCCACTCACAACAATTGCTTTTACTAACTTCCGTAAATGTTCTTACCCATTATCTTATCTTGTTCATTTACTGTTGTTATAAAACAAATAAATGAAATGAAATATTATAAGCTCATAAACTGACTCAACTCCAAATTTGGCAAAACAACGAACTCGGGGACATTCTTGAAAATCTGGAACAAAATAGAAAAAGACCATCATAGACAATCACTTGGCCACTTAGTGATTTCAGCAAATGAAAGATCGGGGCTCGTAATACTTTTTGGCACCATAATTTCTTCAGTTTTTATTTATCCAACCAACAAAATTGCCGACTTAAACGTTGTACACGTTGGAAATTTTACATAACATACATATGCCGATACCACATTTTACGTAACAACACTGTGTATTTATGTACTTGACAAATAAAAGAGACGTTTGGAATATCCTTCACCTTTTTGGAGAAAGGAATCACTCAAAAAACCGTTTCATGACAAAGAAAAAAAAAAAAAAAAAAAAAAACGATTTAATACTCTTTTTTATATAACCGAACTTAAATTGATCAAGTTTTGCACAGATTAAGGATCTCAACTCGGGAAGTGCAGAATGCACTTACCTCAGACATAGTAACAAGTCAACAACATGTAGATATACGCATGTTATTGCCATGTCATGTGTTATATTCCTTTGAAATGACAGACGATGTTATGAAAGACCGTCAGCGTCAACCCTCATTAAGATGGAAGATAAAACCCTCGAGCTTTGACCCGGTATTAGCAACAGTTTATGATGGCATGTTGATGGTAACATAAACAAACCGTCACGCAAGCAAATCACTGTGTCTTGCATATATATGTACGCCCTGCTATATTAAGTAGCACTAAGTTGCGGTTTCTATTTTGTGTACATTGAAGTTAGGCTTTTGGAAATGAAACTTGAACATTGCTGACTGTAGCGCTATCGTTACAGGTTAAAGGAGGCAAGGAGAGCACTCAGACAAACTTTCTGAGAGCTCCCACTTTTGGCAAATGCTGGAGTTATTTTGATAACATTAGATTTAGGACCGTGTAGTGCACTCTTAAGTTTCAGTTTCCTTCCCAGTGTTTCTCACTTTAAGACATAAGCCACTGCAATAATCTCATTGGTCATGGGTAATGTGGCCGGGACTGAGGAGAACTCAGATTATGAAAATTTACTGGTAGTTAGTCTAATAAGACACTTGGCATTTTTTCTCGAACAATCGCTTTCTCAATGGCTTCAACCACCGCATTGAATGGCTTAGAACAAAGCGGGGAAGTTGAACATTCATCTTGGATTGACTGAAGCAATCTTAGCTACAGTGTGCTGAATTGATCAGGATATTTGCCTCCAGTGGATAATTTTTGAACAATTTGTGCTAGTAAAACCCTTTGCAAAGCAACCGAGAACAGTCTCAATACGCTTCAGACATGCTGTGCTGCCAATGATGTTTGCATTATTTTTTTTTTTATGAATGAGGTCATGACCATTATTCCAAAAAATTAGGGATGGTCATGTGTACTAGGAGAACTATTCAGGGGTTGTATATCAAAATTTAATGCGCCAGAGAAAAACTGACTTATATAACACGTTGTTTGTTTTTCAATTATTAAAAAAAGTTTGTCCATGATTTACTCTCACTTGATACCAAACATGACAAAATTGTCATTGATATGTAACACGTGGGTTCCTTTATGTAATTCTGATTCATTCAATTGGGCATTCTTTCAAGATAGAACATGATCACATGACGTCATCCTGGATTGACGGAAACAAGCTCAGCTACAGTGTGTATATTATCGTGTGCATAATTGATCAGAATATTTGCCTCCAGTCGATAATTTTGGACCAATTTGTGCTAGTATAAACACGTTGCAAAGCAATAGAAAACAGTCTTATTTCCCTTCAGACCTGCTATGCTGCCAATGATTTTTTTTTTTTCATTTTTTGATAAATGAAGTCATAATCATTATTCCTAAAAAAGGGATGGTCAAGTGTACTGCGAGAACTGATCCGGGATTGTTAAATAGAATTTAACACGTTACAGACCTACTTACCTATATAACTCCTTGTCAATTTTTTTTTAATTATTTACAAAAGTTTGGGCATGTTTAATTCTCACTTGATACCAAACATGACAAAATTGTCATTGATATGTAACACGCGGGTTACTTTGTGTGATCAGGGAGGTGTTATTAGGTGGAGATCTAGACAAGACACAGAAGCAAGACACTTTATCGGCATTTCAAACGACTGGCTATTGCTAATGATCACAATGATCCTGGCTAATGACCAATTCTGATGACTTAGGCAAATGAGAAAAAGAGGAATAGGACTAAACATTGCTATCGGATTTTCATCAATACTAGGATTCGCTCACATGGTCGGAATGGCACATCCAAATTGAGTAAAATACAGAGACCAAGACAAGTAATCAAAATAATAGGAAAATTTATAAATCGCCTTATCCAATAAAAAAAAAAAAAAACTTCTAAGGCGCTGTACAATAAAAAAGGTAAAATGCAAAACTAAGCAGTTAATACGGACATCAATTAAACTTAGGAATATCAGAATAATGGAACTAAAATAACAAATGAAAAGAACCTACAGTAGAATCAACAAACAGAGAGAAACCATAAAAACAAAAAAAAAAAGTAAAGTGAAAATGTACCAGCAAAATACACAAGTCAGAATTAAAACCATAAAGAGTAACAGGCAATTAAACAATAAAATAGCTAAAGAAGGCAAAACAAAAAACCCAGTTAACTAAAAGCAAATTTAAAAAGGAACGTTTTCAAAAGTTTCTTAAAATTATGAAATTAACTGGATTGCTTAACTCAATTGGGCAAATTGTTCCAAAGTGTTGCATCGCATCCATCAAACCGTCTGTTCTCGTACGTGGAGTTTCTTACTTTGGGGACACCCAGGAGAGATTTGGACTGAGGGCGAAGGGATCTAGACTGCTGATATTTTTGAAGCTGATCCCGAATATAGACTGGGCCGAATCGTTAAATGTTTTATATGTGTATATCTTAAATTGTGATCTGTAATATATTGGCAGCCAATGCAATCTTTGCAAAATTGGTGTGATATGTTTGTGTAATCGCGTTCGTTACAAGTCTTGCAGCACAGTTCTTTACTCGTTGAAGACGACAAATGAGCGCTCGAGGGAGGCCAGAGAGTTAAGCATTACCATAGTCTAAACATGTAAACGTGATGTGACAAATGAGTGAACTAAAATTTTACATACATCATCTGAAATAAACTTCATGATATTACCAATACTACGAATATGATAGTTGCAGGACTTAACAACTGAGTCAATCTGCTTTTTGATTGCTAGGTGCTTATCTAAATAAATTCCTAAGTTTTTTTTACAGACTCCGAGGAGCGTATTTCATTAGAATCAACTTGACTACTAAAGTTTCTGATCACGTTAGACTGCGTCTGCGGAAATGCAATCAGTTCTGTCTTTCCGTGATTCAGTTTCAACATATTATCATACATCCACTTACTTAAGTCCTTTACGCATGGTTCAAGCTTAATTTTAACCTCGTCTCATGAATCATTTGGACTAAAAGACAAATGAAGTTGTGCTTCGTCAGCATAGCAGTGATAACTAATATAATGACTTCTTATGATTTTACTTACAGGACGAGTAAACATACAGTGCATCGTTGGACCTAGAACAGAGCTTTGCGGTACTCCAAAATGAAGAGCTTGACTACTTGACATAACATCGCCTAATTTTACACACTGTGTTCTGTTCTTCAGGTATGATTCTAACCAGGCCAATGTGTCCGAGGTAATTCGAAAAGAATGCTTAAGGTGATTTAGGAGGATGCGGTGATCAATAACATGAAAAGCAGCTGACAGATCAAGCATAACGAGTGCCAAACAAAGTTTCGAATCTAAGTTTATCACAATGTCATTGTGAAATTGTAAGAGAGCAGTCTCCGTTGAATGTAAAGTTAGTAAAAGTATTTTGTAATCCGCCTCGTAACGCGTCGAAATAGCCAAATTAATTTTCAGTTTCCCGATCTGCTGTTCGACACCTAGCAGACGACATGACAGGCTTGAACACCTGCTAATACCACAGTGGTAAGCCTATTGAATCGTATAGAACAATACACAAAAGAGATTAGTGTCGGCAACTACTACGTCTCAAAGAAACAGGTTCTCGATGAATCTCCATGCATCTAATCACACCTCCCTGGTGTGATTCTGATACATTCAATTGGGCATTCTTACAAAATAAAACGTGATCAAATCACCTCATCAAGAACTCGATTTTTTGGTTAAAATACGTCATTTGAAACACCTGCTCTGATTTTAATTTGCTTTTCCCCGGAGAGACTAATTTTATTCTTTTCACATCTACTACTCAACCTGGGCGTCCGTTATTTATATTCAGTTTTTAATGAAATATATGGTGAGGGTCTTGATCATCAAAAACAGGAGAAAACCCACTGTTACCATCATCACTCCTCAAAGTGGTTACATGATCACTTCTTATTTGCACGTAGAATAAACTGTACAAAAGTATTTGTGATGTCGAGTGAGCGGCAACTCAATGCAATATTTGTACTCAACCAGAGTTTTTTAACCATATCCTGAATAACATAGTTTGCACTATCATCGTTACGTTGAACTAGTTTTGCATATCGAGTTTTGGATTTTCATCATTATGAGTTGGATCATCGCGCTATAACTATTGAACCATTGAAGTTTCCAGGTAACACTTGGTGGTTACAATTATGATAGCCTCGTGCAGCTTTGAAGATGATCTAAGGAATACTCTAATATGTTACAGCGAAAAAACAAATGAAGTCCAAAAAGAATCGAACTTACACATTTGCGTACACGAGCGAGTGGTATGGACCCCTCGTTTGCTCGTTTTATGTCTGCATTGGTTTGCTGTGTTGGATATCCTTACATTAGTGCATTCCTATTGGTTGAGGTGCTCGGCGAGGACGAATAAAATGCAACCAATCATGAAAAGTTTTATCTTTGTTGTCGTTATTTTTATTGAAGTGGAACAAATTGTATCAGAAATTCCCGTTTAGGAATTCTTAATTTGCCTGTTCTGTTCTTTTCGAATGGACTTTCAAGTTCCTCTTATAGTTTGTGGGAAATACTGTTAAGTACTATTGTTGTAAACCCAAATTACAAATCCTACAAAGGGTACTCAGAAGTTCGTTCCATTATTAAAAATCCCTCTATCTATCCGTAAAGAAAGTCCCATCACTATCGAGAACAACATTGATATAAAAGGCAAATAGTACACAGAAATACTGACGATTCTAATTCAAAGGAAGTTTATTAACGCCACGAAGAGTAAAACGCCATTATAAATCTAGGGAAATTTTTAGAACGGATTTTTTTTTAGGGAATAACAAGGACATCTTTGCTTGCTGTGAATCCTGCAGTAGACAAAGTTAAAAACAGGTGTTATCTTTGTTCTTGTTTTAGTATAGGTTTGTAGCTTACGTGTTGCTTTATCACGTGCAGCTGTTTTTACACTTTACTCAAGCTTTTAAATAAAGTACAGTTTATGTGAGCACTTGAACATTGCCCATTGCCATTAAAAATAAACATTCTTATCGCTTTTCTGCACTACACGCTAGGCTCTTTGGCTAACGTTAACTAGCAGCTAGTTTGTATATGTGTGTTCATTCATTGCATGTACTGAACATTCACAGGATAGTTACATATGAAATAACAAGGACGCATTTCAAAAAGTAAATCTGAAACCTCGTTGGATTTTCGTGGAGGGAGATCTCCCTTCGATTAGAACTCGATATCTCTGACGTTTGGTAAGCAGCATCGCGTCTATCTTTTTCTCGTTTTTTACGTTATTCGCAACTGCCCCCAAAACAAAACGAGATTTTAAAGTTAAGAACAGCATTCCACCACGTAATGATGATAATGTTATTAATGTGTAAGTGCGTTGTCAATTTGTTGCATTGAAAAAAAAATACAAATATTTTGCACCATTTTACTCTGTATTTCGTCGGAAATCTTTTTTAAGCACTGTCCTGTCTTGTGCTTTTCCTTGAATTTTACGCATAAATTGAGGATATTTTGTATATTTTGGAATTAACGATCGCTTTTTTCGTTTAAGTTATGTGGTTAGCTTATTCGACTTCATGATGCATGGCAGCATTAAAAAAGCATCGTAAACTCATCAAAATATGACTAACTATGGGTATAAGGCCTCACGTGGGGGGGTTGTGTAATATACCCGCGGTATCCCCCCCCCCCCTTGTATTAAGAGGCGACGAAATGGGATTATTATGATCATTATGTGTTTGCTCGCCGCAAGTTGCATTCCCTAAAGCAGTAGTGTTTGCTCATACCTTCAGTTTGTTTAACTTATCCGATATCTGAAAGTGACAAATCGGAAATTTTCCAAATGTAACACCAGAACATCAAGTGAAACCTATAACTACAGTTTTATTTTCATAAATTTTCTTTCAAATATTTTCCGAATTATCCCACTATAAGCTCCCCACCTTGAAATTTTGTCATGCAGCCTCAACTTGTAGGCGTTGGATAACTGTAAAGTTGCTTATAGAAAATGCACATTCTTCACTAACTCCTCCCACCCCCCCCTCCATTTTCCTCACAGGAAACCCAAATCTGATTTCTTCTTCAATATAAGCTTCATACTCAATATTTGTTTAAAAAGGGTAAAAATTTCAGTGCGATGTGCGGGCCGTAAACTACCTAGGTTCCTAGTGCACTAGTGTTGATACTTAAAAATTGTCAAATTTCGAGGCTTGCTCCTCCTCCTGTAAAAGACCAAGCTACGTCACTGTAGACATTTAATCAGGGCAACGGAAGAAAAAACCCAGATGAAAACCTTTGAAAATCAATTAGACGCTCGCGATTTTCGTGGATGGCAAAACATTGTAACCACCCACCGTACTGGGTAAAATAATATAAATGTAATATAAAAATTTTCACAGACATCATAACTCATCATTCACTTTCAAAATATACGTCGAAGCTGTAAATGAAAACGCAGGTGTTAAGAGTAAAGTAAGAACTCAGGAAGTGGAAAGTAACGATTAAACGTTTTCACTACACTTCTCTTAATATTTGTAGGAAAGTTTAAGTCCTTAAAGTGCAGCTTTAGTAAAAAAAAATCAGAAATATATATTATTTAATACCACGATAATTTAATTTTCCATTCCAACTCCCATTTTCATTGGAGTAAATTTTGAGCCGAGATATAAGATCTTACAAATTTATACACTGAAAACAAGTCAGTCCATTGTGCAATGATTTGTTAGTTTCTTATTATACAACTCACTTTACCTGTTTTGTTTCAGTAAAGTGGGGGGTAGGCAGTTCACTATCTGACGTTACCAAGTCGGTGAAATGCTTTTATTTTTCGGGAATAGCACCCATCATGTCAATATATGCACGGTTTCAGCAAAAGCTTTAAATTCCACTCTTTTGGAGGAATATGAGTCATTCTCAAATTGACATTTAAGCGGTTTTTTTCTAAACCAACTAGACCGGTTTCTGTTCTTGGCTCTATACGGCAGAACGTCATCAGTAGTGACCGTTTCGCAATGGCGGGATTTGTCTTGAGAGTTATAATGCAGCTAAAAGTGCATCTAACAGAATACCTGTCCTCTGTTTCTTATGACTCCTGGTTAGGGGGAAACCGTGATTTAACAAGCAAATCTGAGGCAATCTCTTCAGGCAAATAGTTTCTAGTGAGAAGCTCCTCTATATTCATTTTTTTCTCTAGGAAATCGGTTTCGTTGTTGCATAATCTAACATATCTTAGCACTTCGCCTTTTTATAAAGCCTTTGAATGTGGCAAGTTTGTGTGCTGAGTTACGATCGAGGTATTGGAAAGTTTCAGTCGGCTTGGTGTAAACTTTAGTGTCAAGGAGGCGCTTTAGGCAATTTCTAAAATATTATTAATGTCTTTGACATATGTGCTCTGTTGCGTGACAATTGGAAGCAAGAAGAAACCCACGAAGTTTCTTATTATACAACTCACTTTACCTGTTTTTTTTTTTTTTTTTTGCCTTTAAACTAAAACTGATGAATTACCTCGGTCACTTTCTGTTTGCTTGCTTAGCATGTTGCATAGAGAATGCTAAATTAATTACATCACCCCATAAGAGTGAGGGTGCCTTGAAAAAAGGTGCAGTATTTACCAGAAAAAAATGAAGAAATACATAGAATATGATTTGCGTAGTGTAACAAAGGCATCGCAAGTTATTGCGGAATAGGACTTTACCCTTTTACTATTATAAATACACTACAATATTTTATATTTCGCCTCAAAACTATCCTATGAAAACGAAAATTAAACTGTTAGAATTCGTTTTTCTTCCTGTTTAATATATTTTTTAATCTCTTTTTTTTTTGTATTTGAGGTACACTTTATCAGGCTCTCGATAAGTGATTTTATCTTATCACGTAATTATCTTTTTTAAGGAAAGTTTCAACCTTTTCAAGTTTTACCTACAAAACGTTAACCGCAGACGAAAAGGAAAATATCGTCATCTTCATTGCGACAGAAAAAGTGTTTTACTTTTAATTAAAAACTTTCCTTAATACTTTAAAATTTCGAATAAAAACTGAATCAGTGATAAATTATTCACAGAACACATGAACATTTTTCAACATAATAAGCACTTCCTAGTGTTTGAAAGAAATTATACCAAGATTTATGTATTCATTTTTTTTTTGTCCATGTGACATCACGAGTATAGAACGTAAAGTCTTCTCGGGATTACTGGGGTTGCTGCTTAACATAAGTGAGTAATAAGATGAAACAACTTTAAAAAAAATTACAATGCTAATGTCAAATGTTTACGGAAATTGGTTAATATTTGTTGCTGGTTTTGGAGTAGAATTTTAGACAAGTGGGAAAATTTACACTCATGGCACGTTCACCTAAAAGATAAATCGTTGGAATGTTTGGAAAATAACAAAAGGGTTGGTCCCCTGTTGCACTAATAATACCTGTGTTGCAATGTTAAGTTGAAGTGCACAAATATTTTAAAAACGGTGGTCATAATTTTCCTTACCTGAGTTAGGTATAATTTTTGAAACTTTCTTATAATATCAGCAATGTCAGCGGAACTTTGCAATGAGACTCAAGTTTTTGAACGGGGATCTGTCGGACGTATTTCTTGCAAGTTTGTTCCACCATTTCTTTCCGTGCGCTGGTACAAAGAACCGTCCGAAGTCGCAATTGCAATTTTGGAAAGAGGAAAAAAGGTCACTACAGATGGATATGATATTATGGAGACTAGTGATTTGGTAATCATCGATATTAATCTGCATCACGAAGGGAACTATAGAGTATCTTTGCTAGACGCTAGTGGGACACGAAACATTTATATGGTGGCGGTTATAGTCACAGGTAGAGTCTCTCTAATTTAGATCATTCACATCTCACTGTTTACTTGTTCAGTTTTTTCAGGCAAAACTGTATACCTTCTCATTCTTATCACATCTTTTTCATTATTTAAACTATCAGGTTTTCGTAGCGTTACGGCTTTGTTAAGGAACAGTCGCTCGTTATTCCAGTTTTTAATGTCACAATAGATATTTACATTATCAGGGTTTATTCATGTTACGTAACCAAAACTTATAATGTTCAGCACTTTCTTCAAAAGGCTAAATTTCATCTCGAACAACACTTCGAAAAAAATCTAAAACTTTGAACTTTTTAGGGAGTTGACTGGCACCATACAACACATTTGTGTGTCTTAATATCTCATTTATCGAACTATGTAACTCACTTCTTCAAAAGACAGTTTCAATATACTTCATTTTCACAAACAACCACCTCGGCTTGGCAATATATATTGCTTAATTGATGATTCGCCCGTTTGACCATACGTTAGGTATGGTTTGGGGGCAATACCAGTTGGTCGTCTTTTTGTCCCAACAAGAAAAAAATTTCACAAAATCCGCCCTATTTCTTTTCTTAACTCTTCCTGACATATATTTAGGATTATATTTGAAAGGTAAATAATTGTAAATTATATAACTGAGTGATAAGAGTGTCATCGGATACTAGAAAGCCACAGAGAGCTAGGAGTAAATGATTATTTGTACTTAAAATGGTGTACAGTTGATAGTTTCAGATACTTTGTATGTGAAATACGATCCCCGTATACAAAAAAGTATCTCTAATACAAAGCAGAGTGTAAAATATTAGGACGAAACTATCCCCCCTGTGCAATTTTCGACGATGAAGGTGTGGGTTTTGTCTGCTCTGCCAAAGCGATTTATTATTGTTGAAATTATATTTTCAACCTACTAATTTTGTATCTGACCGCATTTGTTTTCTCTGTATTTTGAGAGTATAGTTCCATTGTTCCAAACTTGTAGACATCACCCTGCTCTCATATGTTAACACGGTATGCAAAGCCCATTTAAGTAATGGGTAGGAAATGGTAATCATTATCGGGTAGCATTCTCCCTTTCACCCTTTTTTTTTTCTTGAACAGTTATACTTTCAACTAATCCTCATATAGAAAGATGTTCATCATCTGAAAATCCAATATGTCACTCCATTGAGGAATATAAGAAACCATTCACGGTAGTTTGTCAAACCGAAAATACAAGACCGGAAGTGACTTTTGTATGGTCGACAATGTCATCAATGGCCGAATACAGTGTTTATTCCAACAGCGAAATGAACACCACCACGGCACTCTTTGCTTCATATTCCGTATACCAGTATGACAGCTCTTCCCTCAGTCTGGATTACCTAACTTGCATTGCTACAGGACTCGCAGTAAATGGATCTAAGAATACATCCATTTTAGTGGAAGGTTCTAAAGAATACAGACAAAATAGCGACCACATAAAAATTAAAGACGGGACTACTTTCAAATTAAAATGTGCTACTGAAAACTTTGCATTGCGAAAATGGAGATATACTAACCAGGGAGGAAACATTGAAGAGTTGAGGAGCGTTTATCCTGGTGAGGAAGGTGGACCTTGCCTGTCAAACACACGATGTAAAGTTAACCAGGAGGGACTTGTCACCATATCGGACCCTTCCTACAAGGACGAAGGTGTTTACGAATGTTTATACAGCAACGGAAGCAAGGGTGGGCGGAGCGTAACTAGGATCGACGTCATCAGTAAGTTGAATCTGTTTAAATCTCAAATCGACTTTGAGGATCAGTAATGAAATTGGACAGAGTTCTTTACTTCCTCTTGAGCAACACCTCGGAGCTTAAGGTCCAACCAAATGTTCTTTAGCGAGTGCTAATCTATAGTTGGTAGAACGTTTCTATAGTAGATGAGCAAAACAAATGAACATGAACGTAAATTGTAACAAAAGTAGAGAAACCTACACGCTCTAACAATCATTTGGAATTATTTAGTTCGATTCTTTGAACACTACTCTAAAGTTTTATTTGAATTTGGCACAAGGTGATTGGCAGGGCACTTGTGTAATTATGCACAGTGCTCTTTCATTTCTTTCATTACTTATATAGTAGAAAGTGAATATGTTGTGGCCTCGCATGCACAAATCATATTCTTTATCATAAACAGATTGGAAATGTGAAGTTTGTTTGAATGTAAAGTTCATACCACGGTATAGAGCAGTATCCAGTGGTTTTTTATCATGTTGTTTATGATTGAGCACATATTGAAAAAATAGGTTTAAATTTACAGTATGATTTAGTGCGTTATGTTCCCGCTACTCCACGGCAGGTGGCGTGGGGCGACAGGGTGAGAGACCCGACTTGCCCTTAGCTTAAAAGAAAAAGCCCAGATGCCGCCCCCCCCCCCATTTGAAAATCAATTCGACGCCCGTAATTGGCGTGCATAACAAAACATTTCCATCACAAAGGAGTATTTAAATGGAATATAAAATGCTAACAAACATCATAAGTCATTATTAACTGTAAAGGAATACGTCGAAGCTGTCAATGCACATGGTAAAACAAAACCTAAATTAAACTGATGGAATGGAAGGCAACGATCGAATGCTGTTACTACACTTCTCTTAATATATAGGCAATTTTAAGTTTGTAAAGTGTAGGTCGAGTAAAAAAAGAATCAAAATTATTTATTAAACAAAATCAAAACTCACATTAACTCCTCGTTTCCAGTCTATCATCTTGAACACTTCCTGTTTGCTCGAAAAGCATATTGCAAACAGAGTTTTCATCACCCTATTAGGATAAGAAGGGTATCACTGTAATTTTTGTTTTAAAACAAAGAAATAAAAAGGTTGTAATTTGAGTAGTACAACGTTGACATCATAAATTATTGCCCAATATATCATTTTAAGCTCAGTAAATAAACTTTAATATTTCTTATCTCAACTTAGGAATGTCCTATAAAAATGGGTGTTGAATTGTTGAAATATATTTTTCATGCTTGTTTAATATATATTTTTGATAAAGATACACTTCGCTGAGACAATGGGAGTGGAGGGATGTTGACGTAACAGTCAAAATGCTTTTACCAGCAGCCCCAGTGAACATATAAACAAAATTTATTATAAACAGGAAGATAAACATTAGAACAGCGCATAAATCGTATGACAGAAGAAGATTAAAGTAGTTAAGTAAGTTAGATGAAGTTTAATCTACGGCCCGGTTTTCAACCTATTGCTTCATGTCGAACCGACCACGGCCCTTTTTTCAGTGGTTGCTCAAAGATTACTCACTGGCACAATACCAATAGAATATTCCACCAACAATTTCATTATACCTGTCAGAGCAATGTACAGACAAGTATGAATTCCTGCGAGAAGGAAATAAAGTTGTGCCATTACCTTGGTTTAACTCATGAGTTTGTAACCAATGAGCTTAAATACATAAAAATATGATTAGTTATCTGTAAATATGCGGAAAGAAAAGCAAGAACAGGAAAGCTCGCAAACTACCTCCGCAAAATGTCGTTCATCCATACCTAATTGTGAGGCATACGACCGAACGTATGTCAAAATTGTGTGCAATATGCATGCATGTACGAGTAAAAGGTCCCTGCGTTAAAATATCTAGGAAAGCCGAATGTTTTTAAACACATTTTTTCAATATTCAGTAAAACGTCTGTAAGAATGGATCAGAGGGAAGGCCTTGTTAAAAGTTAAATATATTACATGCCAACATACAAGTCTTTTGACGAAAGCCTCTACGGATATGTGTATAAAATAAATAAAAAAAAAACTAAAAAAATATGTACTACTCTAATTACTTTTGAGATTACTTTTGAACTAATCAAGTTTATAAGTTTCATTAAAAATAGATTTTTGTTGTAAGCTGTTAAGTATTTATATTTGATATTGGTCTCAAGAGACAAAGAAGGTAACGAGTTTAAGAAGAAAAACTATAAATTAAACATTCTTAGAAAATGGCAGAAACACGTATGAAGAGAGAGGGGCGAAAAAGAAAAAAATATTCGTCGTTGAAGTGATTGGCAAAAGTCACGTAGAACCTAAATGAGCTCATGTGATTCTCAAAATGTAACACTGAACAAGAAACTACAACATTTGGCCCTTACCTTTTGTAAAACCAGTGAAATCCTAATGTTGGAAACAACATCAGTAGTCTTAACTGTATAATTCCAAGCCTCTGGGTCATTTTCAAAGAAAAAAACACCCTTATAGTTTAAATTTTCACTTTCATAGTACCGTTATAGTTCATATTTCATAGTATGATATACATCTTGCTCCTGGGAGGATTGGGACATTATTTCAAAATATAGAAGCGTGCAAATTTCTTGTCTAGCAAATACCTCTTCTTAGTTACTAATGCAATACTACGAGGATTTCTACGGACATCTGGAGGCGACGATAATGGCGTGGAGAGTCAAACAACTAATTAATGACAAAAAATTCTTGCACCATTGCTTTGCATTGAAAAGGCATAAATCTTAGCAGTTGTTACGATCTGATAACAATAGAACAATTTCGCTAATGCTTAAGCATTGAAAGTTGCTCGAAATGAAAGTAAGAATTCTCGTTTTGTCGCTCGTTTACAGTTGCCCCAACTTCAAAAGGAGTCATTGTTGACGAATGTGAAAACAGTAGCAGGTGTGAAAAGAACGTGGACCTTAAAGGAACCTTGTTAAGTTCAGTATTGGGAGCTCGACCACAAGTTAAAATAATGTGTGAAGTTGGCAAGAATACTGACTCAGTGGCATTCATCTACAATGAACGTACTGCAATCGAAGAGAACCAGAAGGAAGGGACATTTGATAGTCACTACACCATCCAATACAAGATTCCCGAGTGCAGCAAACCCGTGAATGTACAGTGCTACGTTTCTTCTGATTCTGTTCATCACAATGTAACCGCCGCAAATGTTTACCTTATAACAGGTAAAGAATCTCACTAATAGGATGCTCCAAAAATATGTATGACGAAAGACCTTAGTTCTAATAATAAAAAGAAAGAACAGGTACCAGAGTTGTAGTGCTGGAGACCGGTCCCGGTCTCGGTCTTGTTTCTGGCTTTTATGGTTTCCACTCAATCCGGCTACTTATAACCTTGGGTTGGCAAATTGAAAAACAGGATGAACACTTTTACCAATCAATAAGATACTCCTATAGTGGCGTCATAAGCGTATTTCAGCCATGTTTGATGGCAACTCCTATATGTAAGTACAGGATTGCGCCCACATATGGCGGTTGTTATGGCTTAGTTGTGACATCACTAAGAACCAGCTATAGAGTGGAGTCAAAAAAGGCGGGCGTACCCTTGACTGAGATTTCAGATTTTCAAAAAGCAAATTGTCTTCTGTAGTAAAAGTGTGACTTCAATTTTTGTGAAGATATTTTTCTTCTTTAGACTAGAAAAAACGGTGCTTTTCATTTTCTTTAAATGAAAATATCGCAAAACATTTGGAAAATGTCATTTCCGAATGTCTCAGGAGTTATGTGTTTTTTCACAATTTTCTGCACAGTTTCGACTTCGCCAATTAAAGATGGCGCGTAGCGCATGTAACCGTTCAGGCAGTAAAAAGCTTATGGAAATGATGTTAACTGCCTAACTACCTTCAGCCAACACCCAAGCAGCCCCCCCCCCCCCCCCCGACTGGCGACCTCATAGTGATGCATGGCCAATGATAATATCAAGCCTTGCTACCTGGCGACTATAACATAGATACACTTGCGATAGATCACGCAGTTGTATGGTATTCTGCAATTGTGCCTCACTCTGCCATTGTGATTTGTGACACAGTCTAAATTTCGGAATAAATTCAGAAAAACTGTGACGAGCTTCGTATCTTCGGAATCTCTTGGCTTATTACTTGTCGGATTTCTGGAAAAAAAAATATTGTAGCAGATTTTGAGTGACTGAAATTGGCTACCATGGTGTGGATTAAAGTGTGCTCCTAGTATCTGGCCTCCTTTTATCTCCTGTCGGGATTTTTTTTCTATTACTGGGGATGCACAAATGTGTTCAAGAATTTCAAACTTGGTGTTGTGGTTAGAATATTTTAATCAAATATGGTCGGAAGGAATTTGCGCTTTGGACGGTCATTGCTGCCATTTATTGGCCAGTGCAACTACCAAACCCACTTTGAGGTATTGAAGTCCCAAGGGTCGCAACCTTACAACTATTTCCTCGTAGGAACCCACTTAGCTCTTGGATGGAGTGGACATACCCAGTGGCGTAGGAGACGGGCAGGGGGAAGACTGCCCCCAATTTCCGCAAATTCTAAATCCGGGCAGGAATTTTGAAAATATTCGGGCAGTCCTTTAATTCTGAAAAAATGGGATGGTTTTTTTCTCAGAAAATTCTTTGATTTGGCCGAAATCTGAAAAAAGATATGCCCGAAAAAAACAAAAAAAAAAAAAAAACAAAAGAAGAAAAACAAGTCTTCAAATAGTCGCAATAAAATTTTCATGAAAAACCAAGTCAAGGATCCACAAAAAATCGGTACACCTTCAGGCAGGGCAAAAAGCTATTATTCGTGACTTTTACTTCACAGATAATCACAACACAATATCCAAAATTGTCGAATATTGAAATTGTTTCAAGCATTTGCCCCAAAATGAAAAAGTATCATAGTAAGATTAACATAGTTACAAAAAATCAAACAGATAAAAGAATCGCTACACATTTGCAAAGCCTGTGGCTTAAAAGAAACAATCAATCTTGAACCTGTATTTAAATATTGTCTAACAAAATACCCTCATGAGAGGAAACTCCCCTTAACTCATTTGAAAAATTTGAACTAACCGAGCACAGGAAAAGATAAATCCTGAGAGCTATCACTGATTTTTGTTCAGTGTCATAGAAGAATACAATCACAATGCATCTGTTGTGCTGGTCACTAGACGTTTCCGGAGTAGCTTCATGGATCAATGCACACACAAAATACTCCATTGAAATTGACTTAATCCATCTTTCCTGCCAAGTGCTTGGTACGGCGGGTACCAAATTTGAAAAGTAGCCAAGGGGCTTTTCCTAGCATGCGAAATGGCCGATTATTTTAATAGCTTCAAATCTTAAAATTTTCATGGAAAAAACAAAGATCATATTTGGGTAGAATGTGAAAAATGGGTTTACATCATCCCCACTTCATACTGTAGTCTTGCAAAAATTGCACGAAATCGTCAAATATTCGGACAAAGGTTACAAAAATACTGCGACGTTTGCAATGGCCAAATTAATCCAACGGACAGACAGGAGAGCGTTCTGGTGCCCAAAAGTCTGCCATCTATCCTGCTCTATGGCAATGGGAATGAAAGTTGATTAATGTCTTTTTCGATACTTAAAGGATGGATTGAGAGAATGTTTTCCTGATAGTCTGCTTGAAAATTCATTAAAACACACGTTATGATGTGACATTTTTCAAAAGTAAAATAAAAAAATTAAAAAATAAATAGTCGGAAGTTCAGACAGTCACACAATGTTATCAATGTATGTTGAATTTAGCAAAGTTTTCAATTCCGTTTTGTAATTTTCCCCTGAAAATATGCGGGACCATTTCATCGATTGGTAGTGATGCATTTCATCTGGTAATTTTCTGATCGGAAAGCGAATGTTTGATCCCCCTATAAGCCCGGAAAACTTCCTTTTCGGCTGTCTAAGGGTCCGATTTTTCAAAATTTTCTGTTCAGTCCGCGCCAACCAGTTGGATCTCCGCATAGATAGCATACATGGCATAATTTAAATTTCAAGTGAACACTTTTTTGCAAAAAGAAAAATCAAACTAGCGACTCCTTAGATCCTCCTAAAAGCCATGAAAATGCCGTTTTCGACTGTCTAAGGTGTCGGATATTTCAAACTTTTCTGTAATTCCAGCCAACCAATGGTGGCGCTGAGCTAAGTCTTTCTGACTGAATTTTAGGTTGAAGTGAACGTTTATCTGCAAATTGGAACTTAAAATTAGCGACTGCTTGGATCTCCTTTATAAACCTGGGAAATTTTCGACTGTCTGAGTGGTACGAACAGATATCTGTACGCTCCGCGCCAACCAGTTGTGGCGCTCCGCTTTGACTGTCTTACGGGCAGAATTACATTTTCCGGGCAAAAACCTTCTGCCCAAACTGAAATGCTTCCCTTCGCCTATGGAAATACCTTTCCCAGGCGTGCACTGGAACAGCTGCTTACAACATACATCAGGATTCCGGATTTGCAATCCAAGGATACATACTCCAGTGGAGTAATGAACTGAGCTAATTAGTATCTCAAAAGTGTGTTTGAATCTGAGAAAAATTACAAACTTTTTCTCACCAGGATTAATGACAATTGAACAAGGCTAATGCCATTTACAGCCATCTCGGAGGTGTTAAAATCCAACATTTTCTTTTTACGCTCCGCGCCAATCGATGATGGCGCTACGCTTAGATAATTAACTCCAGCCCCCTACAAAAGTGTCCAGCACCCCCACAGTCCCCCACGAGAAAATCCTAGCTACGCCACTGCCAACAGGCATCAAGTTCACAATTCTAAACCCCTGTAGCACTGGCTGAGTCCAGTTTGATGAATAGGACCGTCTGGGCAGTATGGGACTGGCCCGTCTGGATAGGGGGCTGTCATTTGCACTTAGCCGTTGTCTTGCTGAAAACGGCAGACTTCGGTGCCTCAATCGGGCAGATTTTATGCTCTGGTTGGACATATGGAGCCGGGCAAAAAGGCACCACTCTGAGAAGAAGGGGGAAAATCCTGTACGGCCTTGTGGGCCACATGCAGAAAATACTTGGATCAGGTTAAGTAATTAGTTCTTTATTTGACATATGGTCATGGCCATATTGGACTCTTTACTCAGGGTATGACTTTTTGCCCTATTCCAGATCCCCAATCAGACTGCCCGTTTCAGCAAGGTTTTGGCCCTGGGCTGCGGCTCCGGGTTCCAAACGGTCATGCATACTATATAGTTAAATATGTACAAAGCAATATTACGATGCACGTTTAGTGCTACATGTCATTTTTAGAGCATAAGGTAATAAGTTAGAGAAAAACGTGTTAAAAATTGTGGAAAGTTTATTTCTTGTGCAATTTATTCATTCTGTCTGGGTCTCGGTCTATGTTGGTATCAATTACTTGTTTTGTTTGGTTACTGTAAATTATCACAAAATATGCCACATTCGTTCAAAACCATCTCTGACGATGTACGCATATGCTCAGAAATTCCACTCAAGACAGCTTCGGAAGAGAGTTATTTGTTGACACGTTTCAAGAGACTGATCATGCCACTGCTTTTATATTTTGCAGATTCTATCGCATGCAACAATGGAAAGTCAGGACTTACAGTGGTCATTATCATTATTGCTATAATAGTTGTGGTACTCGTGATAACCTTCATTATTTACAGAAAAAAGGGTAGGGAAGGCAAATTTAAACAACGTTGTTGTTTCTTAGATAATGTGATTTTAAAATGACTCTGCAGTTATTTTTCCTTGTCTTTGTTTTGACATTAGAAAAAAAATCCCAATACTCTATGTGCAAAGGGGTATAAACTACGAACTAGAAATGTGATGATTAAGAGATGACATTAAGTTATGTTGATCACATCTCCGTAGGACAAATGAGCTAAGTATCTATCAAGATAGCAGCTTAAAGGAACCTTCAATTCTAAATGCCTTAAAATGTTTACCTAGTGAATTTTTTTAATTTTTTTTTTTTTTTTTGCTTTTTCAAAACAAAGTAAATAGATGATGGTTAACAAAATTCAACTATTTAGTTAAAACATTCCTTCTAATATCATGTCAAGCCTATGTTTCTCGAAAATCAGTTTACTGCGGTGGGTAACTGATAACAACTAGGGATAATTTTTTTGGGACATTCCTCTTTCATCTACTATTCATCTACTATATTAAAGATTCACGTACGTTTCTGGTACTAAGCAAACTGCGATGTAGACGTTAATTTGGCGTAGAACACAACGCGTTCCACGAGTGTTTTGAAAATTGTCTTGTTTAAACGAAATCAGAAAGGACATGATATTTAATCCTGTGTTTTATTTAATCACATTTACTTGCTCATGTAATTAGAACTAACAAAAGTCAAAATCGGAATAATTTGCCGACTTATCATTTCCTTATTCACCTGAAACACATTATATTTACTTATAATTTGCAAAGTAAGATTGAATGAACACGTCTGAAAACTAAGTACAAACTTATTTTTGTATCTAGTAGAACCATTGATAGTAGTTGTGTGTATTGTGATGTTATCTTTTAGATGTTGTTTTCTCCCTATTTTTGTAGCTTTCGGACGCTTTATTAGCAAGCGGCAGAACAATGATGATGAAATACCGACCATGAAATCTCACATCATGCAAATTAAAGAGAATGACGAGATGCAGGGACAACCACTTTTAGGAGAGGTATCAAGCATGGAACCACATTAACCAACAATGACTCATGCTTAGAATATGCAGTTACTAAAAGAGAACATATAAACACAGCTTTAAGACTCAGTAACCTAGTTAGAAAATCATGGTGGAGTCACTCTGGCCCCCAGTTGTTTCGTATAAAGAACGTAACAATTGCAAAGACAAGCAAATCAAATAGAAAAGTGTTATGTTGATATCATCAGGGAATAGCCACTTTTTTCACGTTCTTACCTCTATATAGTTTTTTATCTTTCTATTTATGTATTTTTAATTTCTTTTTGCATTTGGCATAATATAATTCATGTGCTAAGGGAACGATTTATGTACAGCGCCAAGTTTAGAAATAGCAATTTTTGTCTAATTAACCATGCAACAGTGAACAAGTCAAAGATGAAAGACAAGTTCAAACAACGAACTAGGTACAATTTTAACCAATCTACTGGGGGACAATTCCTGTCACTGTTAAAAAAAATATTTCAAAATATACATATATAGTTATAAGCCCACCTTCCTATATGTTGCAAAAAATGAATTAGCCTAACATTGGTTTGACGTTACATATTTTTGTTTAAATTTTTCTGCTTCCCCCTTTTATTTGGACATACCTTAATGGTCTTCATATGCTATCCTCGTACTTGCTACATTGTTTAAATTAGTACGGTGCAAATATATTTCAAATCCCTTTAATTACTTGTTAAAATGGATTTTTATTGAGCACTGCCTTGACCCACATTTACATTTTCATTTGTCTGCAGTTGTAAATAAGTGATTACTGAAAGCAAAACATGCATTTGAGGCATATTGTACGAGGTGGCATAATGTTTTCGCTATAACATTTTGAACGTATTACTGTGTTAGGAATACAGAACTATATGAAAGTCTTATAGTCCATACAAAGTTAAAGAAATCACTTCAATGTCTACCTTTTTACCTACACGTTTCCATGAACGCAAATGTACGCGTGGACATAAACGTAAGGGGTATGTTTATGACGCATATGTATATGCCTTCACACTCGCTTTAAGAATAGGAATACATTAACTTGCGGTGACGTTATTTTATATGTATGAATTTTACGCAATTTCTACAATGTTGACAAATTTAAGAATACTTACTCGTAAAGATATATGGATTACAGACCATTGATATAACGTTGGGGGTGAGGTATGTGATTTCGCCTGAAGTTGAAGGATACGATTCTGTTTCGCCGTTACGAAGGTGTATGTGTGTACTTATGTGTATCCATAGAGATATTCATTGTACGATATCAACTAAAAACAGTTTTGTTCTGTCTCTGATTTGGTTAACACAGACATACAAATCCTCGAAGCATGCATCAGGGGAAATCCAGAACTTGCCCGATTTTACACAGGTTTGACATTCTGTTTCCTTAGCAGTGTACTCCAAGACCGTGTGAGATAAATCTACTTCCACCTAGTTCAATCTCTCAAAATTCCAACGTAAATCCCATCCTTATTGTTACGAGACGACATCAACCAGATTGAATCCACGGACGAGCAAGTGGAGAGTTCTAGAAAGTGCTAGCATCGGTGTTGTCTCTCGAGCATATTCAATGGGTGACCCCAGAGAACATTCGCACAGTTACTGGAAACTACTGTATGATGAATGGCCTAATAATAGCCAACTTGTGATTATGGGTTACTGAGCCCAGAACGTTCGCTGATTGTTTTGTACGAGATCAAACGAGACGTTTCCATAAGAGTAAGTTCCAGACTTTTCTGGAAGAACTACCAGATATATAAAAGGTCATGCAAGCAGTGTGACAGAGAGAGAGAAGAAAACAGAAGATACACAGATAATACAGAGACCAGACGCCTGCTTCGCCGCTTAACGCTGTAATTGTGTCGCCATTTACCAATCAATAGTCTTCATCCTGCCTTCGCGGAACAGAGTCCTACGCTGTGCTGCTGTACAATCGACGCTAACAACACTACCCCTTGGACAAAGAGTGATACCTTAAGCTGTAAAAGATTGTAAGTAGATTTAAGATTAATTGTTGTAAATTTAAGGAAGTAAGAGGTGAATAATAATTAAGTTGTTGATTTTAATCTCGCTCTTCTGTGGTCTTTCGCTGTTATTGGTTTGAATTGCGACCAAGCCGTAACATTATGATGAGATACGGTTTAAAACCGTGTACTACTATTCCTACAAAGACGAGTCGTTAGCTTTATAGTAGAGATTTATATTTCATCTTTTTTTTCAATTTTTCAGAAAGCGTTCAAAGATGCGTTCGATCCTTTCATTGCAAAAGTAGTTACAAAAGAGGTAAGGAATTCGTTTGTAAACCTGCAAACACTTCTGAATTGCTTAAATCAACAAGAACGATTTTTGAACTATTTACAAAATTTAACAGAAGTTCAATGTGCGGAAGGGTGTGTTAAAGGTAGTTAAGGTTGACAGATTGCCAGTTCAGTCAGGAAAACAGACATCTAGTTTTCTTCACATCAAATGGGTTTTGTATCTGATAGAAGAATTTCCAGGGTTCTTGGTCCGATTTCCTTTGATGTGAGGTCTCATTTTCTTGCGGTTAATCTTAGTAATATAGTTAAGAGTAAGATCGGTGATTTTGGTTTTTTAATTCTCAAACAAGAACGCATATGCTTTTCAATGGTGGATCGAATGGAGACATCTCCCGCATCAGGAAAAGGGTACATGTGGGTTATCGCAACTTCCAACAATATGATAAACAGATTCTTATTTTGCACAAGGTCCCCGCAATATACTGATATGACAAAGTGTGGGAGACACATTGCATGAATTTCGTACAACCAACGTTGTAAAAATTAGATCAGCGATTTTCTTTGAGTTCGATCCTCCATACTGACAGCACTATAAACTCTAATTGAAAATGATCCACCATGTACAATGACTGTTCCGCGTATTATGAAGAATTTCTGTTGCACATCATATATTTCTGTGAAAGCCGTTTTCATATATTAATGCAATGTTAAAATTATAACAGATCGCTTGTAACGTTTTCCCTTTGAATGTTTTTTTTTCTCCTGGTAAGGGCACAGTGAAAGAATTTAACAGCATAATGGAGACGTTCAGCACAAAATATGAGGTAACCAAAACGGTTGAGTTTCTAATGCACTTCAAGCACTTTCAATGATAGCGAAAGTTAGTTGGTCAGATGGAGTTTTACGGCCCAGTTTCCAACCTACTGATTCAAGTCAAGTCGGCCACGGCCTTCTTTGAGTTGTGACTCACTGGAATCTTTTCCATACTCCATTGCTAACGCGGAGCTTCACACAGGATAGCGTAAGGAAAAAAATTTAATCAGGATTGACCTACTCCTTCCTGATGTAGTCCCTTTTAACCCTTTACCGCTGTGCTCCGATCGGGGCATATCTGCGCGCCTCGAGAGTGGGCGGAAAAGTGGACGTAGCCCGCCCCGCATCGGCTTCCGTAGGCCATTGACCCAGTGACCTTAAACTACTGTCTCTGTCTCTCGTTGTTGTGGCCGAATTTTCGGGTAGCTACTCGCAGTTTCGAGCTCCGCGTGAAACAATAAAGATGGGTGACAGCCGAGCTCTCCGCATGCGTCCAAAAAGACCAAAACAACGGTAAAGGGTTAATAGTATACACCACTTACCAGGCAAAAAGGTCCTAAGCCTGTCGTGCTTCATTGAGGTAATATCGCATGAAAAGAAGGAAGTGCGTCTCAACATTGGTATCTTTTTGAATGACACGACATTGTACACGTAAGGTTGGCTACAGCATTTCCCCAGCCGAAACAACCGATGCTAGAAGCAAGTTTTCCCGGATATTTACTGTCCGGATGAATTGTTTCAAAGTAAAATCTAGTGAAAGTATTATTTTCAGATCATATGAGCAAACGGCTATCGGGGGCCCAGATTGGTTCATTAGTAGATTGCATCTAATTGCCATCGATCATCAGTTTCCGAATCATTTAGTTTCAATTGCTCTAGATTGATGAATAGGCATTAATAAGACGTTTGAGCTTGTATATGTCAGAAGTAACGCCCGTTACATAGTCCGCCAAAGAGCATTATAGCTTAAGACATTGTGCTTACATGTTACGAATATTTCTAAAAACAAAATGAATATTAAGCGGGTTATTAAGCGATTGACAATTCAAGTACTTCCTAGCGATGATGTTGGAACAACTACTTCTTTCTTTCTTTCTTTCTTTCTTTCTTTCTTTCTTTCTTTCTTCTTTCTTTCTTTCTTTCTTTCTTTCTTTCTTTCTTTCTTTCTTTCTTTCTTTCTTTGTCTTTTTTAAGTATCTAAAATTATGTAACGTAATAATGGAAAAAAGAAAGAAAAAAAAGGCATTTAACTTAAAAGAGGTGAAGCAAGTGTTTTAAAGGGATAACAATTCCCCCAAAATGAGTAAGCAAATAATAAATAAAAAAAATGGGGTGATCGTCATCTGATATTGTTTAGATGATGCTTAATAGTAACTTGCAATGATAAATACGCAATAAATGTACTGGTGTGTCTGCATTTATTTCCTTTTGTAATATGGACTTTCCGAGCTTTTTACATGCCGTTTATATAGTAATTTCATGTACATATCATAGGTCACCACATGAGTTGATTTGCGGAAGTTATAATCACGTTGTTCTTTTCTCTGAAACATGCAATGCTCATTTTGAACAGGTGAAGCAGCCTGCATCTGTCATTTTAAACTTTCTCATGGACGAAGATGACAAGGTAACTATTTTATTTGTCGATTTTTTGTAGCTCTACGAAAGCAATTTTTACATCCCATATCTAAGAATGGAAATAGCTACCTACGATCACAGTGTCTGTAATTTAATGATACCTTTAAAAATGATATTAACTGTCACATAATGTATTGCAAATTAGTATAGTGTAATGAAATGGAGTAGAAAGGAAAGAACAGAAATTAAATTAAATTGATTGGAATAGAATGAAAAGAACACTTGTTATAGCGCCCTAAGCATTCCAAGGTCTACAAAGCTTACGTATTAATGTTTTATTGAACAGATAGGGTATCTACTTAGACGTAAATAGTAAAATTCTTAAAAAACGCGTTTGCTGTTGTATGGTTTTCAATTTCGCAAAATATGACCACAGCAACAAATATTGACATTTGCCCACAGATTCTCATCTGTATTTTGACTTGGGAGCCTCACAGAATGTATCCTCTCCATGCCTTTGATAAATTTGAATTCTTATGAACAACAACTTGTATTTACAACGTCGGGTGGTTGGAATAACAATATCTTGTAACATCGAAACAATGTTCTCTTCTCTCTCAAACTGATGGGTTTAAAAATATTACAATAATGAATACACAATTATTGCTTCGCAGTTGCCAATACATATTAAATATTTTAACAGATATCCACTGATAAATCTGACGCCTTGATTGAATAAGTAAAAGTCAAAATAAAGGTCAAATGTTTCTTCTAAATAACATGTTTTGTGTTCCGATTTTGAAATAACCGTCAGATTTATTTGGAAAGGAAATCGGTTCCGTTAATAGTTATACACTATTCATATAGAAATACACAAAGAAACCATTTTCACACTTTTAAGTAAATGCCACTCAGATATCACATGGGGAGTGAAAAATTAAAAGAGAGCCTAATTCCAGATTACTGATTACAAAACAAACCCAATTTTAGAGAATCCAGAGGTCCTTTTCGGATTCTCTGATTAGAAAATGTCTTTATGCGCGAACAGTAGCCAAGTTCTCTGAAGCTAAGAAATATTTACAGTATTTTGTTTGCACGAAAAAAAAATAACTATCCACCAGCAAATAATTTTTCATACGCACTAAGAGGCTTACAAAAGCTTCAATTTCTTTTCTGATTCGAGCTTAAACTAAAGAATAGTACTGGATTATAGTTGTCCTGAAAGTGAATTGTAAGATGAAAGAATATGATTGTTGGTTTTGGAATATTTGTTAGGAACCTTCTCTCTGAAAAAAAACGATTTCTCACACCCTTTCATATCTTAAACATTCATTGCTTTCACTTTTTCTAAGACTTCCAATAAAGGGTAAAACACACAACACTTTGTTAAATTTTGGATAATACAGACCCATGAACTCTGATTGCGGCATTTTTATTTCAGTTGTTTCTTATAAGAGATAGCATATGACAGAAGGTTATCTCGAAAATTAACAAATGTCGGTACGATATTTTTATGCTAGCAGATAAAATAATTGAGAAACTTGATAACGAACCTTTACAGATAATCTTGGAGGTCTGAATTCCGCTATTTTGTTTTTTCCATATGAAATCATTAAAAAACAATGAACGTTTATTTTGAGGAAATACATGGTACCTTTGAAGTATTCATAAACTTAGCACTTCAACTCGTTTTACATCGTAGTCAGTTTGTTGAAAAATCACATTCATAAGCTTAGAGGGGCAATGCTACACATCACAACCTCATTTGATATATACGTTACTAGGAAGCACCGTTTATACCACATGTTTACAACCATATGGCAAAAAAACTTATCGTATATACGTCTGCAGTTTGTCCCAAGCCAGATACAGAGTCTAAAATGTGTAAAAAGGGGAAAGCATGAAAACAGAAAGATGAGATCAGATTAAATGAGAAATTGAATATTATTATGTATCTTAACAGGATGTTTTATTTTTCATTATTTATAACTACGCAATTGCCGATTTTACATGAGAAGTTGGCTCTACAGAACTCACTGCTTTTGGGATTTGCTTGCCTGAGCTACTCAAGGTGTGAAGATACACCGCTCTTATCTCGTTTGATGACTCTGACCAGGCTGTTCCACATATGTGCTGCCTCCCTATAGACACCGGTTCTATTGATAAACAGTAGTTTCTAGGTCTATCTGAACAGATGTCGGTATCACTACAGCAACGGTATCTCTCAGCTGCACGTACTGTACAATCCGATTACTTGCAGCTCGCGGGGATTTGAAATTGATAAAAAGTGCCAGGATAACATATCCTAAAAGCTGATTGTCTCCCGTTAACCTATGTACTATAAATATATTAAGAACAATAGATGTGTTAACGAAAATTGTCAATGCCTTGCAAGTGAATTATTCTGTTTTCCACCTAAGCGCGAGTTTTATCATCGAAAAACACTGAGAAGTATGACTCATCGTTGTTGAACGTGATATCCACGCGAGTGTGTGTGAGAGCACGGAGCTATTACGTAATAGCTTCAGGGTTGTAAAGTACATAAAGAGTACGCATTTGCCCCCACCGTTGTACAGAAAACGACCAGGAAGAAGTGTCACTTGATATCCGGCTTATCTCGAGTAGCTCTCACACCTGGGAGTGAGACTTGCAAAAGAAAGAGCGTGACTCTCAAAAGAAAGAAAAATTGAGAAAGATTTATCGACTTTTCGTATGCTTTTGGGGGGTATTCTGCGACTTTATTTCAGAGTTTAAGGTATTGTTCTGCAATTAAAATTCCCACAGAGTTCATCTATGCCACTTTTGAGGGTCTTTGATTGAGATTTTAGGAAAATATATACATTTAAATGAAGCCTCACTTAGATCGGGAAGGTTATCTGTGCAGAGCGTAACTAATGTGTTACCGCAGTTACCCCTAGTGTTACTTCAGTTATCCCCATCTCCAAATGCAGTGTGTTCTGTACGATCGTCTTGGCATGAAAAGTTAAAAGGTAGGTATCTGTGGTTCGAAGATTAATAATTCGTCACAGTACATGTCATCATCGTAATGAATTATAGTTACAAGCATTACAACGTATTGAAGTACAAATCTACTTCAGATATGCTAAAATGCAGAAATGCTAAATGAAAAAGGTATAAAATATTTCATTTAACTACATCCTTACAATTACTTAAACCAATAACAGGATTTGACAGCCATCATGGAATTTTTAGACGAAATAAAACCAAACAAATGGGTAAGTAATGCCATCTCTAATGTTTCAATTATAACGGTATTTACATAGTAAAGCTGTTCTCATTAACTGTAAATTGATAATACTGAAATACCGAGGACATTTTCATCTGTTTCAATTTCTCCAGGTATCATTTCTTGATATTATGAGAATGCTTGATGATCTGTCCGCCGCTAAAAAGGTATGGTTTCCTTAGTAATCGCTAACACGAACATCGGATCTTGTCTCTTCTACTTCGTACAACAATAAAAGGTGTCTCAAAAAACACATCTTCAACAGGTTTGACTAATAATGTGCAAGTAAAAATAGGAACGTAACTTAAACACTTTCATGATTATTGACAGTCAGAACAATCGCTCGTTTTTATGTGCCATAAACTTTATTCATTAGCATTTACAATGAAAGTGACTTGCTGTAGTCATGTACTTTTGTTCCTCGAAAAAAAGTTAAAGTTGGAAAAACTTAAGTTTTATTACATCCAAAAAAATGTATTCATTTATAAATTTGGAAAATTAATATCGCTTTATCCCATTTTCCATGAAGCTTCCAGGTGATAGAACTCTCCAGTTTTTTGAAGATTACATGAAGTCCAATCAGGTACGCCTTTGGAAAGAAAGAATGAATGTAAAACAAAAACAGTAATGTACAAAGGAATGAAAATTCATAATTATCACATCGAATTTCACATAACCCTTTACCGTTGTGCTCCGATCGGGGCATATTTGCGCGGATCGGGAGTGGGCGGAAAAGCGGACGTAGCCCGCCCCGCATCGGCTTCCGTAGGCAATTTGACTCCGTGCCCTTAAACTATTGTCTCTCTCGCTGTTGTGGCCGAATTTTCGGGTAGCTACTCGCGGTTTCGAGGTCGGCGTGAAGCAGTAAAGATGTGTGACAGCCGAGCTCTCCGCATGGGTCCAAAAGGACCCAAACAACGGCAAAGGGTTAAAACAAGCCTGTGGAGTGTGTTTACTGCAAAGCTAATGCCACCGTCTCTGCGTGTGTGCACGCAAACCTTTAGCCGAGCGGTGCAGACATTTTAGATCAACCCTTTACCGTTGTGCTCCGATCGGGGCATATTTGCGCGGATCGGGAGTGGGCGGAAAAGCGGACGTAGCCCGCCCCGCATGGGCTTCCGTAGGCCATATGACCCCGTGCCCTTAAACTATTGTCTCTCTCGCTGTTGTGGCCGACTTTTCGGGTAGCTACTCGCGGTTTCGAGCTCGGCGTGAAGCAGTGAAGATGTGTGACAGCCGAGCTCTCCGCATGGGTCCAAAAAGACCCAAACAACGGCAAAGGGTTAAAACAAGCCTGTGGAGTGTGTTTACTGCAAAGCTAATGCCACCGTCTCTGCGTGTGTGTACGCAAACCTTTAGCCGAGCGGTGCAGACATTTTAGATCAACCCTTTACCGTTGTGCTCCGATCGGGGCATATTTGCGCGGATCGGGAGTGGGCGGAAAAGCGGACGTAGCCCGCCCCGCATCGGCTTCCGTAGGCCATTTGACCCCGTGCCCTTAAACTATTGTCTCTCTCGCTGTTGTGGCCGAATTTTCGGGTAGCTACTCGCGGTTTCGAGCTCCGCGTGAAGCAGTAAAGATGCGTGACAGCCGAGCTCTCCGCATGGGTCCAAAAGGACCCAAACAACGGCAAAGGGTTAAAACAAGCCTGTAGAGTGTGTTTACTGCAAAGCTGATGCCACCGTCTCTGCGTGTGTGCACGCAAACCTTTAGCCGAGCGGTGCAGACACATTAGATTGGACCTTTACCGTTGTGCTCCGATCGGGGCATATTTGCGCGGATCGGGAGTGGGCGGAAAAGCGGACGTAGCCCGCCCCGCATCGGCTTCCGTAGGCCATTTGACCCTGTGCCCTTGAACTATTGTCTCTCTCGCTGTTGTGGCCGAATTTTCGGGTAGCTACTCGCAGTTTCGAGCTCGGCGTGAAACTGTAAAGATGGGTGACAGCCGAGCTCTCCGCATGGGTCCAAAAGGACCCAAAAAACGGCAAAGGGTTCAAACAAGCCTGGGGAGTGTGTTTACTGCAAAGCTGATGCCACCGTCTCTGCGTGTGTGCACGTAAACCTTTAGCCGAGCGGTGCAGATATTTTATATTAGACCTTTACCGTTGTGCTCCGATCGGGGCATATTTGCGCGGATCGGGAGTGGGCGGAAAAGCGGACGTAGCCCGCCCCGCATCGGCTTCCGTAGGCCATTGGACCCCGTGCCCTGAATCTATTGTCTTTCTCGCTGTTGCGGCTGAATTTTCGGGTAGCTACTCGCGGTTTCGAGCTCCGCGTGAAACAGTAAAGATGTGTGACAGCCGAGCTCTCCGCATGGGTCCAAAAGGACCCAAACAACGGTAAAGAGTTGAAACAAGCCTGTGGAGTGTGTTTACTGCAACGCTGATGCCACCGTCTCTGCGTGTGTGCACGTAAACCTTTAGCCGAGGGGTGCAGACACTTTAGATTGGACCTTTACCGTTGTGCTCCGATCGGGGCATATTTGCGCGGATCGGGAGTGGGCGGAAAAGCGGACGTAGCCCGCCCAGCATCGGCTTCCGTAGGCCATTGAACCCCGTGCCCTTAAACTATTGTCTCTCTCGCTGTTGTGGCCGAGTTTTCGGGTAGCTACTCGCGGTTTCGAGCTCCGCGTCAAACAGTAAAGATGGGTGACAGCCGAGCTCTGAGCATGGGTACAAAAGGACCCAAACAACGGCAAAGGGTTAAAACAAGCCTGTGGAGTGTGTTTACTGCAAAGCTGATGCCACCGTCTCTGCGTGTGTGCACGTAAACCTTTAGCAGAGCCGTGCAGATATTTTAGATTAGACCTTTACCGTTGTGCTCCGATCGGGGCATATTTGCGCGGATCGGGAGTGGGCGGAAAAGCGGACGTAGCCCGCCCTGCATCGGCTTCTATAGGCCATTGGAACCCGTGCCCTTAAACTATTGTCTCTCTCGCTGTTGTGGCCGAATTTTCGGGTAGCTACTCGCGGTTTCGAGCTCCGCGGGAAACAGTAAAGATGGGTGACAGCCGAGCTCTCCGCATGGGTCCAAAAGGACCCAAACAACGGCAAAGGGTTAAAACAAGCCTGTGGAGTGTGTTTACTGGAAAGCTGATGCCACCGTCTCTGCGTGTGTGCACGTAAACTTTTAGCAGAGTCGTGCAGATATTTTAGATTAGACCTTTACCGTTGTGCTCCGATCGGGGCATATTTGCGCGGATCGGGAGTGGGCGGAAAAGCGGACGTAGCCCGCCCTGCATCGGCTTCTATAGGCCATTGGAACCCGTGCCCTTAAACTATTGTCTCTCTCGCTGTTGTGGCCGAATTTTCGGGTAGCTACTCGCGGTTTCGAGCTCCGCGTGAAACAGTAAAGATGTGTGACAGCCGAGCTCTCCGCATGGGTCCAAAAGGATCCAAACAACGGTAAAGAGTTGAAACAAGCCTGTGGAGTGTGTTTACTGCAACGCTGATGCCACCGTCTCTGCGTGTGTGCACGTAAACCTTTAGCCGAGCGGTGCAGACATTTTAGATCAACCCTTTACAGTTGTGCTCCGATCGGGGCATATTTGCGCGGATCGGGAGTGGGCGGAAAAGCGGACGTAGCCCGCCCCGCATCGGCTTCCGTAGGCCATTTGACCGCGTGCCCTGAAACTATTGTCTCTCTCGCTGTTGTGGCCGAATTTTCGGGTAGCTACTCGCGGTTTCGAGCTCCGCGTGAAACAGTAAAGATGTGTGACAGCAGAGCTCTCCGCATGGGTCCAAAAGGACCCAAACAACGGCAAAGGGTTCAAACAAGCCCGTCGAGAGTGTTTACTGCAAAGCTGATGCCACCGTCTCTGCGTGTGTGCACGCAAACCTTTAGCCGAGCGGTGCAGACATTTTAGATCAACAATTTCCGTTGTGCTCCGATCGGGGCATATTTGCGCGGATCGGGAGTGGGCGGAAAAGCGGACGTAGCCCGCCCCGCATCGGCTTCCGTAGGCCATTTGACCCCGTGCCCTGAAACTATTGTCTCTCTCGCTGTTGTGGCCGAATGTTCGGGTAGCTACTCGCGGTTTCGAGCTCCGCGTGAAGCAGTAAAGATGTGTGACAGCCGAGCTCTCCGCATGGGTCCAAAAGGACCCAAACAACGGCAAAGGGTTAAAACAAGCCTGTGGAGTGTGTTTACTGCAAAGCTGATGCCACCGTCTCTGCGTGTGTGCACGCAAACCTTTAGCCGAGCGGTGCAGATATTTTAGATCAACCCTTTACCGTTGTGCTCCGATCGGGGTATATTTGCGCGGATCGGGAGTGGGCGGAAAAGCGGACGTAGCCCGCCCCGCATGGGCTTCCGTAGGCCATTGGACCCCGTGCCCTGAATCTATTGTCTTTCTCGCTGTTGTGGCTGAATTTTCGGGAAGCTACTCGCTGTTTCGAGCTCCTCATGAAACAGTAAAGATGCGTGACAGCCGAGCTCTCCGCATGGGTCCAAAAGGACACAAACAACTGTCAAGGGTTGAAACAAGCCTGTGGAGTGTGTTTACTGCAAAGCTGATGCCACCGTCTCTGCGTGTGTGCACGTAAACCTTTAGCAGAGCCGTGCAGATATTTTAGATTAGACCTTTACCGTTGTGCTCCGATCGGGGCATATTTGCGCGGATCGGGAGTGGGCGGAAAAGCGGACGTAGCCCGCCCTGCATCGGCTTCTATAGGCCATTGGAACCCGTGCCCTTAAACTATTGTCTCTCTCGCTGTTGTGGCCGAATTTTCGGGTAGCTACTCGCGGTTTCGAGCTCCGCGTGAAACAGTAAAGATGTGTGACAGCCGAGCTCTCCGCATGGGTCCAAAAGGACCCAAACAACGGTAAAGGGTTGAAACAAGCCTGTGGAGTGTGTTTACTGCAACGCTGATGCCACCGTCTCTGCGTGTGTGCACGTAAACCTTTAGCCGAGGGGTGCAGACACTTTAGATTGGACCTTTACCGTTGTGCTCCGATCGAGGCATATTTGCGCGGATCGGGAGTGGGCGGAAAAGCGGACGTAGCCCGCCCAGCATCGGCTTCCATAGGCCATTGGAACCCGTGCCCTTAAACTATTGTCTCTCTCGCTGTTGTGGCCGAATTTTCGGGTAGCTATTCGCGGTTTCGAGCTCCGCGTGAAACAGTTAAGGTGTGTGACAGCCGAGCTCTCCGCATGGGTCCAAAAGGACCCAAACAACGGCAAAGGGTTAAAACAAGCCTGTGGAGTGTGTTTACTGCAAAGCTGATGCCACCGTCTCTGCGTGTGTGCACGCAAACCTTTAGCCGAGCGGTGCAGACATTTTAGATCAACCCTTTACCGTTGTGCTCCGATCGGGGCATATTTGCGCGGATCGGGAGTGGGCGGAAAAGCGGACGTAGCCCGCCCCGCATCGACTTCCGTAGTCCATTTGACCCCGTGCCCTGAAACTATTGTCTCTCTCGCTGTTGTGGCCGAATTTTCGGGTAGCTACTCGCGGTTTGGAGCTCCGCGTGAAGCAGTAAAGATGTGTGACAGCCGAGCTCTCCGAATGGGTCCAAAAGGACCCAAACAACGGCAAAGGGTTAAAACAAGCCTGTGGAGTGTGTTTACTGCAAAGCTGATGCCACCGTCTCTGCGTGTGTGCACGCAAACCTTTAGCCGAGCGGTGCAGACATTTTAGATCAACCCTTTACCGTTGTGCTCCGATCGGGGCATATTTGCGCGGATCGGGAGTGGGCGGAAAAGCGGACGTAGCCCGCCTCGCATCGGCTTCCGTAGGCCATTTGACCCCGTGCCCTTAAACTATTGTCTCTCTCGCTGTTGTGGCCGAATTTTCGGGTAGCTACTTGCGGTTTCGAGCTCCGCGTGAAGCAGTAGAGATGCGTGACAGCCGAGCTCTCCGCATGGGTCCAAAAGGACCCAAACAACGGCAAAGGGTTAAAACAAGCCTGTGGAGTGTGTTTACTGCAAAGCTGATGCCACCGTCTCTGCGTGTGTGCACGCAAACCTTTAGCCGAGCGGTGCAGACATTTTAGATCAACCCTTTACCGTTGTGCTCCGATCGGGGCATATTTGCGCGGATCGGGAGTGGGCGGAAAAGCGGACGTAGCCCGCCTCGCATCGGCTTCCGTAGGCCATTTGACCCCGTGCCCTTAAACTATTGTCTCTCTCGCTGTTGTGGCCGAATTTTCGGGTAGCTACTTGCGGTTTCGAGCTCCGCGTGAAGCAGTAGAGATGCGTGACAGCCGAGCTCTCCGCATGGGTCCAAAAGGACCCAAACAACGGCAAAGGGTTAAAACAAGCCTGTGGAGTGTGTTTACTGCAAAGCTGATGCCACCGTCTCTGCGTGTGTGCACGCAAACCTTTAGCCGAGCGGTGCAGACATTTTAGATCAACCCTTTACCGTTGTGCTCCGATCGGGGCATATTTGCGCGGATCGGGAGTGGGCGGAAAAGCGGACGTAGCCCGCCCCGCATCGGCTTCCGTAGGCCATTGGACCCCGTGCCCTTGAACTATTGTCTCTCTCGCTGTTGTGGCCGAATTTTCGGGTAGCTACTCGCAGTTTCGAGCTCCGCGTGAAGCAGTAGAGATGTGTGACAGCCGAGCTCTCCGCATGGGTCCAAAAGGACCCAAACAACGGCAAAGGGTTAAAACAAGCCTGTGGAGTGTGTTTACTGCAACGCTGATGCCACCGTCTCTGCGTGTGTGCACGTAAAACTTTACCCGAGCGGTGCAGACACTTTAGATTGGACCTTTACCGTTGTGCTCCGATCGGGGCATATTTGCGCGGATCGGGAGTGGGCGGAAAAGCGGACGTAGCCCGCCCCGCATCGGCTTCCGTAGGCCATTGACCCCGTGACCTTGAACTATTGTCTCGTTGCTGTTGTGGCCGAATTTTCGGGTAGCTACTCGCAGTTTCGAGCTCCGCGTGAAACTGTAAAGATGTGTGACAGCCGAGCTCTCCGCATGGGTCCAAAAGGACCCAAACAACGGCAAAGGGTTCAAACAAGCCTGGGGAGTGTGTTTACTGCAACGCTGATGCCACCGTCTCTGCGTGTGTGCACGTAAACCTTTAGCCGAGCGGTGCAGACACTTTAGATTGGACCTTTACCGTTGTGCTCCGATCGGGGCATATTTGCGCGGATCGGGAGTGGGCGGAAAAGCGGACGTAGCCCGCCCCGCATCGGCTTCCGTAGGCCATTGACCCTGTGACCTGAAACTATTGTCTCTCTCGCTGTTGTGGCGACAACACTATTTATTGCATCAATGCACAAGTATTTATGGACTAAGTGGCCCAAGTTATCATTTTCCTAGTACACTGAATAGAATTAGTAAGGATAGCTAACTATGCGGGTAAAAAGATCAGTTCTATATTGAGACATTTGACTACTAGCATTTAATTCAAATAATGATCAGTTCTGCAGACACATCAGACTATATTTAAATTGGTGCTCTTTAGGACTTCTAATTCTTGTGTATATAATCTTCTTTTGTTTAGTTACAGACACAGGAGGCAAAATATTCGCCTAAAAGATTCCCCTGGCTCTGAAAAATTATATTCTATGTGGCATTAGGTCATCAAGTATTTAATGTGAAGTAAAGGGATGTTTTCTTGCCCTTTCTTTTGTAAAGCTTGTTCGATTTAGGTTGTACATTTTGCAAGCCTTACGTATTTCTTTGGTGAACCTTTCGTGCCTCAGATTGCTAACTCAAGTGTGGGTTGCTTTTCCGTAGAGCAAAGAAGAAATGAAAGTTCCAGAAATTTGAGTCATTGGTCATAATATTAATCAAGTTACACCAGTCAACAATACAGCCGCTCTCCTTTTTCTCTCATATAAACTTTCGAATTGTCTCCAAGGCAAGCTTTATGATTTTAAATACTTTTTAAAAATGAAAAGAAAAATTGAGGTGCTTTTGCAAGTTTTGTTGCCTGATTAAGAGCGATTGTTATCTTCACGCTCTCTGAAAAAGGACCGGTCAAGAACGGCGTTATGTTCTTTCATTAGTGCTAACTTCCTCCAATGTTTTTCTTTTCTTTCAAACATTTGTCTAAAAAAGCATTAGTGTTGGAAACTTACACTTTCGTTTGGGAGACTCATTTTGCAGACATCGATAAAATAATTCAACACTAAAACGATCTCCCACCGCCCAAAGAATTGTAATATTTTTGGCAAACTTCATTTGAAGAATCCTTGTTGGAAACATAAGCTGCTGAGTTTTTTTATCATTTAGTCATATTAACCAAGTTAATAAAACCAAAAATATATGGAGGTTAATAATGTTTTCGTTGAAACATTTTGCTACGCTCCTAATAATATATTTTTCCTGGATTTTGATCGACCTATTGTTAGATGTTGTCAGATATGAACAATTCGTCACAAGGTAACAGCGCAGGTACAGCCAGGCTCAGTAAAGTTTGCTTTTTTTCAGATAAATTTGACAACCTTTGTTGACTTGACTGGAAATCTACTCACTTCACACAATGTAAGTATTTTTTACAAAGCAAAGTCTTTGTAAGTATTTTTTACAAAGCAAAGTCTTTTGCTCCTTAGTTACTTTTCAAAGAGCATGCGTTTTGGGTGCCAATATCTCTTGTACCTACCTTTTGCAAGTATTTGTACAACGGTGCCCTCGTGGTAAGGTCAGTGACGGGAAATTTACAATTGTGTTTCCTGCACATTGAAAACCTTTGGTAAAGGACTTAAATACTCCATCTACGTTTGGATTTTTCTTTTTTCTCCCGTTATGGTCCGATATCGTACTCGAACAAAATCAAAGCAACATAAATTTAAATGAAACGCAAATTTTATAAAGGAGGTTAAAAGATATAAATCAATGATAAATTTACTTTCCTTGCAACAAAGATATATTTAAGGTGATGACTGTTTCTCAGAACAGGGCAACGCAGACTACACAAGATTAAACTTTGAGATGATGTGTATGCATTAAAACACTTCGAAACAGAAGCAAACAATGGGTAAGGGAGACAAAAAGACAAATCGCCTTAACCAGAACCACGCCCTTGTTAACTACCAAACGGTCTTTTGTGCAATCGCCCATTTTACACATTCATCCCATCTGGTACAGATGTGAGATGGCATATGCAAAATATGCCTGAGATGCCGCGTAGCAACATAAAAAATTAAGACCTTCAAAGAAATGTAGCGTACAACAAAACATTTCGAAATAAATCGTCAAAGCTTTAATTACCACCCAAAAAGTTTTAAACACATTTTAATTGTTCTACATTCTTTCCATCCATGCTTCGAATCAATATCCTCATACATTTTTATGGCCCCATCCCATAGATGAAACTACCGTTTTATTTTTTCCTTTTATATCCCCTTTGCCAGATTACACTTCAGTCATTGCAGAGGGCTTTTAGAAGAATTGTGGAGTCCAAAGACCAAGTGAGTGTATTTCAAAGCCTAGCAATTGTTGTTTCAAAAACATTTAAGTTATTCCGTAAGGTGGGAAGAGAAAGGAATGTGAAATTTTATTGCATAATTATATAGGCTGAAAGAAAGGTAACTGCAATAAATGTTTAAAGAATGAAAACAAAATGAGGCTCTTAAATGGTGATTCAAATTGTGTTCTCTATATTTTGCAACATTTCAATCTCATATTACTGTCCCTACAGCACCATTTGGTTTTGGCGGAATCCTTCCTGCAGTATCATCTTTTAGGATATGTAAGTAATGTTAGCTTTAGCTCCATCAATTGTTACACATTTTTATGGTAGATGAAGTTGCACGTACGCACATGTTCAGTACTCCGCACAGATCACCACCGTTGAGATATGTTCACGTCACCTGTAGAACTGTTGTTTATTCATAGAAAGTAAGAGAAAGATAGACTTCCATCGGTTACTCCTTAATAATAGAAGAAATATAATTTAAAACCAGTTCATACCAACTTATCTGCACTTCGGACAAAGAAGCTTGGGAAATGTTTACAGCTTGGTTTCGTTTTTACACTGTTTTTGATAATACGTTTTTTTTTTTTATCCAAAACGTGAATTCGGATTTAAAGTTTACCTGACGTCAAAAAAGAAAAAAATATATATTAAAGAACATGGGAACTGAATTCTTACAGTCTAACTCCCATCTTCGTAGGACATTCGTGAGTTGGGATATGAAATTTTGAAGTTTATTCACTGAAAGCAACTTGGTCTGTTGCGCAATAATTTGTGACTTTCTTGTTGTAAAACTCAAATAACCTGCTTTGTTTCCTTTTAGAGTTCAAAATACTTTTATGACATTGAACACTTCCTGTTTTGTTTCCAGAGCATGTTGCACAGAGAGGGCTTAATTAATTACATCATCCCATTAGAGTAAGAGTGCTCTTAACCTTGGTACACGGGTGCAGTAACTTTCAGAAAAAAACAAAGAAATACAAAGATTGTAATTTGAGTAGTACAACAATGAAATCACAAACTATTGCGCAATGTACCATTCTAAATTGAGTGAATAAGCTTCAGCATTGTATATCTCAGCTCAGGAATGCCCTATGAAGGTGTGAGTTGGACTTTTAGAATTCATTTTTCATGCTGTCTAATACATATTAATTTTTTGACTTGATGTACGCTTTAAATAAATGTTGTCTTGCATTGCTTTTACTGTAATTGCAAAAGTGAGTTAACTTGTAGATTTGCATTTTGAGACTTTTTTAAAATGATTTTGAAGACAGAGGCTAAAAAACAGGAACAATGTTACTACACGACGAGAAAATACTGAGACTGATAAAGATGTTAACAACACTAATGGTAACGATGAAGCTGAAAATTTTAATATATTATTGACACTCACAATAACGAAAACAATAACGACAGTGTTGATGACGATAAACATGGCAATAAATCTTGTTGTTGCATTTTATTTACCTTTTTAGATGCCAGAAGAGGATGCAGTTAAGGAAATGATCTCCTTTGTGCATAGCAACACCGTAAGCAATGTGAAAAGAAACATTCCTCCCAAAATGACTTTCGTTGTTTCCAAAATGTAATGTTTAACCCAAAAATGTAATGTTTAATAGAAAGGTGACAAATTATTTAGGATGTACAATTAAAGGATATGAAAAAAAAGCAACAGCGTAATGGTCCAACCTCGGCTTACTTACGTTTGGAGTGACTTGCATTACAAAGTTTTGAATGCGCGATATACTACTATTATAAGAACAAACAAGTGTTCTTGATGACAAAATGCTTCTTATTGCAGAGGAATACAATTGGTATGGTTGACACGTGTTTTTGTGTTTTCTTCTCTGACATATTGCACACTCACCATTCATCTCTATTAATTAAATGAACTGTACTTTTCCTTTCAGATACCTCTCCACTATTTCTTCCAGACTACGTATCTACAGTACGGTGAGGTATGGAACAAATGAAAAGAAACCCAGGTATAATTAAGCAAAGAAAGATGTAATAAGTATCAAACATTGATAAAATTTTTCCCAGTGCATGAAAGAACTCGACCATTATTTATTTTTTTTTTCAGAAAGTACATGTGAAGAATAAACCTAAACTCTTTGTGATTTTTAAGAGGCTGTTGGATAGGATGGTAAGCAATTTTCAAAACTTGAGGTACACTATCAAAACTTTAGTCATTTTTCTAGTCTTTAAAAATACATCTACACCCTTTTTGGAATTTAAACTGGAAAAATTGTGATATTGTATCGTTCGGTGATTTAATCCTCTTCTCCCCTCTTTGATGTTGACGTCTTTTTGTCACGTCTGTTACAACCGATAATGTAAAAACGACCGATAATGTTAAATAAAAGAAAAACAAAATCATGTAATAACAATTTATAGTGTAAACAAACTGTAATGTGAAAATCCTTTGAACCAATAATGTTTAAAAAAGAACCGATAATGTAAAAACTGTTTTATGGAGGGTCTCATATGGTCCTTCTTAAAGGTGGGTTTTTGTGCCAGTATATGTAGGAAGGTGAGTAGAGCGGGAAGGCAAATTGGTTCGTGGGTAGGTGCGTGTGTACATGTGTATGTGCGCATGTTCCCTGTGCTCATGCACCCGTGTAAATTTATTGGTGTATACACTCTAAACACAGTTGGGCTAGCGAGGCCATGTTACATTGTTGTGGTAGAAAATTGCTAATGGTGGGCGAAACATCACGATTTTGCCCAATTATTACATTTATTTTCTGCTTTGTTTCCCCAACATTGATTAACTTTTGCCCATCAATTCTTGGAATGTATAATTGACTATGTTATTTCTGCGTGTTGCCTTCATCACGGGGGTACCCAGGACGTTTATGGAGGGGGGGGGGGACTACAGGGCTCGATCGCCCGCCGTCCGGGAATTATTATTATTATTATTATTATTATTATTATTATTATTATTATTATTATTATTATTATTATTATTATTATTATTATTATTATTATTATTATTATTATTATTATTGTTATTATTATTATTATTATTATTATTATTATTATTATTATTATTATTATTATTATTATTATTATTATTATTATTATTATTATTATTATTATTATTATTATTATTATTATTATTATTATTATTATTATTATTATTATTATTATTATTATTATTATTATTATTATTATTATTATTATTATTATTATTATTATTATTATTATTATTATTATTATTATTATTATTATTATTATTATTATTATTATTATTATTATTATTATTATTATTATTATTATTATTATTATTATTATTATTATTATTATTATTATTATTATTATTATTATTATTATTATTATTATTATTATTATTATTATTATTATTATTATTATTATTATTATTATTATTATTATTATTATTATTATTATTATTATTATTATTATTATTATTATTATTATTATTATTATTATTATTATTATTATTATTATTATTATTATTATTATTATTATTATTATTATTATTATTATTATTATTATTATTATTATTATTATTATTATTATTATTATTATTATTATTATTATTATTATTATTATTATTATTATTATTATATAATAAAGAAGTACCCTACGAGGTGGGCTAATCTTGTGATAATGTCATTTGTATTATTAACATCATTTAATATCATTCTTTCTGTGCCATAACAAAGTATTTTTTTTTCAAAATTCGACTGAGGACATGGCCCCTGGCCGCCCTCATGCTATGCTAATGGTCTATATGTGGTTTATGAATGGATTTATGAATATTCACTTCTCGCTCTAACATTGGAGTCGCTACGGGGAGGGGGGGGGGGTAAAAGAGGGGACATTTGACCCCGCCGGATTTTTTCCTTCTTTTTGTCCTTTTTGTCCTTTTGTTTCCCTTCTTGTCTCTAACCAGTTGGGTAAATTACGAGTTGTGATGAAAATGATCAATATGCATCTCATGAAACTCAATTTTTCATCCAGAGATACTGTTAAACTTCAGAATTCAAGGGGCTTTGTCCCATGGACCCTCATCCTCAGGAGGTTTCGGCCCTGTTTCGCGATGCGCCTATTAATGTTTGCCCCCAACATTTTACTCTTCATAATCAACATTGTGTTAATGACACTTGGTACAAAGCAAGGGGTATGATAGATGACTTTTGTGACCTTTTGCTTTAAAACGAGCATGCTGAGTATGATATATAATATCGTATTGCATGTCCACTCATATACTGAGCAATCTGTCCGAATAAACCAGTAAGCTACTCCCTGATCAAACATTGATTTCTGATGTTTCTCCCTTCATGCATTTCTCTCGCGAATCGGGAGAATTCGTAAACCCATTGAAAAACCACGTATGGCTCATTGGTGTAGCTAGAGGGAGGTCAGGGTGCATGCCCCTAATCGATGTCTAAAGAAATACTTTGCAATGCTACAGATAGAATGATGCTAATGATGGAAATTGATATTATCACCAGTTTAGAGTACACCTTAGGTTATTTTACTATTCGAAAAATTTCCCCGGTCATCAGAGTAGTTGGCCATCCAACACCCCCATTAAAAAGTCCTGTCTACTACTTGATGACGGCTACACTCCGACACAATTTAGTCAATTTTATACACAAATAAATTCAAACAGGGTACAATCGCACGTACGAATGTACACACGCACCCACACACAAACCTATTTGGTTTCCCGCACTGCCCGCCTGTCCCTGGTGGGACCATATGTAACCCTCGTTACAACAGTTTTTACATAAACGTTACTTTTTAACATTATCGGTTCAAAGAACTGTTTACATTATCGGTATTCTTTCACATTGTTGGTAAATTGTTTTTTTCTTTACATTATCGGTTCTTTTTTGACACTATCGGTGTTTTCTTTTAAATTATCTTTTTTTTTTTGTCAACATTATCGGTCGATTTACTTAACCTTTATTTTTTTTAAATCATCGGTTGTAACAACGTCTTATTGCACACTTTACTGTCCAGTAGCTGCACAATGGTATTTGTCGTTGAGTTAATTAATAATACTACGAGAACAACCCAAAGTTGTCTGCATTGTGAAAGGTAACATTTAAATCACGAGGTTTGTCATACTATCTAATCTTGGATACTGATGGAAAGAATGTAGGCTGAAAAATAAATGAATCTGCATATGAAAGCAATTTACATGCAACACGTTCCAACAGTTTCAGGCACTTTTCTACTGTTAGACCAACAATCTTCCTGTTCTTCCGGAATATTTTATCTCAATACCTAGACCAACTAGGATCAGTGATACATTTTCAAAATTCCAGTCAGAGGACACGCCATTACGTTGTATCTCGTTAACTTTTCGTTGCCAGTCGTCATGAGAACATATTAAATTTTACACGTTGGACGTTATTGGTCGCAATAAATGTAATTTCTATTTTTTCTTTGGAAACTTTTAACGCAATATACATTTCGAGTGTGTTTAGGAGTTGTAACGAGAGTTGCGAAAATTGGGTAAAATGATTTAGCCTTTAACAATGCTTATAGCAGTCAAATCATCGAATTCGTTGCAAAACAAAGGAAGTAAACTATTTAAACTTCCATTTACAGTCTTTTAGCTGAAACTACTGATTAGAGTTTGAAACCTGTCGGTAACAAACCTCAGATCAAAGCATCTTTTAACAAAGACAATTGTTTCAGGATTACTTGGGTATGAAAGAGGCAGATCCTCATAAGCATGGGACAGGTCAACAAGGCTGAACAATAGGAACAAGGAGACTTGTAAATCAAAGTTTCATGCTTGAATGGGAATAACTACTTTTGACGTACCGGCTGTGTGACAGGTAGGGCCGTTGTCTCTCTTTCCTAACAACTCCTTGGTTAGACACACCCTTTGTCTTTCGAAAGAGACTGGTCACTGATCGTATAAAAAAAAAAAAAAAAAAAAAAAAAAAAAAAAATCCTTATTGTTTTTTGCGGCGTCTCTTAGGTGGGTAGATGCGCGATGTATAACAAGGTGTTTCTTGATTGGCTGTATCAATTGTATTCTTTTTACGTCTGAGGTATTAGATTAGGGACTATGGTTGTAGTTAGCCAATTTCCAGGTAAACAGTGTGCATCGTGCTTTTAGGTAACTTTAGGTTTTTGCGTGAACCTCTAAAGAACATTACTCACCTTTGATTTGCCACTGTCCAGCGAGCAGACGGTGTGTCCCCAAATTGTATCGTGAATAAAGCACAGCTGCTGTCAAAGCGAGGAAACTTCGGAACTGCAATGCGGTGAACATATCTTAATGTAAACGATACTACATGTGAACAATGTAGATACTTGTCCTGGTAAAATTTGTTTCAAATAACATTCAAGACTGCTCGAGATAACCGCAATAGGCTTTTATCTTTTATTTTTCGTTATAGCAATCTAATGCAGGGGAGAGCAAGGAAAAACTCTACCCTCAAAGCAACGGTCAAAACTTCATAAAGCAGGTAGACACTATCAAGAACTTTATAGTTACATTTAATACATTTTATTGTATCATTTATATTTAAACTTTACCATCGTATATAGCAACACGATGGTTAATATATGTTATAAGACATTAATATAAGACAAGTTATTATTTTATATGGATTTTTACGGTCAAATTCTTTTCTTATTGGTTTAATTAAGTTGGGCCGGCCATAGCCTTTTAACAGTTACAGTTGTGTCTCACTGCTATTTACCTATTCCTTTCACCATGTGGCTGTTTTTGCTGATTTTAAATTTTCCTTGCAAAAAGAAAGATCAAAATAACGTCTGCGTAAACTTTGCTTGCCAGTTCTGCGAAACGTAATTTCTCTGAAAGCTCCGAGCCCTAACGTGGGGGCGCTCCGCTCAGCTAGTCTTTCAGGCATTGGCTTACGAGGCGGGGAGGCGGGGAGGGAGGGACAGGCTCTCCTCGCCTCTCTGCGAAATGGAAAATTCGGGCAGAAATTTTACTTTACAGTCTTTCACAAAAAATAACCGAAATGGTCGAATATCCAAATTCTTTCAGGCATCTGCCCGAAAAATAGAACAGTATGATAACTAGGGTAAAAGCTTGAAGAAAATGAAAAAGAGAGAAGGAAAAAACGGCAACACATTCACAAGTGGGAAGCTTGTCGTTTAACAGAAAGAATACTCTTTGGTGTGCTTTTGTTTTTAAATCTTTTGCAACGTTATGTGCGAATTGCCCGATTATTTTAACGCATTCAAATCTTTGCTCGAAAAACAGAACACGCTATGTTCAAAGTAACTCTCATAAAAATAATTGATAAGAAAAAATTCCGACACATTCATGTGGCTTGTGTAAAAAGTTTTTCCTCAGTCCCACTCGATACTGTAGTGTTGCAAAATATTTGCCCGAAATGGTAAAATACTCGGTAGAAGGTTTTAAAAAGTTTTGAATGATTTCAATAGTCAAATTAATTTTACTAACAGTTGAGATAGCACAGTTGCAGTTTGAACTTGTTTGGCATCTATCCTACCCCTACAACCGAAATTCGGGCAATTGCAATGGAAATCGGGTCTATCGGTTGCTTTTTAATAGCAAAGTGATACAGAGTGAGAATGTCTCCTTATACGTCTTCATGAAAATTCATTTAAACCCATTTCGTGATGTGACATTATTCCAAAAGGTGTTACTAATAAAAGTAAAACATGTTAAGCCGAGAGTTTAGCCAGCAACGAAGACAATTTTATTAATTCAGTATATCTTTAATTTAGCCAAGAGTCGCAAGGAAGTACAGTACATTAGCTTGGTTCCAATTTCGTTTCATAGTTTTCAAGATTTTAACGCCGAAAAGAACATCTTAGCCAATGGTCCATTTTATCTGATAACTCTCTGATCAAAATAACAAGTGCTTAGATCCTTCTTCGTAGCCTGGAAAATGCCATTTCCGGCTGTTTGGCGGTTCATACTTTTCGAAATTTCCTGGGCGCTCCCCGCCAACCTATGGTAACCACCGGATATTTTTTCAGGTAGAACTTTTCTCAAGCAAAAACCTGCCCCGACAAAAATGAAATGGTCCTGTAAACAAATGCTGTCAGACAAAGCTGTTCCCGGATGCTTGAGGGGTTGCGACGTTTTCAAAATTCTGTCTTCCCGCTCACACAGATGGTAGTGCTCCACTTGGATGTTTCTTTTCCCAAAAATTGTTAACGTTCCCTCACCGGTGGTGGTACTCTTATATATAGTCTTTTGTGCACTACCGAAAAGAACCTACTACAAAGAACCTTCTGTCCCCCTACACTAACTGAAATGCTATAGTCCTATGTCTGTAATTAACCTCATTTTGCCACATTCTGAACGTAACTTTAATACCAAAGACGTGCAAATATATATAAAACAGCGAAATTTTTAATTGTACACTTAGTGACAATTGGACGTAAGTGTAAGTCTCGAAATGCGGCATTTCCGTTTAGATTTATGTAGTCATTCTAAGTTAAAAGCAAAAACAAAAACATTTGCACCATTTTTATGTTATCCCATTCGAGAAGTGACGAAATATGTCAAAGGCCAAAAATTTTTGAACGGTGGTGCTTCGCTAAGATAGTCCTGCAAAAGTTCACCCCTATATTTGCCCTTTCCGCCGCAACTGACCCCCTCCTCTTCTTGCAAACGATATGAAGTTGTTCGAGAAGCAAATTCTGCAGTGACTCCATTAAGGCAAATTTCAAAGTATTTTGCAGTTTGTTTGAATCCCTTTTCTTCCACTGAAGATTTATGGAAAGACAAATCTGCGTTGATTACACTTGTAAGCCATGAAAGGCATTTCTGGCTATCCGAGGAATCATTTTCGTGAAAAGTTTGTGTACTTCCGATTGTGATTTACTGCTTATCTTTCAGACAGGTATACCTCTTCGAAAACAATATCTTGTGCCCTGCACCTTATTTTCGAATCTATTTGTATATTGATAACTAGACATAACAAACTTTGACATATACCCACAGAGCACAGTGTACGGTCCCGTTGATCAATTTATGGAGGATAATAATGACTACACAGAACAGGTAGGCCGTCCTTCTAAAGTTTCATGGTATTTAGAAATATAGATTTTTCTTGAAAAGTATATGGTGTTATTACCAGATTACATTATTTTTTCCCCGCATGTTGACAAGAACTTGACAGCTCAAGTAAACCAACTTTCAAACCAACCGTCAAAGTACTTGAACCATTTTTTCTTTTATTTTTGTTAACTTTAAGGCATGAAAACAAAACCAAGTACCTATTCTGATAGTTTAAGTTTTCAAACACCTCAAGGGTTACATTTTTTCTTCCAGTATGAATAATATCTTTTAAAATCCAAAACATTTTTACTAGCTTGAAGTATGACAGCCAGTTTTTGCTTTCCATCCATAATTCTGTCACTTAAAGTTTAAGGCACGGTAGTAGCAGTTGAGAGCAATTACAATGCAATATTACATCAAAATTGCTTCTCATACGTGCGGTTTTTCGTTTTTCATGACAAATGGAAGCATAGAAACGTTTTCTTATTTTCGTTAGCGGATTAGGTGGATAAACGTAAACCAAAATATTTTCCCCAAATGAATCGGTTTTTTTTTTCTCAGGTCTTATTACATAAAAAATGAAATCAATCTCTTATCCTTACGTATTTTTTTACGTTTTGTTAACCTTTCTCATTGTTCGAAATGTAACTTCATGAGGATTGTAAGTAATCGGAACTTCCTCCGATTATTTATTCGAAACTCATGCCCGACGTGCTCATTCAAGCCATTCGCTTGATGTCACTTAACTTTAATTGGAACAATTTTAATAAAACAGTTTTTTTCATCTTGAATTCTAACTTACAAATGTTCTCTTTCAAATTCCATGTGTACTTTGATGTGCAATTAGAATTTCTCCTATTTGGTACTTTTTCTTACAGTTAACGAGTACCATACTGAAATAGACTCGTCTTCGGCTTTATTTTAATGTACTGGCACCGTTCACACTTTATTCCATACGTATTTTTCAACAGGACTTATCTTCGATTTTTATTGAAGTCCTCATTTGTTCCATTGAAACAGGAGTGAGTAGTAGCAAAATGGAAATTAACCTTTATTTTTTTTACATATAATTGGCATGATTTATTGGTAGCAAAGCTACAAATGATTTAGTGAGATCCTTGCAATATGGATCTCTGCTTAACCTCCATTTATGCTTTAAATACAAGATTAAAAACGAAACTTCAATTAATGTTGTAACACATAATATTCAATTGAAATTATTAATATGCAGGACGATTACGTGATATGCAAATCAATGCTGCAATCAGCTCAAAGAAATGGAAGGGTGAGTTATAAAATTTGATTCTTTTAAATGATCTCATTAACTATTCTGAGTAATTTCAAATTCACTAAAAGAAGCATGCAAGAAAAATGTGTTTGCTTTCGATTGGATCGCTCAAGATGTTCCAGTTCCAAATGTCACTTAATTTCATTTTTGTATGAAAATAGAGCGATGTAAACGTTAGTGTAATTTTCCGGATTTGATCGCCTCTAACTCACTGTTATTTTCTTTTTCGACCCAGGCTGAAAAATAATTGGGTGATGAAAACAATATGCATTTTTTCATTTTGATATAATCTTACTTTTTAATGACCTTCACTTCACGAAATCCTACAGCTTTCTCCAAGGAACTACGTGGATGCAATTTTAAGCTGCATAAGGAAGGAATGGGTAAATAAATACCCTTTTTTACATTGTATAAAAAAAATTCTTGACATTAAGGTTCATTTATATGCAGGCAGTATACGTTAAAAGTTATTACTAAAAGGGAAATATTCGGCTTATTATGCCAACTATTAATATTTTAGGAAAAAGCAACTTACTGAAATGGTTGTTTTCAGTATTTTCCAAAAGCAAATCCCAGCTGCTTGGAACTCCAAGTTTTCCCGCAACAGCACCTGCATGATATTCATTACCGAATGGTAGGTTTTGTTTCCTGGCCTTCCCTTTGTCCACATTCACACAGCGAGATCAAAAATAAGGATCCCGTTCGGGCACAGAGAGTGAGGGCTAATAAGGTGCCTATTAAAAGAAGAAAAAAAAAACGATAAAAGAGAAGCATAGGCTGATCAGAAAAAGAACTTCTTCGGGAAGTCCATAGACAGCAATTTCTCAGAAGAGGTCCTTGAAGACAACGTCCTTTTAATTTAATTTGCATTAGGGTCACATTAGTTATGAATGTAACCTGTCCTTCTTCTTTAAATGTTTGTTACAAATATCAGCAGATAAAAGGAATCAATGAAATTTATATCTCTGATTCTCATAAGACTTACTTCAATTCTTCAAAATAAAACGAAATAAAAGAGAAAGCAAGCTTTGTTTTAGAATACGAGCTCTGGACTGTCGGAAGAACAGGAAGCCTACTTCAAAACAAAAACGTGCCATAATTAAAATGTTTTTTGCATGCGTTTCCATTGCAGCCTATAGGAATAGCATGCAACAAAATGCCGATTGGTTTGGGTATATACCATCTTGTGAAATGTCACTTCCAGCCAACAGAAGTCTTGCTATTTTTCAAACTGCAACTGGCGCGCTGCTTGGACAGGCAACCTCACAACATACTTTATGCTCTTGAATAATTTGAAAGAAATCCTAGCCACATCACTGTACAAAAAGATACCCATAGCCAACCGATATTAACATCGCTGATAATTGAGTCTGTTTTTGTATGTTTTATGTGTTCTGTTTTTTTTTACTACCTAAAGTAAAAGTTCTGATAATATCATTTAGAAAGGCTATCTTGAAATAAGATTTGAAAAATCACTACCCGTGGAAAAAAAAAATGTCCAGCTGATTAGGACACAATTTAGTCGAGAAGAAATCTAAGCGTCCTCCCACCACCCACACTAATCGCACACTATGGTTGTCCTCCTTTTTTTCGAACACCACCAGCCGACCAGTATATTTAAAATTCCATTAGATCAATTTGATCCATCATTATCGTCGTGTATATTAATTCATTTTAATAGGATATTAATTTCCGAATATCTTGTTTTCTTGTGGAATCGGTGGCTAATTTGGTAATTTGTGTCTTTTTTCATAAGTGGGAGCTAATTTATGCGATCTAAGCTTCCGCTACGGCGTCCACGCATGTCACCATTTTGTAATCACATTCACACACTAGGTGAATAACCTGTACTCTGTAACATCTGGGCCCACCCTGAAGAACATTTCATCTCCGTACAATGTCGTTTTAAGCCGAAATCTGATACATTTTTTCTTTGAATAAAATAATATCTTTGAAAATAATGGCATTTTTCTCTAATTTTGTTTAAAAAATGGTAACGTTACACCGTATTGCCACAATTTGCCTAACGCAAACTGTTCTGCTGTCAATTTATAACTTCAATCGTTCAATAGAGTGATATTTTTTCGGATACCAATCCGAATTTTCCTTTCTTTTGACATGTGTTTGTGTGTGTGCGTGCGTTTTTTTCTTTCTTCGGCGCCCGAATATCCGATTAGCGAATTTGTGCATGTGACGTAATGAAGTAATTGGTTAATTATATAAGTGTTACCATTTCTAAAAATCGCTGCAGTGTGGCCCGTGCTTGAGCACGCATTTTATAACAGCATTTTCAATCTTTTGCTTTTTGTATGGCGAATGCATATTTTCATCCATAACCCTGTCAAAATGTGTGTGTGTTGCGTTGGGTAAAGGCCCTTCTGCCTCTATGCCCTGTATTTTCACTCGTTGGAACGAGAGAAACAGAACAGCCACTTTCGTCATGCCACCTTCTTTGCCAAAGTTTAATCTCTTGCATGAGAGGAAAGGCTGAGAAAAGAAGGGTTTTCAATCGGATTACTCGTGCTAGACGTTGAGTCCTGTTTCACGTAACGATGCGAGAAACATCTGCATAAACTAGTTAACGCCTTACCCAAGCGGGAATGGATGCAAGAAACCGCTCCTTCTAGGATCCAGAGGACCGCCTGTTTGGTGTAACGGCAGAGCACCCGCCTCTCACGCAAAAGTCCTGGGTTGATTCCCAGGTGCAGTCATCCCAACCACTTAAGATGGAACTTCCTGCCGGTGTGCATAATGCTCCGCATTAGAGGAAAGACAAGCCAGTGAGCCACAACTGTAAGAAAGGGGGTGGTCAGCTCGACTTGAACCTAGGTTGGAAACCGGGCTGTAAAACTTCATCTAACTAACGAAGTAATCTAGGATCCAGGGGCGAGTTCTGTAAACGTCTCCTCGCAGTTAAGTGCACTCTGAAGGACAGAGAAACCGTATTCCACTAGCATAGTAATTATGAAAAGGTGCAAATGGACTTTTACTTTGATTTTGAAATGTCTCATTGCCTGTCTTATCATTCTAGCACAAATTTTGTCAATTTTGGTGATGGCAAAATGTCGTTTCTTATAGAGTAAGTCCTCGTTAACAGCTGCTAATTAACATTGTTATTTGAATCTTTTAAGGTTTTGTGTAAAAGGGTTACTAGGAAATAGATCGGCTTGTATAATTTTTATAATAAGGTTTCTCTGTCTTCAGAGTCTAGTTTGTCTTGTCGTTTGTCTAGTGTTTAGTGAGAAATCGTTGTTTAATGTGTCAGTATTTTGAGTACCTCATGCTTTTCGTTAATTCTTGGTATGTATCACACCAGGAAAGCACTTTTATTGGCTTCGTACTCTAGTTTCATACAGAAGCATCGCTTTAGTACGGTAACATTATCTTCAACCAAGTTTTGCTGGATATCGATAGCAAAGGTTCCTAAAACTTTAATTGCATTGGTCTTAGGTGTTCTTTTTGTGTCTTCGTCTTCAAACCAACCCACGAAAGGATCTACATTAGAGGTAGTTATTAGACACTGGAAAAAGTTTCAACAGTTAGCTAAAACTTAGAGTTTAAGGGGTTAAAGGCATGGTATTGGTTGTATCATACATGCCAAAAATATAATTATGCGTCTTTTTTACATATGTAAATCCTATTTAAAAAATATTATTTGGGTGATATGAGGGTATAATTTTAAAGTCAGATAGTGAGCTTATGATGCATGCCCTTCTATCATCTTAGAGTGTGCTAACATATTCTCTTATGATGTATATCGTAATTGATGTTGAATGCCATTGATATAATTAACGTTTCCAAATAAACTAACAACAGGTACTTCTTGACGTTTGTTAATTTTCAGATTACCCAACACTTTCAAGAAAATATTTTGCAGTATATACTTTACCAAAAACTCGTATGGAAATTTTGTCATTATTACCTTTAACACATACAATTTTTTCACTAACTAAAACTACGATTGCTAAACTATTTTTTAGCTACAGTTTTCAAGTCCAAGCTTAAGCTGAAAAAGCTTTCTTCCTCTCATATTGTGCATTTTTCATTTTTTTTATTCTCTTGGCTTTCACTTAAGTGATCTTTCTTTTATTTTTAGGTGACGGACTAAGAGGACAAGAGCATTAGCTTTCAAGGTTTACCGGAAGTGGTAAAATTAATGTTGGCACCATATCTTTAACTTTGATTTTTTTAATATGATTAAGTCAGGAGGAGGATTTTATAATTAAGACATTAAAAAGCATAAGCGTACAGGACTATTTTAATTTCGGCGCAGAGGCATTTCTTGTCCGAAAGAATTGAACTTGCCCTAAAGACTATCTAGCGGGGCACCACCACACGTTCTTTCTAAGTGTATACTAAACTTTTAAATCGGAACCGTTTACACAGTCTAAAAGACAAAGTTGAGATAGTTTTGAAATTAATCGCTATTTTGAGAGTTTGTTTGCAATACACATCATCACTTCGAAATAGGTTAAGAAACTGCAAAGTAACCAGAACTTTTCCTGAAAAAATGCGGGATAAAGTTTTTTTTTTTTTTTTTTTTTATGCGAGAAGTTATGCACACTAATTTAGATTCCCAAACCACGTGTATATCTTTTATCCTTTTAAATGTCTTGTTATCTCGAATGGCTCAGATGCAAAAGAAAAATATTTTGCTACTTTAAAATCTCGAACCATGATCTGGAAATGTCGTTATTTTCCATCCTGCCAATAAAAACAGAATCGTTTGTCAATATCGAAATATGACGTGATGGTCTCTATTTTTCTGTTCGTCTGGTAGTTTTAGCTTTCAATATTACGAAAAGACCCCAATTAGGAACCCCTAGCCATTCCCCTGCTTCCGGTCGTATAGACGATAGTATTTTTCCCCCAAAGATAGATGTCTCGCACTAGTTTCGATGGTTATTGTGGTAATGGTGGCAAGCCGGAAAACTTTTTAAAAGGAGCATCACTATGGGAAAATTGGAACATTTAGACGGTCGGCCATATCTGTTTTAAGGTTCTGACGTAAAAAAATTAGCAGGCGTATTTTCGTATTTTCAGGTTACCTTTTTCATAAAATTGCACTTTCTAAAACATACATAAAAATAAATAAATCTGCATTCTGGAAACAAAACACATTAGTCTGTTTGTTAGTAAGATAAGGTATAAAGATACCTACACAAAACATACATGTGTTATGCCCACGTGTGTTATATATTTGGAGAAAAATGTAAAAGGTAAATACGGTCTCAATAGATTTCAAACATCGTGTAACTCCTTTTTAGTCGCATCTCATGATAAACGAGAAATATCATGGGCACGTTCTGCAACCTTTAGGAAACATGGTGAAAACCATTTAGTTGATCCTCCCGAAACGCACAATCAGTACAGAGACCAGCAACTGCCTTTACTCAGTTTGTTGAATGGACCTTAGATGTCCTGTAACGTCTTTTGAGAAATGCCATGTTACAATTTGTTTTTAAATATAGGATTAGCCAGACTTTAATGGATGCACAAAATATTTACAGGAAATTTTAAAACAATCCAACCGACCTTTATTGTCGTTGTACGACATGGATAGCCGGAGAAGAAGAGATGGCAAACTATTAAGCATTGTATATAGTTTAAAACATTGCCGTCATCTGGGGTGACCAGTGGGTCAAAACCCGAAAACCTTTTCAAATGCAATGTCTCAAGACAAGAAATTTTGATGATCTTCGTATTTGGTATGTGGATGCGTTTTGGTTAGAAAATGGTCCCAGTTTGTTTTGGTGGAGGTCAAAGGTCATCTGGGTTCACCAAAGGCAAAGTCTGAAAATCTCGTTAACATACTTAGTATGTAGATGTCTTTTGGTCAGAAAATGGTGCCTACTTCTGGTGAAGATCAAAGGTCATCTGGAATCACCCGGATCAAAGACTTTTAATGCAATATCCCAAGAAAGGAAATTTTGATAGAATCCACGTTTGGTACGTGGATGTATTTTGGTCGAAAGATGGTTCCAATTTGTTTCGGTGGGAGTCAAAGGTCATTTGGGGTCACCAGGGGTTGAAATCTGAAAATTCTGGGTGTCCTATGGTCAGAAGATAATCTTCATCGTCTTTGGTGAAGGACAAAGGTCATCTGGGGTAACCAGGGGTAGAATCTAAAAATCTTGTAAATGCAGTAAGGAAAAAAACTCTGATATATTTCATTTGGTAAGTAGATGTGTTATGGTCAAAAGATAGACCTTGGTTTTGGTCAAAATTAGGTCAAATGTAATCTGGGTCACCAGGGTCAAAATCTGAAAATCTCACTAACGCAATATCTCAAGATAGTGAACTTGGATAGAGTACATATGTGGTATGTGGATGTCTTATGATAGAGGATGGTCTTTATCGTGTTTGGTGGAGGTCAAATGTCATCTGGGGTAACTGGGGGTCTGAAACTCTTGTTAACGCCACGTCTCAAGTAAAAACGATGTAATATTCCATATTTGGTATATAGATGCATTTTGGTCAGACGGTGGTCTATATTTTTTGGTGACGATCAAAGGTGATCTGGGGTGACCAGGGGTAAACTTATGGGAATCTTGAAAATACGTTATGATAGATGTCTGCCAGTCTGTCTGGCTGAGATCTGTCTATGTATGCTTTTTTTTTAAATCAAAGCTCATCTGGAGTCACTGGAGGTCAAAATGTGAGTCAAAATGTGAATCCAAACCGTGTTAGGTGTTAAACACATCTCAATGTTGAAAACTTCAACATTTACACAAACGGTTTGTGGAAGTTCATTATGGTAAAAAATGGTCCGTATTTGTGATGGTGGATGTCGAAGGTCATCTGGGATAACGAAATCATTTCAAAACATAATATACTGTAACACTTGAGTGAAAAGACGTGGTACATGATGCCATTTCTTGAAATGGAATACTTATGTATAATCAAAACCTCAGTGAGTATTGCATTGTGGTTAAGAAAAATCATTCGTTGAGAGTAGTTTTGACGAAAATGAACATTTGGTAAATGTGGGGCATTGATTTGTAGAAGATTTAAAAACAGGTTGGAAAATGGCTGTTCTCATAACATGAGCTTCCTGAATATGTTGCGATCTTTTTTTTTTTTTTGTCATTTAATGAAAGTGTTTTTCTAACTATGAAACTCTTTAATTTTTGAACATTCGGGAAACATGTTGAAGAAGAATATAGAGTGACTACTACAGAAATAACAACTTTTAAAAGCTGTGTCACAAATTCATCGGATCTTGTTGATTTCCATCAGAATGTCAGCCTGACGGTGATGTTTTCCGCCTCAGGCATGGATTTGAGAAATTTCGAGAACGCTAAATTGCTTTCTGTGGATTGGAAAATGTGCCAAGTTATAATACTTAAGTTGATTTCCTTTTTCCTTTCAAAATACTGCGAAAAATTTAACATCTTGCAGGAATTAGTTGAAATCTCTTCTATCAAATGGAAAGTATCACTATGGGAGAGCATTTTTCATTTTTTTCAGAATGGATTGACATCTTTCTTAAGTTGTTTACACTCATGCAACAAGGACAAATCGGTAGGTGCAATCAAGCACGATGAAGGTTTACTTATTATATCCAAAGCGTATGTAGCACCAGTTAGCCATTGGAGCAATGAGCTATCCGCATTTTGGGGATCATCACAAACGACCGGTATCAATTCTTTGCACGAATGTATTTAAGAATACTACAGTTGTTGAATTAATTTTGACAATTTTTCTTTTACGAGAACTAGCGGGGTTTGATTTTTTTCAAGACACGAAGGTAAAAGATTCATTAGTATCCCTGATTAAACAGAGTTATGGTGCGGAGCTGCCTCTGCTGAGTTAGTTAAAACGGATTGTCCTCTAGATTTTGGTGTAATTGAACCGTGTGGTAACCAACTCAAAATATAAGAAGAGAAATGTTGTGCATCGCTGGCAATTTAAGAAATATATATATTGTGATATTAAAGATTTTCCCTCGAAACATTCATTTCAACTGATTTTCTCCAAAGGTAAACAATACATACGTCCTTAAACTAGTAATTAAAAACGTCAAAATGGAAAGGTACGTATAAAATATTTTAAATTTGGGGATGAATGTATGCATTTAAATTTCTGTTTTTTAAATTTCTTTTAAGTTTTTTTTTTCAAGTATTGGCATTTGTAAGTGAAAAAGATATCATGTGTTATAGTTGAGTTCACGTAGTAAATCGGTCTCCTCAGTCGTTTCCCTCCTAAATGGCCTTACCCTATTTATGATAGATCACAACTGCTAAAATACACTTGACATGATTATTTCTTTCTTCTATGTATTTCTTTATACCTTTATAAATATATGTAACGTTAGAAAGTGGAAAAGTAACGGTTATGTGTTTGGTGCCAACATTTTTCTATCGCATATAACTTACCTTACCAACAAATCAAACTATCATCATATTATGCCAGTGTCTTGTACATTGCGGTGCAACTCTTAGTATGACGTTCGCATATCTTATTTCTATGCAAGCATTTCAGCTTAACTTAAATTTAGCTGGAAATTTGACAAAGTTAGCAAAGAGAAAAAAATACAGCAATTGTATTTCAAGCATACGCCTGAATCTACATAACGACTAGACAACAAGCCCTCTTTCCCGACAATGCTCTCTGGATGTTACAGTCAAATCATATTAATTAAGGAGGTTTTACTTTGGGTCGTTACCATTATTTAGAACATCGTTCACCTCCATCCTACCCATGCGTGGTCTCCCAGGAAAATATATTACAAGATATACTTTGCAACTGCATGTATTTTATAAGGACAAGACAAAATAAAGGGAAATACTTTACTCTCTTTAGTAATGCTCTATTATTCCATGGTTTAAACACTTAACTGCACATTGCTCTGTCATTTAATTCCAACCAGCCGGTATAATGGCTGAAAAAGTAACTGCGTATTTGGAGTATTACTTTTGAATACGTCATTTTAACTTTCTTAAGGTTCGTCAATGAGTTTTCAATTTCCGTTGACAAATGTTCAAGGGCGTCGATCTTTGTAAATATCGGGCATTTTCGCGAACGGCATTCGGATAACTAGAAACTCAGACATGGGACGGTGTACCAGCGAAGGGTTTTACTTGTGGCCAATAGTGACAGCATTAGATAATCACTGTTTGCGAGAATCACATGATATTCCAAACCTGCTAAACATGGCCTATTGCGACTCCAGGCAGGCCCATGCTCGCCAATCGCTGAAAAACGTTTGTCTTCTTATGAGAATTTCCACGGCCTTCTGCAATACAGTGTAGTGGTTCTAGTCGTACATTGTATGACGGCGTCAGTTTTCAATAGAGATGTTTATTAAAACTCTCAGTTTATTAGACTTTTTCGTTATAAAGAGACAACTTCAACTTTCAAATGAATTTGTGGTTTAAATACGAGTACAAAATGAAGAATCTCAGTCATCATATTAGACCTTTTTGTTCTCAAGAATACCGCTAAATGAAACCTCAAGTTCACGGTGGGAAACGGAAACTAATTTTAGTGTTTCCATTGTTTTGACTGAGAAAAGTTTCAGTATATAGTTGGTTCAACGTAAGCTGTGGTTCTTTTACGCAAAAAATGTCTTTAATTTGCAAGACATTTTTGTAAAATTCAGCTGGCTCAAAAGAGAGGCGTGGAAGGATATACATGAAAAAGAGGCAGTTCTATCCCGTTAATAATCCAACAATATGAAGTTGGGCCGGAAGGTCCTTTATTCGTAAAATTGCCGGAAGTGGTTTGAACACTGTGCAGTTAATTAATTAGTTAGAAGGTTGGTTAGTAATTAGGTAAGAAAATAAGTTATTTAGTTATTTAGTAAGTTATTTACTCAGTTATTTAATTAGTTGTTTAGTTAGTGAGTAAGAAAACAAGTTAGTTAGGTTGTTTGTTGCTTGGTTGGTTCGTTGGTTGGTTAGTTGGTTAGTTGGTAAGTTGTAAAATTGGTTAGTCAGTCAGTCAGTCAGTCAGTCAGTCAGTCTGTCCGTCCGACCATCCGTCCGTTCGTTCGTTCGTTCATTCGTCAGTCAGTGAGTCAGTCAATCAGTCAGCCAGGCAAACAGTTAGTGTTTAACGGCTCAGGTACAAACACCATTATCTATTTTCAGTTCTGTACTGTCTACAATGTCCTCGTTCTGATGAGAAGTGGAATTGTCTGTGACGCAGTTATAGGTTCACTCAGATTTTTATGCTGTATGAGCACTGATGTTTTTTTTTTCTTTGGTAGGTTCATTCCTTCCACACAAGGCACGGTTTTAAACCTCAAATGCAATGATTGACCTTACATTTGAATTTGCAGTCAGAGCAAAAATGTTGCGAAAGGTGCACAGATATTTATTAAGAAAATAAAAAGAAAGAGTTCTGCAGGGAATGATTAAAATCACGGATAATAAACGAGAATGATGCTATCAAAGTAACAACCATAATCTGTTGTAGGTACAAATCATTTAAAAAAAAGTTAACCAAACCGTGGTTATATGAAAGAAATGTGAATTTGTTCTTAATGGTAGTGGTCTCGATTGTGTCAGAGCTCTGACGAACATTTGCAATGTGGCGTTTCTTCAAATGACCGTTCGAATGAAAAACGGTTATTCCTCTTAAAAGATTTAGGTTGATCACTGACAGAGCACTGTATAAAGTCCTGTTAGGACGTTTCGTCCTTTACTTTCATTGACTGAAAATACCAAATGACGCAAGAATTGAAGTTGACTCACGTTCTTCATGAACAAAATAGAATCTATAGTAGATGAAGCCAAGCACTCTTTTGATCTAGGACAGATTTTACCATGTACCTTAGTGCTGGCTGTTTGTAGTTGGTCACAAAGTGTACACTAAATATTACGGTATAAGTTGACACTTCTCAGTTGTGTATTTATCTTGATTTTAAAAATGTACATACAAAGAACAGTAAGTTGCTTATGTTTCTCGTCTTTGCCTCTGTCGCCTTAACCCAAGGGTCGTGTGGTGACTCAGGGTATCTTCATGCTTCACAGGTCCATCTCAGGTTGTTCGCATAACCTTTCACCGCAGTACCTACTGTGTTGCTGCATTTTTAGCCGCGGAGAGGAGGTAACAAATATGAGGAGTATCCACAGGTTATCACATAGTTAGCTTAGTTTCCGACGCGAAAGTACACAATGCAGTATGATGATTCTCCTGTTACATGCGCATATCCACATTCGACAAGAGTTAATGATTCCTTCTTAGACTTCTGTGCTGAATTTCAGTGATTGTGAATAGTCTCTTAAAATGGAGATAACGTGGGTACCATTTTCAAATTTACCTACAATGCTGTGCATAATACAAAAATTAAAGCTTTACCCTTAAAACCTTTCCAGAAAATTGGTTCTTGCCCAGAACAGCTTCAAACTTGGGTAATCTCATTGCCGAAAATATAATCTACTATTTGTCCGTGAACTTTTTAAGGCTCCCCTCATTTCTTTGGAGAAATTATCTAATAAAGAAATTACCCAAGCCGATAACCCATATTAATAAACGCTATACAATCGCCTCACACATTCTGGTGTGCATATTCGTAAATTGGTCTTCAAGTTATCACCAATTGTTGTAAACACGAAAGGAAAACGTGCGCTGGAAAGTTTTAGTGTGACAATCCGGTACATTACATGAAAAAAGGTTCAAATTTCCTCTCAATGATTAAATGATAATAAAGAACTCAGATACCCACAGCACAGCTTCTACGAACTAATCTTAAGACGATCAACCCTAAAATGAAGCAAGGATGTTTAAAACGTTACACACTAAAAGGTGATGTTCACTCTCTAAACGACTAAATTTGCAACTTTTGAATGGACACTCTGGATATACTAACGACAATTAGAAGCAAACACTTACGATAAGTTTTTTGGGGCTAGGTTTTGTTATCTTTTCATATGAAATATTTTTAAGGGCGCCACGCAAAACATCGTCGTGTAAGTTCGCTTTTTAACCACATTTTATATCAGGAATTACATACTTAGGTGAGAGAGTTCTAAACAACAGCTTTTAGAAGGAAAAGTCTTCAATATTTAAAGTACACGTTGTAAATCAAATCTATGTTTTCGGAGATAGTAGCAAAGTCTAAAAACGGAGATCCTCCAGGATTTACCTGAGACTTGCAGCAACACATTTTTCCTTGACAAATCAGAAAGCGTGTACCGTTTACGTAGGCGGTATATATATGAGCTTCAGTCCTTTTTTTGACAAAGGGCATTTGTCCAGTCATTTCACGTCTGTCGCCGTATAATTCTATGCTGAATTTATCATCATGTAACTTGTCACCCAAAAAACCTTTATCGTCACCCCCTTAAAAGCGCCTAATAAAACGAGACCAATTACTGAATACAGTTTCATTTATTTTTTATCAAGGTTCATAATATAAACTTTTATTTTTTGAGAACTTTACATAGTTAATTTAATTATTCAAAAGAAAATTCAAAATTATGACGAGTGAAGTGGCCAATCATGTCAATTATTGACAGTCCTCAAAGCTTTGAAACATTTTGTTTGGTGGAGTCCTATTTGGCATAATTGTCGAAGTATCGTATTGTTATGAATAAATAAAAAAAAGATGTACAGAAATGTTGATTTATTCTTAATTTATATGCGTTTAAATTGACATATTGTGTATCCTTTAACAGAAATATTTGCTTTTGCCGCAGATAAAGGAAGAAAACTACAAGGAATCCTTTGAAAAACTTGGTGAATCAGGAAAAGTGAGTCAAGATACACTAGTGCCTGTAAAGAACTTGTTAATTATTTAACCCATACAAGATCGAACCATTCATTATTTTAATTAAAATATTCGATGTATTTGATAACTTTCATAATGTTTTTACATTGGTTATAGATGACAAAAAAGAACTTGGAAAGTTAAGAAGAGACATATTAGACGCTGCTGAGGTTATAAGTTGAAATTGTTGTTACGAAACACCTAATTGGTCAATAAATAAGGTCACTGGCATGTCCGAGTAAATGCAATCAATTCCGAAATCTACAAGATCATTACTTTTACGTATAACCCCTTCGAAATTGGATATTCAGCATTGGTGCAATATTGTCAAGTTATCTATCTTTTAAACTACTTTAAACAACCCGCCACTGAGCCTGAGTATCCGCCTTTTGATCAAGTACGTTTGTTTATTCATTTTACTATTTTCATTTTTTTTTTGAACATCTACTCTTTGCATGTGATGTATTTGGCGAATATTATCAAGTCTGTTTTTGTTTTGTCGTTACAGAAAGATCCAGAGATGAAAACGAAAAAAGGCGTTGCAGTAATAATGTGCAAATGACTTACTTTAGACTTGTTGTATGCATGTTGATATTTATTGCATGTTACGAAGTAGAACTGGGTGATATTATGTGTGTTATATATTGAAGACTGAACGAGTTTTATAACATCATTTAAAATATATGAGTCGATTCTATCATTAACTGTCAACTATGAGAACTTCTATTCAAATTAAAGCTGAACAAAACTTTTATTTTGTTTATTTTTACATGAGAAGTCGCGCCACAGAAATTCTTTCCCGAACGTGATAAACAAAAGTTAAAATGATCTTGGCAGCACCAAGAAAATGAACGTCTGTTTGGGAATGTAAGTCTTACATTTGGTTTGTTTTTGGAGTTAGTAAAGTCATAATTTTGAAGCATTGTACCTTGCGCTTTTTATCATCCATACACTAGCGTAGCCAGCGGGGGGGGGGGGGGGGGGGCGCAGGGCAAAGTGCCCCCCCCCAACCTCCCCCCCCCACACACACACACACAGAAATTTTGGGGACGCGATGGGCGACGTTGAAAAAATGAAGGGGAGCCAAAAAAATAAAAAAAAAAAAAATAAATAATTTTTTTAGTTTTTCGGGGGGGGGGGGGGCTCTTAGTCGTTACGATAAAGAATGCAGTTCCCGACGGCGACTAGTCTCCCCGATGGTTTACCTGTTTTTTGCTCTCAAGGGACAATTTCCCTTATAAGAACCCCAAATTTTCGGCGCGCTACGCGCGCTGTAGATTCACTCCAGTTTTTTTCAAAACTTCCATTCCACATGCCTAGAGAGTGTAAGTCCTCTCAACCTTACCAAGTAACTGGTAGGCAGAGTACACAGGTTATGCTGAGGTCGTAAATTTTATCCCATATCACAAAGCCTGGTTGTTGTTCTCTTGTGTGTGCTATGCGAGAAGTCAGATGGTGAGCCACTCACGGAGCATAGTTTGGCTATTTATCGGGTATTCCAGGTGGTTTTGACAGAATGTATGTTATCCCCGATACGGTGTACAACCCCTACAGTTTCTATTTTTCTTTCTTTTTGTTCTTAATGATTACATAGGCTATGTTATTTTTGTAAGCCCACCAAAAAATTTCTCGCCCTTGCGCGCTTTGCAATTTCACGATTCAGACTCGGAAGAACACTAACTCGGCTGTTAAAATATTAAGTAACATTGTGCAAAATGTGCCCAAGGCTGCAATGACATGGGATAGTAAGGCTCCTTCATACCACCCCCTCGACATAGGGCTGTCGGAGCTTGTGGTCGCTGGCATGGCCCGTCCCCCTGTCGGGGATAACCTGTCGCCTTCTCATGGTCGGTTTAGTTACTCTGGCTTTCACAAGAGTTATTTCTGCGAGAAAACCCAAAATGTTCGGTACGCTTTGCACACTCTTCCTCAGCTCCGTTACCTAGAGCTAATAAAGTACAAACTCTTCCCATCTTTTCATGTAAATTAATAAGTAGAATAAATGGATTAATGTTCATGTCGGGAATTTCAACTCATTTCGCTAAACGTTAATTATCTCTTGTGTCGGTCGTGAGGTACGGACTCGAAGAAGAGATTACAATATAATTTGTGTCCGATAGGGCCCAAATGCCGGGACATATTATTGACCTATATAAGATTTAAATAAGTACAGATTCTTTTTAGTGTAGGCTAACCCCCAAAATTTTTGCCCCCTTTTCCACGGTTAAATCAGTGCGGAAATATCTTCCTCCAGCATATACAAATTTGATGTCGTATATGGCTCGCAATGGCAAGTATAGTGCACAGGTTTTCTTCAAACCTCCCTCACCAACTCATCGACGGCATCCCGGCTGTCGGGGCTTGGGTCGCTACCCACCCTGCCCCTCCCCCGTTCGGAGAGTGGCCCTTCGTCGGGCAAATCCTGGAGCCAAGCCTGTAGGGAAGACACATTTTTCCAGTTATGACTTGTATATGTGTAATGAAGCAATGAACTAGAAATGGAAGCTGCATTTTTTGGAGAGCGGCAACTATTTTGGAGGGCTGTCAATTTCACTAGGAGGACGTGTCGGCCCTCTAAAACCCCCTGTGGAGAACACCGGAATCTAGTATAAAAAGAACAAAATATAGCACCATATTGCATCCAAGCTCTTCGAGACAGCAAAACATTCCAAAGGGGGAAGGTGACACCCAGGGAGACAGGCCCGTGGTCAGGGGGTTCAGGGGGTTCGCACTTAGTCCCGCCCATACCTAATTTTTTTTTATTTTTTTTTTTTTTATTTAAATGGAGTTTTGGCGTTTTTCAGGGCAAAATGTCAATTCCGCTGGTTTAGCCAAATAAATGTAAACCTTATGAGTAGTTGTTTTGTTCCAGTGCGACACAATTCCCTAGAGTCCCATTGACTCGTACCGAGTAACCTTACAGTCACACGCTAACCCTGCTAACTCTCGAGAGAATAACAAAAACATTGATACAAGATTGAAAATGTCCAAAAATTCTAACTTAGGCGTTCACCAGATCGCTCAATTTTGATGTAAAATTGCAAAATCTCCTTGGGGCAGGAGGGTTAGAACCACACCCTCTCTCCGTTCGGTCGCTCGGCTCCTCACTTGGGCGCTTCGCTCCCTCAAGAAAATGCCACACCCCAGTGGCGGCGATGAAAAATGAAAAAGTTTTGGCTAAACGTATGTTCAGCCCCTCAATATTTGTCAAGTGCTCCAATTAAGAAGCGGGGAGAAAGTTGGGCTGAACATATTCTTGCTTAAAACACTCGGGAAGTGCCGTTTCTGGCCATCTGAGGGGTTTGTAAAACCAAAAATTTCCTGGTTCGCTCCGCGCCAATCGATGTAAAAGCTCCGCTTAGAAACATGTATTAACATTTTTCATAGATTGATTTTTTTTTTTTTTTCATTAATTGAGAAATATCAGAAATGAGATCCATATTTCTACGCTGGGAACATGCTGCATGAAACACTCGGGAAGTGCCGTTTCCTGCCATCTGAGGGATTTCTAAAACCAAAAATTTTCTGGTACGCTCCGCGCCAACCGATGGTGGCGCTCCGATTAGATAGTCCTGTCGGTCAAGATTGTGGACGATGAGTCGACTTTGCCCCCCCCCCCCACAAGAAAATCCTGGCTACGCCCCTGCATCCATATATATCTATAGGCGACATATAATAATAATAATAATAATAATAATAATAATAATAATAATAATAATAATAATAATAATAATAATAATAATAATAATAATAATAATAATAATAATAATAATAATAATAATAATAATAATAATAATAATAATAATAATAATAATAATAATAATAATAATAATAATAATAATAATAATAATAATAATAATAATAATAATAATAATAATAATAATAATAATAATAATAATAATAATAATAATAATAATAATAATAATAATAATAATAATAATAATAATAATAATAATAATAATAATAATAATAATAATAATAATAATAATAATAATAATAATAATAATAATAATAATAATAATAATAATAATAATAATAATAATAATAATAATAATAATAATAATAATAATAATAATAATAATAATAATAATAATAATAATAATAATAATAATAATCATAATAATAATAATAATAATAATAATAATAATGCTATTTATTAAGCGCTTTTCAAAAACACTCAAAGCGCTGTACAAAGAAAAGGGTTAAAAATAACACAGACAAAATCAAAACTTAAAGCACAGAAAAGAACAAAAAAGCTTAAAATACAAAAAACAGTGATCAGTTTAGACAATTAAAAACATAAGTTTTCAAATTCTTTTTAAAATGATTAAACTTAGTTAAAGAACGCACATTAGCAGGAAGGCTGTTCCAAACCTCAGGGGCAGCAACAGTAAAAGATCTGGCCCCATAACACTTAGTTTTAGAAATTGGAGGATGGGAAAGAAAAAATTCAGATGATGATCGTAAGCAGCGACTTGGTGAGTATTTGGTGATGAGACTTGAAATGTAATCCGGGGCCATGCCATGTAATGATCTGAAGGTAAGTATAGCTATTTTATTTACATATCACATTCAATCTTCCTTACCTTCGTTGTGGATCACATAATTGTCATGCGTAACCAACTTATGTTAAAAACACAAAAAGAAAAAAAAACACAATCAAATTCATTATCAAATTACAAGTAAAACAAGTTTCCTTCACAGGAAGCTACGGTCTGTTATTATATTTTGCGTCAAGTTCTAATTTAACTAAGGTGATTTCAATTGATTCGAACGTTACTTTATTTTTCTCCTTTATCCAAAATAAACAACGAAGACTACAAGGTTAACATGCTCCGTCATCTTGACGAAAGACATAACAGGACGTGATCCATAGCAGACTTCCAAACTATACAACTAAAGATATTACTTGTTGCAATGAATAGTATTAATTGGCAAACAGTGCTTAAAGATCTTGGAAAGAACACTGCAAATACGCAGTGATTTTAAGTAAATAGTGAGGTTACTCGATCTACATGCGCTGCTGGTGTCGTGCGGGTTCCTCACTGACAGAGAATTGCTGACATATGCAGCAAATCGTCGTTTAATTTATCAGTTATGCTGTGTACCTAATTGACGTTTAACCAGATGTGTTTTCAGTGAAGTAGTCCTTTTGTAGGCATACGATACGTTTTAAGATAGTCTAATATACATTTCGACGTTGTAAATGAAGCATGATCATGTGATATACGTGTGAAACATTTTCAGCAGTGTTGCAGTTCATCTCACCCCCCAAGTTGACGCGCGATACATGCTATGAAACTGCTCATAAAGTTCCATCCAAACTGTTTTCCGCACCGATAGAGGAGTATCAGGAAGGCTGGAAACTGTGCATCCACGGTCTTTTCTTCACACCTAAATCTGCAACTTTATCAAAGATACTAGTTCTTTTGAGGGAATATCCATTGTGTAATATAATTCAACTTTGAACATTATAAAGTGAAGTTGCATGCTTGCGTTCAATCACTATAACTCAAACGGGAAATCCATATGTCATTGAGCTTTTAATGCACATTTTTTGTGGATACAAAAATAAGATTTTGACACAAGAATGGTGTTGTGGTCAGTGTTGGCGGATTTGTTTTCGCAATTTTAGTTCAAAGGGTGAACAACGGATGTGACAAAGGGTGCAGTATTGACCACAGAAATTGAAAGTTTTTGCTGGACAATGGACGAGACATTTCGGGACAATACCTTATGATCAATCGCGTCAAGAACTGTTCTTAGCACCAACTATATGTCCATTTTAGCATTTGTAAAAATCATAATGGTTGGCATTTGAAAGTTGTTTATCTTTGAATTAAATTGAAAGAGGATGTATCCCTTCAATGTATTATAACTATTTTGATCTCCTTTTTTCATCACTTCTCTCAGAATTTGTTGTAAGTTGTTCTTTGTACTCCGTAGTTGTTGGGCGTCTATTCCATTAGAACGGTAATCAAAGCTGCTGCTCATTGAAGCGGTTAAATAGAGTGATGAGCCAGGGGTTGGGTACTACAATAGCAAACCGCAGTTTTCCTTAAAATTGCGGTAGTTTTGACGGATCTCCGTTAAGCTAATATTCCGTAATGTTGAGTCTTGCTGAACAGTCTCATGATTAAAGACTGATGAAAAGAGCAACACTGCAGGTTACTTGGATATGTGTAACGTCAAATACATCTGAATTTAGGGAACCGGCGTTTTCTTTAAGGAAAAACAAGCTGTACAGACTTAATTGTAACTATCATGGTGTAGCGGTCTATGAGTCCCCCCCCCCCCCACCTTCGGGTGGCACCTTGATCTTTCGTGTAATGAAAAAACACTGGCATATCATTAAACTTTAATTGTACATACAAATGTTAAAGGAATTTTCTTAGTTATAGAGGTGGATAAGATGATACTTTCCCTTGTTTTCTTATCACTGTACTGTTAATTTGGTAATAGATGTCAAAAGTATGTTACCCAGCAAATGTCATTACTTCAATAAGTATATTAAACCACCTAAAATTCATGTATAATTCCATGAAAGCTTTTACGAAATGCATAGGACCAATGGTCACAAATTAATACTTTCACGGGTTGTTTTTACATGTAGCTTTACCTTTAAAACATTTTTATTTTCTTTCTTTTTAATTTCCTGTTTGAACCAGTTTATGTCATTTCACTCCATTGAACGTTTGTAGGAAATGTTGCCTTGTATAGAACCATTTAAACCAAGAAAAGTAAGCTTCTATTTTAAGAATTTATGACACTATCGAAGTATTAAATGTGTAGGGGTATAAAATACCATAAACCTTTGATGACAAAGGTACTGGAATAACGTTCATTAACCTTTGTATGAGGGAGCCTAACAAAGTATCCGACAGGACTAATCGATTCCACCTGCACTAATCATGAAGCACTGTAGTACAAAGACAAAAGCAACGACAGATGTGAAACACTTTGTGGTAATTTGTCTGATGATCACCTTGAGGAGCATCTTGTAAACATGGTAATGGAAACTTAGCCCCTTGGCTCAATTTTAAAATGGAGAAAATTTTTTCCAACATACATCTGTTAACAGGCATAAGAAAATATTTCTTAAGTCATTAGAATTTAATCAACCAACAAATTGAAAGTCCAATGCATTTTATATTATGTCATAACTGATTTATGTCTCTTTGATTCAAATATGGTTTTTCGACAGGGGTACAGACAATCGTTACGTGAAACAACCCTTACTAAAACTACCTACTACTAAATGGTTTGAAACCTGACTTTTGGGTGATAAGTCAGGTTTTACTTGATGACTCTCAGTTTATAGCCACTTTGATGCGTAAAGGGTTTTATCATATTTGTATTGATCTTAGGCCGGAGCGGCTGTAAACTCCTGGTATAAACATCAAGTAAAACCCTGATTTAGATGCCCAAAAGTCGGGTTTTAGACCCGAAAGTACAGGAAATACAAGAAGAAGAGACGGTGGTTTTTATACTCAAAGAGCTTTTGTTTATGGCCTTACGCAAGTCCTAACGTCGATGGGAAAGGTACCTTTCCACGTTGTTCCGTTACAGCAGGTCGAACGACTGTAGATCTACTACATTTTTATTATTACTTATACTAATATGAATATGTAATGGAACGTGCATATTACAGTGTCTTTTATATAACAAACTACTGTCCTACTATGACTCTTTATACCCTTTTTGGTTTCCTCCCTGATCACATCTTTTGTTTGCTGATTAATATTTAAACTGAAAATTCATATTTCTTTGACGTCACAAAAGTCATTTAAAATTATTATGGCTCTACAAATGGTGTGTTCTAGTCATCTACACTGTGTTTCATATTCAATCTGACAGCTTCACAACAAAGTTTGAAAACTGAACATATTGTAAATTTAATATGGTATAACATGTGTTTTATAACAAATCAAAAAAACTGTGTTTGCATTTGACAATCAAAGGCCGAGCGCTCTTCTTAGTTTCGCCGTTCTTCGAAAATAACCAACCTTTTCGGCATTACGAAGATAGTGATATAATTGTAAACTCCCACCCAAATAGTCTCAAAGTTTTAAGAAAATCAGATATTTGTTTATATATATCAAGTTTGCCCTTAAGTTAAAAACCTATCAGGATTAAAATGTAAGAAAATAACTAATTTGTGGTAGTTAAAAAGCTACGATAGACAAAAGGAAGCACACGTCGGATCAATCATTAAACTGCTATTATTTCCAGGCGTCATAAAAAGAACAAAAATCACAAAAAGAGCAAAACAAAAAAACACGAGTTTCTTCTTTGCAACCTTCGTGCAGAGGGTCGATCCGGGGTGGGTGGGGGAGCGGGCGGAGGGGGCATCCAAATAAAAATATTAAGAGGCAAATATATCATTTCGTCCACAAATAATTCAGCCGAATTAACAAATTAGTGCATTTTAGTAAACATATAGCTTTATGGCTTTCGGAATGTTAGTTAGTCAGTTACATAGTCAGTCGGTCGGTCGCTCTGTCGGTGGGTCGGTCGGTCGATCCGATGAAGTTTTACAGCCCAGGTTCCAACCTATCGGTTCAAGTCCAGCCGGCCTCGGCCTTTTTCCAGTTGTGGCTCACTGGCTTGTTTTCCCTACTCTAATGCTTATGCGGAGCATCACGCACAACGGCCAGACAGCAGAAGGTTCCATTTTTAGATTTTTTGGTATGACTCGACCAGGTAATAGAGCCCGGACCTTCCGCGTGAGAGGCGGATGCCCATACCGTTAGACCAGCAACGTGGTCCGTCTTCAATTTGAGAAGTATAACATCCCAAGCTTAACCTGGAAAAAGTATGTCCGTGGACAGGCACGAGTCAAATCATACACAAATGAAAGCCCTAGTAATTGTGTAGTTTATATAGTTATATGAACCCTACTCGTGTTTTGATGTACCTACTGGTACGCAAGGGTACGAAGGATTGTTTTTAAAATGCTTATAAAGACAATGAGTGAAAGGGACGTTCCGACTGCTAGAGCGTACAGGAGTTCTTTGGCGGGATATGTCTCTATAGGCAGTTGATTGTTACTGGGCATGTTGCACCACTGAGTGAAACGCTATTCCAATATTGCGTACCTTGAGTTGCGCATTGCCATAGCAGAGTTGGCTCATTGAAAGAGTACATGCCCATAAGGTTTCACCTGAAGGACAAAACTGAACTCTGAAGTGTCTAACTGCATCAGGTAAGACGTTCACGTGACGAAAAGTAGTTTTCTTAGATCCATGTTATAAGCATAGGTTTTACCAGGATAGCGAACGTGACCCAAAAATCTGAAAGGTCAGTAAATGTGACATTTTCCTACTTTACATGTGAAGAAGGTTCCAATGAAGTTTTGGTCAAGCGTCTGGTGATAACAGTTACAAAGACCACTATCCGATGCACAGCATTAGTGGAAAAGGAACCTTGCTCGTGGCACAAACAGATAGGGCAACTCACCCAAATAAGACAGAAGGGCATGTTGCTAGGGATCTTTCAGTCTCTCTCGTCAGGTAGGGCACCGTGGTACTTCTGAAATGCTGTGCTCCAAGCCTTAAGGCCAAGCTCGCGGTGTCCCGTGCTGCATTTACACCCTTCGTGGACCCCCTTTAAAACATCTTAAAGGGAGAGAAGGGCTTAACATACATCGAGCTCCCACTTTTAAAGAGAAATGACACCCCAAGCCAATCCCCCCTGTTTCGTCGCCACTGCTTAAGGCGATTTAGTCATTGGAAGCACTCTGTCCCACGTTTGCGGCAGAGCGTTCTCTAAGGCAAAGTAAACGTAGTTGAGAAGGACCGTAGCATATGTACAGTCCTTCTCAACTTCAGGGAATAATTTAACTCTACAAATGTAAGCCTACAGTTTCGATTGTTGGATTTGCTCAGTTTGTCAAGTGAACTCGTGCCTTCTTTCTTGGCTCGGCTTCCGAATATCTTCAGTGTGATGATACTTACACTCGAACAATATTAACGTTATACAGAATTTCATGTGCCATGCAGTTATTTTGACTTTTTCATGAAGTGGAAATTTCAACTCTTTCCTCGATTTCACCAACTTGAAGGTGTTCCAATAGAATAATCAGCCTATTTGAGGCATGTAGGAAGTCTTCTTTTCTAAAGACAATAAGTCGTTACGCAGTTTCATTGACTTTCTTTATGTACTTGATTTGATCACTCATAAAATAGTCCCAGACTCGAACGCCGCTATGCAGACAACGCTAGTACTGACTTAACGACCATCACCATCGAAAGTCCCAGCTTATTTAACACGCTTGTCAACCGCTAAAAGTCCGTTGGCACATTTTCAATTTCGTATTTACTACTGGTATTTATCCCGGCGCTTTAAAAGTGGCTAAAGTCATCCCGATTTTTTAAAAAGGTGATCCAACGTCGCCTGAAAATTACCGTTCCGTAAGTTTGCTCCCATGTATCAACAAGTTGCTAGAGAGGTCTATTGAAAGGCGTTTAAGGTCCTTCTTAAATAAAAATAATATACTCTTTGACTTTCAGTGTGGATTCAGGAAACACCATGATACAAGTCATGCTCTTTTGGAGACAGTCAATTGTATTCGTACCTACCTCGATAGTGGTGATAATGCTCTGGGCCTCTATCTTGACCTTAAGAAGGCTTTTGATACAGTCAACCACGCAGTACTCCTTGACCTTGATAAATTAAAAAAAATATGGCATTCGAGGTGAAGACTTTGATATTATGCATAGTTATCTGAGTAATAGAAAACCATTCTTGTATGTAAATGGTATTTATTCTACCTGTACCTTTGTTAAAGTAGGCGAGCCTCAGGGCTCTGTGCTAGGACCACTACTATTTTTAATCTATGTAAATGACATTAAAAATGTTGTGCCTCACGAGTCTCTAAGACTCTTTGCCGATGACACGAATGTACTTGTCCATGACATTAATTGTATTACCCTTGTTGATAAAGCTCATTCTGTACTCAATCAACTTGAGACTTGGTTTGATGCTAATAGACTTACTTAACATCTTGGGAAAACCAATTTTTCGATTTTCCTTGCTAATTCCCATATACCCAATTCTTGTCCAGACCACTTTTTCATGGACGATGTAAATATCCTCAAAACAAACTGTGTTACATACTTGGGTATACTGATCGGTTATCAGCTATGCTTTAAGCAACATATTGATGATCTTTGTAACAACCTCGTAAAATATAATGGAATTTTTTATCGCCTTAGGGCATCACTTATCCCTTCTGTAGCAACTCAGCTATATTACTCACTCGTTTTTTTCTAAATTGTCTTATGGTATGGAAATATACGGCATGTCTAAGCCTTCTTTGCTCAAACCCCTGAAAGTTCTTCAGAATAGGATTTTAAAAACTCCTACTTTCACAGACCGGCACCACTCCACGAATACCCTGCATAGAGACCTTAGCATCGTTAAGATCAGCGATGTTCATACTTGCAAAATGTGTTCTTTTATCTATAAGTATATCAATAATCGGCTTCCTTTTGTATTTAGTAGAATCCTTAACCATAGCTTTCCTACCAATGCTCGACCTAGCACTAGAACTAATGCCCTCTTTATGGTTGGTAAGCACCATACTAGGCATGGTAAATTATTGTGAAATAACTGTTGTTATAAACTTTCGAATTTTCTTCCCAACGAAATAAGAAATTTTAGAACACATGCTACTTTTAAGAGAAAGGTAAAAAAATAACCTAATCGCTAAGTACACTTGTTAAGTGTCCCTTTTTTTCTTTCTTAGTTGACTTTGTTGTTTCTTTGTTCTCCTTTTTCCTCTTTTTTTTTTGTTTTTATTTTTGTTGTGTTGTCTCTTTATGGGCAATAGCTCGCTAAACTATTGTTTTTGTAGTGTCCTGTCCGGTTCTGTATTTCAGTTTATATTTGTACGGACGAAATTAATAAATGAATGAATCAACGTCTCGGCTTAATCTGCGCATGTGCAAATGGCAAATCTGAGGTAGAAACATCTTACAGCCCATCTGTTGCCTGCGTGAAAGGTTCGTCCCTGACACATTTTTCTCTGAGAATGTGAGCATGGTAGGCACTTTGCCCCTTTTTTACAGCACTTAACATTTACTCGATCGAGGCTTGGACCCAAGTGGTGCAAATTGGGCTTTTTCGCTACGTTTCAGACCAATTTCAGTGGCTTCGATCAGTACTGCCAGTACAAACCGTCCAGTTACCATACTAACCAGCTACATGCCCCATTCGTTGACAGGGAGGCTTGTCACAAATTTTTCAAGTATAGATCAATTATCGCCTGAAACACACCTTCCCAGAATAATTATCGTAGCCCGTCAGTTGAGTCTTTGGGAAAATTATCAAAATATACTTTTTAATATTCCTCGGGCACGGTAGGTTAGTGGGTGGGGAGTGTAGGGGAGGGGGCAAAGAGGGACTTATGTCGATCTTCTGTTTATATTGTATCTGCTCTCTTTGGGACGATTGTGTTTCTTAAGCCCAGAAGGGTTTTACGAGTACTTCCATTCACAACAATTGTTTTTACTAACTTCCGTAAATGTGCTTACCCATCATCTTATCTTGTTAATTTACAGTTGTGATAAAACAAATAAATGAAATGAAGTATTATCAGCTCAGTTGGCCACTTAGTGATTTCAGCTAATGAAAGATCGGGGCTCGTGATGCTTTCTGGCACCACCATTAATGCAGTTTTTATTTATCCAACCAACAACAAATGGCCGACTTTAACGTTGTTCACGTTGAAATTTTTACATAACATACATATGCCGATACCACATTTTTACGTAACAACACTGTGTCTTTATGTACTTGACAAATAAAAGAGACGTTTGGAATATCCTTCACCTTCTTGGAGAAAGGAATCACTCAAAAAACCATTTCCTGACAAAGAAAAAACGATTTAATACCCTTTTTTCAAATAACTGAACTTTAATTGATCAAGTTTTGCACAGATAAAGGACCTCAACTCGGGAAGTGCAGAATGCATTTACCTCAGACATAGTGACAAGTCAACAACATGTAGATATACGCATGTTATGGTCATGTCATGTGTTATACTCCTTTGAAATGACAGACGACATTTTCGTTATGAGAGAATGTCAGCGTCAACCCTGATTCAGATTGAAGATAAAACCCTCGAGCTTTGACCCGGTATTATAGCAACAGTTTATGATGGCATGTTGATGGTAACATAAAAAAACCGTTACGCAAGCAAACCACTGTGTCTTGCATATGTAAGCCCTGCTGTATTAAGTAGCACTAAGTGGAGGTTTCTTTTTTGTTAACATTGAAGTTAGGCTTTTGGATATGAAACTTGAAGCGTTGCTGACTGTAGCGTTGTCGTTACAGGTTAAAGCAGAAAAGGAGAGCACTCAGACAAACTTTCTGAGAGCTTCCACTTTTGACAAATGCTGGATTATTTTGATTACATTGGATTAGGACCGTGTAGTGCACTCTTAAGTTTCAGTTTCCTTCCCAGTGTTTCTCACTTTAAGGCATAAGCCACTGCAAATATCTCATTGGTGATGGGTAATGTGGCCGGGACTGAGGAGAACTCTGGTTATGAAAATTTATTGGTGGTTACTCTGATATGACACTCGACATTTTTTTCTCGAACAATCGCTTTCTCAATGGCTTTAACCACCGCATTGAATGGCTTAGAACAAAGCGGGGAAGTTGAACATTCATCTTGGATTGACTGATTGAATCTTAGCTACAGTGTGTATACTGCAGTGTGCATAATTGATCAGGATATTAGCCTCCAGTCGATAATTTTTGAACAATTTGTGCTAGTAAAACCCTTTGCAAAGCAACCGAGAACAGTCTCAATACGCTTCAGACATGCTGTGCTGCCAATGATGTTTGCATTTTTTTTTATTAATGAGGTCATGACCATTATTCCAAAAAATAAGGGATGGTCATTTGTACTAGGAGAACTATTCAGGGGTTGTATAACAAAATTTAACGCGTCAGAGAAAAACTGACTTATATAACACGTTGTCAATTTGTTTTTCAATTATTTAAAAAAATTTGTTAATGTTTTACTCTCACTTGATACCAAACATGACAAAACTGTTATTGAGATGTAACACGTGGGTTCCTTTGTGTGATTCTTATACATTCAATTGGGCATTCTTTCAAGATAGAACATGATCACATGACGTCATCCTGGATTGACGGAAACAGGCTTAGCTACAGTGTGTATACTATCATGGGCATAATTGATCAGGGTATTTGCTTCCAGTCCATAATTTTTGACCAAGCTGTGCTAGTATAACACGTTGCAAAGCAAGCGAGAACAGTCTTATATCCCTTCAGACTTACTATGCTGCCAATGATTTTTTTGATTAATGATGTCATGTTCATTATTCCTAAAAATAACGGATGGTCAAGTGTACTTTTAGAACTAATCAGGGATTGTAAAACAGAGTTTAACGCGTCACAGACATACTTACCCATATAACTCCTTGTCAATTTGTTTTTAAATTATTTACAAAAGTTTTTGCATGTTTAATTTTCACTCTCACACATGACAAAATTGTCATTCATATGTAACACGTGGATACCTTTGTGTGTTTCTGATACAATCAATTGGGTATTCGTACAAGATAAAACATGATCAAATCATCTCATCAAGAACTCGATTTGTGGTTGAAATTCGTCATTTGCAACACCAATTGTGATTTTAATGAACAGCTCTGATTTCAGTTTGGTTTTTCCTAGACAGACTTATTTTATTCTTGTTAACATCTACTACTGAATCTGAGCGTCTGCTATTTATATTCAGTTTTAATGAAATGTCTGGTGACAATCTTGATCATCAAAAGCAGGAGAAAACCACTGTTACCATCAACACTCATCAAAGTGGTTACATGGCTATTATTTTTTGCAAGTGGAATATGCCGCAAATGTAGTCCCGAAAGAATCGAACTTACACATTTGAGTACGAGTGAGTGGTATGGACCCCTTATACGGTGCTCGTTTTATGTGTGCATTGGTTTGTTGTGTTTTATATCCTTACATTAATGCATTCTTATTGGTTGAGGTGTTCGGTGAGGAGGAATAAAATGCAACCCATCATTAAAAAGTTTTATCTTTGTTGACGTTATTTTACATCAATGGAACAAATTGTATCAGAAATTGCCGTTTAGGAATTCTTAATTTGCCTGTTCTGTTCTGTTCGAAAGGGCTCTCAAGTTCTTGTTATAGTTTGTGGAAAATAATGTAAGGTACTATTGCTTGAACCACAAATTACAAATCCTGCAAAGGGTGCTTAGAAATTCGTTCCATTAATGCAAATTCCTCTATCTATACGGAAAGCCCCATCACTATTGAGAAGGACACTGATATAAAAGGCAAAGAGTAAACAGTAATACTGACGAGTCGAATTCATAGGAAGTTTATTAATGCCACGAAGAGTAAAACGCCTTTAAAAGTCTAGGGAAATTTTTCGAAAGGATTTTTTGGGGGAATAACAAGGACATCTTTGCTTGCTGTGAATCCTGCAGTAGACAAAAATAAATATAGGTGTAATCTTAGTTCTTGTTTTAGTATAGGTTTTTAGCTTTCGTGTTGCTCTATCAAATACAGTGCAGCTGTTATTACACTTTACTCAAGCTTTTAAATAAGGTACAGTTTATGTGAGCACTTCAACATTGCCCATAGCCATTAAAAATTAACATTCTTATCGCTTTTCTGCACTACACGCTAGGCTCTTTGGCTTACATTAACTAGCAGCTGGTTTGTATATGTGTGTTCATTCATTGACGTGTACTGAACATCCACATGATAGTTACATATTAAATAACAAGGACGCATTTCAAAAAATAAAATTTGAAACTTCGTTGTATTTTCGTGGAGGGAGATCTTCCTTCGATTAGAACTCGATATCTCTGACGTTTGGTAAGCAGCATCGCGTCTATCTTTTTCTCGTTTTTTACGTTATTCGCAACTGCCCCAAAACAAAACAAGATTTTAAAGTTAAGAACAGCATTTGACCACGTAATAATGACAATGTTATCAATTTGTAAATGTGTTGTCAATTTGTTGCATTGAAAAAAAATACAAATATTTTGCACCATTTTACTTTGTATTTTGTCTGAAATCTTTTTTAAATACTGCCCATTCTAGTGTTTTTCCTTGAATTTTACGCATAAATTGATGATATTTTGTATATTTTGGAATAAAGGATCGCTTTTTTCGTTTGTTTAGGTTATGTGGTTAGCGTATTTGACTTCATGATGCATGACGGCATTAAAAAAGCGTCATAAAGCAATCAAGATATGACTAACTATGGATATAACGCTTCATGTGGGCCGGGGGTTGTGTAATATACCCGCGATATTCCACCCCCCCCCCCCCTTGTATTAAGAGGCGACGAAATGGGACGACTTGAATGGCATTTGAACTGTATGGTACTATATTGCATATGTGCGTTGGTTTGTCGTTAAATCTTATCTGACTGACTGACTGACTGACTGACTGACTGACTGACTGACTGACTGACTGACTGACTGACTGACTGACTGACTGACTGACTGACTGACTGACTGACTGACTGACTGACTGACTGACTGACTGACTGTCTGACTGACTGACTGACTGACTGACAGATAGACTGACTGAATGACTGACTGACTGAATGAATGATAGAGCAACTGACTGAATGATTAACTGACTGACTGTCTGACTGACTGACTGACTGACTGACAGATAGACTGACTGAATGACTGACTGACTGACTGAATGATAGAGCGACTGACTGAATGATTAACTGACTAACTGACTGACTGACTGACTGACTGACTGACTGACTGACTGACTGACTGACTGACTGACTGACTGACTGACTGACTGACTGACTGACTGACTGACTGACTGAATGAATGAATGAATGACTGAATGAATGAATGAATGAATGAATGAATGAATGAATGAATGAATGAATGAATGAATGAATGAATGAATGAATGAATGAATGAATGAATGAATGAATGAATGAATGACTTGACTGACTGACTGACTTACTGACCAAATGAGTGGCCAAATGAGTGACTGACTGACTAAGTGTAGGTCTGAGATTAAGATTCAAAATGATTTGAACACAGGCACCAGAAAGTCCTGGTACATTGTATTTCAATAAAAACACGTCTCTATTATATGCTTCAGGATATTTGAATTGGAAAAAAGACTACCTTGATCCAAGGGAAACGCATCGTATGCGAAGTCAACTGATAGATTAAGGGCCAGGTCAAAACAAAAACGAAAACAGGCGGTCGATGTACTCGAGCATTAGGGAATATCTGAGCCTTTTAGAAATTCTTGTGTTGTGAATCGCGTTTTACCGATGAAACAAATTTTCCAAATAAGGATCAGAGATGAAAGAAAGATAAGTTGCTCGACCTGTGATGTAAAACAGAAATTGGGGTGATCTTTTATGGAAGCAAAGCAACTGGGGAGATGAATTGTGAAGAGAAAAATTAAACGCAGCATGGTCTTGGTATACCTATAACCTTTGCGGGAACTTATTGTTAGTGTCCATGCCGTGTCAAATCAAGTATAAGGTGTTTATTACTAAAAGGTATGTTCCAATATGATTTTCCGACAGTTAGTACTGTTCGTTTTTAGCTATTTATTTTCCAGACAAACACGTCGTAAAATGATATCCTACTACTGAAAGCATTCTCATTTATGAGACAATTTTCAGAGAAGTTAAATTACACAGCCGTCTGCTAGATGAGAGACTTCAATCTAGAATAAGAGATACACCTCTTTCTTCTGTCGGCTGTGCAAGAGGATAACGGAAGCATTTTAATGTTTATATATCAACAGTCATACATCGGGGTGCAACTGTGTCTCAGTATCACCATTGGGCAACAACCCTTCCTTTCGGTCTGTGACTTTCCCGCACTAGCTTGAAGTGGGTTTGTGATGAGCTCGTGTTTTTTTTTTTTTTTTTTTTTAATTACACATGGATTCCAACTATCAGAACCTTTGCATCAGCCCTTTGCAAACTATCACACTTGTGATTATGGTTACTTGTTGAGTATACCAGGTATTTAAATTGACATTGACCTTATTCCGTTGAAGTAATCACCATACTTTTAAGACTATGTTTTGAAAATGAAAATAGAAGTTTTAAAATGTTGCCATTCATGACACCAATCGAGTATAGTGTGCTTTAGAACACTCCCCTGTCATGAAATTCCTATTTCCAAACAATTAAAGCTCCATATATACGTCATTATGTGTTTGCTCGCCACAAGTTGCATTCCCTAAAGCAGTAGTGTTTGCTCATGCCTTCAGTTTTTTAACTTATCCGATCTCTGAAAGTGACAAATCGGAATTTTTCCAAATGTAACACCAGAACATCAAGTGAAACCTTTAACTACAGTTTTATTTTCATAAATTTTCTTTCAAATATTTTCCGAATTATCCCACTTCAAGCTCGCTACTTTGAAATTTTGTCAGACAGCCTCAACTCGTAGGCGTTGGATAACTGTAAAGTTGCTTATAGGAAAAGCACATTCTTCAATAATTCCCCCCCCCCCTCCATTTTCTTCACAGGAAACCCAAATCTGATTTCTTTTGCAATATAAACTTCGTACTCAATATTTGTTTAAAAAGGGTTAAAATTTCAGTTCTAAGTGCGGGCCGCAAAACTACGTAGGTCCCTAGTGCACTGGTGTTAATACTTAAAAATTGTCAAATTTTGAGGCTTGTTCCTCCTCCTGAAAAAGACCAAGCTATGTCACTGTAGACATTTAATCAGGGCAACAGAAGAAAAACCCAGATGACCGCCTTTGAAAATCAAATGTACGCTCGTGATTTTCGTGGATGGCAAAGCATTGTAACCACCCACCGTAATGGGTAAAAAAATATAAATGTGATATAAAAAGACATCTTAACTCATCATTCACTTTCAAAATATACGTCGAAGCTGTAAATGAAAACGCAGGTGTTGAAACTAAAGTAAGAACTCAGGAAGTGGAAAGAAAAGATAAAACGTTTTCACCACACTTCTCTTAATATTTGTAGGAAAGTTTAATTCCTTAAAGTGCAGCTTTAAGGTCCTTAAAATTGTGTAATTTGTGTAATTTCACCCCCAAGGACATTTGTCCAGTTCACAATGTTTTTATTAGACAAGTATGCAATGCATGGAGTTCTTTGCATTTCCATACACCTGTAAATAACTATGGTAGTCAAGTTCTCTGGAACAATCACTTTATAAAAGTTGATGGTAAAATTTTGTATGATAAAAAACTTCACAGTTCTGGTGTGTTATATGTCAAGGACCTATATGATGGTAACCACAACTTGATCTCATATGTCGATTTTTGTAACAAATTTAATATAACACGTTATCCTTTTACTAGTTTTTTCGGACTGTTAGCTTCAATCCCAGTGGAGTGGAAAGAAAACCCCTTTAACAACGATAATCCTGATTCTATGTTTAGAGCTACGCTTAATCATCCCCGGGTCACGTATTTCTCTTATTGTAAGCTTATTGATAAAATCGTTTTGCCTCCTAGATGTATTGTTCATTGGAACGATACGTTCAACTTCACAGAGGATGATTGGCAAACAATTTTTACTATCCCCCGCGCTTCCCTTTCTGATAGCAAGCTTATTTATTTCCAATTCCGCTTTTTGCATAGAATCCTTGCCACCAACAAGCTGCTGTTTGCTATGAAAAAAATTGATTCCCCTCACTGTTCATTTTGCAAAACCGAAATCGAAACTTTGGAGCACCTATTTTGGAGTTGCCCGTTCACTTCCTCCTTTCTGTTAGACACCGAACAGCATCTCTTTGGCAGGCAATTTATTTTAAGTAAGTCCGATTTTTTCTTTGGTTATAAGCTCCTTCTACAGCACCCATACAATTTTGTTTTTTTGTATTGTAAACATTTTATTTATTGCTGCAAACTTAACTCCGTAATTCCTGAGTTTAAGAGTTTCTACCATAAACTGTTATTTATACTTAAAGTAGAAAACCATATTTGTTCCAAACCCAGCTGTTCTCCGAAAAGAGTCAAAAGGTATCATGAACTTGTTAATGCCCTCTCATTCCGACGAAATTCTCCCTAATTTTTTTCTTTTTCCCCTTTTGCCATATTTTTCCTCTATTAAATGAAATTTATTTGATCAATTACTGGTGTTCTCTGTTATATGATTTATGCTTCATTGAGAATGTCTTCATGTCTTCATGTATGTGCGATGCCATGTTCTCTGCCTTTTGTTAAATTTATCTTACTTATCTAAAATATTGAGGACAAATGGTGAAAAAGTGTTTGCTGGTATTCTCATAAACGAGTGTTTTACAAAACGTAACTATAGGTCGATGTAAAGATAATCTGACTTTAAACTGTATTTATGCTGATCTGTATATGTTATGTTAACTATGTATATATTGTAACTGTCTAGAAAAGAATGTTTGAAAGCGTTCGATTGTTGGTTTATATGAACACCGAGTCTCGAAATAAACGGAGGAAAAAAAAAAAAAAAAGGGCAGCTTTAGTCAAAAAATCAGAAATATACATTATATAATACCACGATAATTTAATTTTACCATTCAAACTCCCATTTTCATTGGAGTAAATTTTGAGCCGAGATATAAGATCTTAGAAATTTATACACTGAAAAAAAGTCAGTCCATTATGCAATGATTTGTCAGTTTCTTATTATGCAACTCACTTTACCTGTTTTGTTTCCCTTTAAAATAAATAAAACCGATGAATAACCTCGGTTACTTTCTGTTTGCTTGCTAAGCATGTTGCATATCGAATGCTAAATTAATTACATCACCCAATAAGAGTGAGAGTGCCTTGGAAAAAGGTGCAGTATTTACCATCAAAAATAAAAAAATACATAGAATGTAATTTGAGTAGTGTAACAAAGGCATCGCAAGTTATTGCGCAGTAGGACTTTACCATTTTACTATTATAAATACACTACAACATTTTATATTTCCCCTAAAAACTATCTTATGAAAACGAAAATTTAACTGTTATAATTCGTTTTTCTTCCTGTTTAATATATTTTTAATCTCTTTTTTTCATTTGAGGTACACTTTATCAGGCTCTCGATAAGTGATTTTATCTTTGTCACTGAATTAAGTTTCAACCTTTTCAAGTTTTACCTACAAAACGTTAACCGCAGACGAAAAGGAAAATATCGTCATCTTCATTGCGACAGAAAAGGTGTTTTACTTTTAATTAAAAACTTTTCTTAATAGTTTAAAATTTGGGATAAAAACTGAATCAGTGATAAATTATTCACAGAACACATGAACATTTTTTCAACATAATAAGCACTCCCGAGTGTTTGAAAGAAATTATACCAAGATTTATGTATTCATATTTTTATCCAGGGGACATCTCGAGTATGGAACGTAAAGTCTTCACAGGATTACTGGGGTTGCTGCTTAACATGAGTGAGTATTAAGATGAAACGATTTTAAAAAAAATTAACAAAACCGATGTCAAATGTTAACGGAAATTGGTTAATAAATGTTGCTGGTTTTGGAGTAGAATTTTGGACAAATGGGAAAATTTACACTCATGGCACGTTTACCTAAAATATAAATCGTTGGAATGTTTGGAAAATAACAAAAGGGTTGGTCCCCTGTTGCACTAATAATACCTGTGTTGCAATGTTAAGTTGAAGTGCACAAATATTTTAAAAACGGTTGTCACAATTTTCCTTACCTGAGTTAGGCATAATTTTTGAAACTTTCTTATAGTATCAGCAATGTCAGCGGAACTTTGCAATGAGACTCAAGTTTTTGAACGGGGATCCGTCGGACGTATTACTTGCAAGTTTGTCCCACCATTCCTTTCCGTGCGTTGGTACAAGGAACGTTCCGAAGTCGCAATTGCAATTTTGGAAAGAGGAAAAAAGGTTACTACAGATGGATATGATATTTTGGAGACTGGTGATTTGGTAATCAGCGATATTAATTTGCATCACGAAGGGAACTATAGAGTGTCCTTGCTAGACGCTAGTGGGACACGAAACATTTATATGGTGGCGGTTATAGTCACAGGTAGAGTCTCTCTAATTTAGATCATTTACATTTCACTGTTTACTTTTTCAGTTTTTCAGTTTTTCAGGCAACATTTTATACCTTCTCATTCTTTTCACATCTTTTTCATTATTTAAACTATCAAGTTTTCGTAGCGTTACGGCTTTGTTAAGGAACCTTGGAAAGGATAGATATTCTGGAATAAACTACTCTCTAACTGAAATAATAATTTAATTTGACCCTTTTCACTTCCTAGTAGAATGCGGAAGACAGTATAAGGTTCAACGTTAGAATCTCTTAAAAAGTTTTCCGAAAAACAAATGGCAGGGGAAACATAGAAGCTAATTTTTCCTTAGATATGGAAGGTAATACTTATAAATTTATTTGTGACATATTGTTAAACACTGAGCCTCCGAGAGATGGTGCTATCATGTCCCTGCTAAAAGACACTTCGCAGATGATAGTGGTGGCACGAAAGTTAGACCGTCAGTTCATTATGCCATGGAATAATAGCCCATATTAATTCAGTTGTACATTATTCTAGTTTTTAATGTCACAATAGACATTTACATTATCGGGGTTTATTCATGTTACGTAACCAAAACTTCTAATATTCAGCACTTCCTTCAAAAGACTAAATTTCACATCAAACAATACTTCGAAAAAAATCTAAAACTTAGAACTTTTTAGGGAGTTGACTGGCAACATACAACACATTTGTGTAAGTGTGTCTTTATATCTCATCTATCGAACTATGTAACTCACTTCTTCAAAAGACAGTTTCAATATACTTCACTTTCACAAACAACCATCTCGGCTTGGCAATATACATTGCTTAATTGATGATTCGCCCGATTGACCATACGTTAGGTATGGTTTGGGGCAATACCAGTTGGTCATCTTTTTGTCCCAACAAGACCAACAAGAAAAAAAATGTCACAAATTCCGCCCTATTCCTTTTCTTAACTCTTCCGGACATATATTTAGGATTATATTTTGAAAGGTAAATAATTGTAAATTATATAACTGAGTGATAAGAGTGTCATCGGATACTAGAGAGCCACAGAGAGCTAGGAGTAAATGATTATTTGAACTTAAAATGGTGTACAGTTGACAACCCCGTATACAATAAAATATCTCTAATACAAAGCAGAGTGTAAAATATTAGGACGAAACTGTCCCCCTGTGCAATTTTCCACGATGAAGGTGTGGGTTTTGTCTGCTCTGCCAAAACGATTTATTATTGTTGAAATTATATTTTTAACCTACTAATTTTGCATCTGACCGAATTTGTTTTCTCTGTATTTCGAGTTTATAGTTCCATTGTTCCAAACTTAAGGACATCACCCTGCTCTCATATGTTAACATGGTATTCAATGCCCATTTAAGTAATATTGCTAAGAAACGGTAATTATTATCGGGTAGCATTCTCCCTTTCACACTGTTTTTTTTTTTCTTGAACAGTTTTACTTTCAACTAATCCTCATATAGAAAGATGTTCATCATTTGAAAATCCAATATGTCATTCCATTGAGGAATATAAGAAACCATACACGGTAGTTTGTCAAACCGAAAATACAAGACCAGAAGTGACTTTTGTGTGATCGACAATGTCATCAATGACCGAATACAGTGTTTATTCCAACAGCGAAATGAACACCACCACGGAACTCTTTGCTTCATATTCCGTATACCAGTATGACAGCTCTTCCCTCTCTCTGGATTACCTAACTTGCATTGCTACAGGACTCGCAGTAAATGGATCTAAGAATACATCCATTTTAGTAGAAGGTTCTAAAGAATACAGACAAAATAACGACCACATAAGAATTAAAGACGGGACCACTTTCACATTAAAATGTGCTACTGAAAACTTTGCATTACGAAAATGGAGATATACTAACCAGGGAGGAAACATTGAAGAGTTGAGGAGCGTTTATCCTGGTGAGGAAGGTGGACCCTGCTGGTCAAACACACGATGTAAAGTTATCCAGGAGGGACTTCTCACCATATCGGACCCTTCCTACAAGGACGAAGGTGTTTACGAATGTTTATACAGCAACGGAAGCAAGGGTGGGCGGAGCGTAACTAGGATCGACGTCATCAGTAAGTTGAATCTGTTTCAATCTCAAATCGACTTTGAGGATCAGTAATGAATTTGGACAGATTTCTTGACTTCCTCTTGACCAACACCTCGGAGCTTAAGGTCCAACCAAATGTTCTTTAGGGAGTGCTAATCTATAGTTGGTAGAACGTTTCTATAGTAGATGAGCAAAACAAATGAACATGGACGTAAATTGTAACAAAAGTAGAGAAACCTACACGCTCTAACAATCATTTGGAATTATGTTATTCGATTCTTTGAACAATACTCTAAAGTTTTATTTGAATTTTGCACAAGGTGATTGGCAGGGCACTTGTGTAATTATGTACAGTGCTCTTTCATTTCTTTCATTACTGATATAGTAGAAAGTGAATATGTTGGGGCCCTCGCATGCACAAATCATATTCTTTATCATAAACAGATTGGAAGTTTGTTTGAATGTAAAGTTCATACCACAGTATAGAGCAGTATCCAGTGGTTTTTATCATGTTGTTTATGATTGAGCACATATTGAAAAAATAGGTTTAAATTTACAGTCTGATTTAATGCGTTATGTTCCCGCTAATATCCACGACAGGCGGCGTGGGGCGACAGGGTGAGAGACCCGATTTTCCCTTAGCCTAAAACAAAAAGCCCAGCTGCCCCACCCCATTTAAAAATCAATTCGACGCCCGTAATTGGAGGGCATAACAAAACATTTACCACAAAGGAGTATTTAAGCGGAATATAAAATACTAACAAACATCATAAGTGATTATTAACTGTAAAGGAATACCTCGAAGCTGTAAATGCACATGGTAAAACAAAAACTGAATTAAAACTGATGGAATTGAAGGTAACGATCGAATGTTGTTACTACACTTCTCTTAATATATAGGCAATTTTAAGTTTGTAAAGTGCAGGTCAAGTAAAAAAAAAAAAAGTATTTATTTTACAAAATAAAAACTCACATTAACTCCTCGTTTCCAATCTATCATCTTGAACACTTCCTGTTTGCTCGAAAAGCATATTGCAAACAGAGTTTTCATCACCCTTTAAGGATAAGAGTGGTATCACTGTAATTTTTTTTAAAAACAAAGAAATAAAAAGGTTGTTATTTGAGTAGTACAGCATTGACATCATAAATTATTGCCCAATATATCATTTTAAGCTCAGTAAATAAACTTTAACATTTCTTATCTCAACTTAGGAATGTCCTATAAAAATGGGTGTTGAATTGTTAAAATATATTTTTCATGCTTGTTTAATATATTGTTTTGATAAAGATACACTTCGCTGAGACAATGGGAGTGGAGGGATGTTGACGGAACAGTCAAAATGCTTTAAACAGCAGCCCAAGTGAACATATAAACAAAATTTATTATAAACAGGAAGATAAACATTAGAACAGTGTATAAATCGTATGACAGAAGAAGATGAAAGTAGTTAAGCAAGTTAGATGAAGTTCAATTCACGGCCCAGTTTTCAACCTATTACTTCAAGTCGAACCGACCATGGCCCCTTTTTCAGTGGTTGCTCAAAGATTACTCACTGGCACAATACCTATAGAATATTCCACCAGCAATTTCAGAATACCTGTCCGAGCAATGTACAGACAAGTATGAATTCCTGTGAGAAGGAAATAAAGTTGTGCCATTACCTTGGTTTAAATGATGAGTTTGTAACCAATGAGCTTAAATACATAAAAATATATTAGTTATCTGTAAATATGCGGAAAGAAAAGCAAGAACAGGCAAGCTCGCAAACTACCTTCGCAAAATGTCGTTCATCAATACCTAATTATGAGTCATACGACCGAACGTATGTTAAAATTGTGTGCAATATGCATGCATATACGAGTAAAAGGTCCCTGCGTTAAAATATCTAGGAAAGCCGAATGTTTTTAAACACATTTTTTTCAATATTCAGTAAAACGTCTGTAAGAGTGGATCAGATTGAAGGCCATGTTAAAAGTTAAATATATCACATGCCAACATACAAGTCTATTGACGAAAGCCTGTACGGATATGTGAATAAAATAAATAAAAAAAAAATATGTACTACTCTAATTACTTTTGAGATTACTTTTGAGCTTATAGAGTTAAAACTTTCATTAAAAGAGATTTTTTGTAAGCTGTTTAGTATTTATATTTGCTATTGGTCTCACGAGACAAAGAAGGTAACGAGTTTAAGAAGAAAAACTATAAATTAAACTTTCCTAGAAAATGGCAGAAACACGTATGAAGAGAGAGGGGCGAAAGAGAAAAAAATATTCGTCGCTGAAGTGATTGGCAAAAGTCACGTAAAACCTAAATGAGCTCATGTGATTCTGAAAATGTAGCACTCGACAAGAAACAACAACATTTGGCCCTTACCTTTTCTAAAACCAGTGAAAACCTAATGTTGGAAACAGCATCAGTAGTCTTCACTGTATAATTCCAAACCTCTAGGTCATTTTCAAAGAAGAAAACACCCTTATAGTTTAAATTTTAACTTTCATAGTACCGTTTTAGTTCATATTTCATAGTATGATATACATCTTGCTCCTGGAAGGATTGGGACATTATTTCAAAATATAGAAGCGTGCAAATTTCTTGTCTAGCAAATACCCCTTCTTAGTTACTAATACAATACTACGATAATTTCTTCGGACATCTGGAGGCAACGATAATGCCGTGGAAGGTATTGTACACAACTATTAAACAACAAAAAATTCTTTCACCATTGCAATGCATTGAAAAGGCACAAAGCTTAGCAGTTGTTATGATCTGATAATAATAGAACAATTTCGCTAATGCTTAAGCATTGAAAGTTGCTCGAAATGAAAGTAACAGTTCTCGTTTTGTCGTTCGTTTACAGTTGCCCCAACTTCAAAAGGAGTCATTGTTGACGAATGTGAAAACAGTAGCAGGTGCGAAAAGAACGTGGACCTTAAAGGAACCTTGTTAAGTTCAGTACTGGGAGCTCGACCACAAGTTAAAATAATGTGTGAAGTTGGCAAGAATACTGACTCAGTGGCATTCATCTACAATGGACGTACTGCAATCGAAGAGAACCAGAAGGAAGGGACATTTGATACTCACTACACCATCGAATACAAGATTCCCGAGTGCAGCAAACCCGTGCATGCACAGTGCTACGTTTCTCCTGATTCTGTTCATCACAATGTAACCGCCGCAAATGTTTACCTTATAACAGGTAAAAAATCTCACAAATAAGATGCTCCAAAAATATATATGACGAAAGACTTTAGTTTTAATAAAAAAAAAAAAAAAGAACAGATGCCAGAGTTGTAGTGCTGGAGACCGGTCCCGGTGTCGGTCTTGTTTCTGGCTTTTATGGTTTCCACTCAATCTGGCTACCTATAACCGTTGGTTGGCAAATTGAAAAAAACAGGATGAACACTTTTACCAATCAAGTATTTCAGCTATATTTGAGGGCAACTCCTATATGTAAGTACAGGATTGCACCCAGACATGGCGGTTGTTATGGTCTAGTTGTGACATCACAAAGAACCAGCTATACAGTGGAGTCACAAAAGGCGGGCGAACCCCTGACTGGGATTTCAGATTTTCAAAAAGCAAAATGTCTTCTGTAGTAAGATTGTGACTTCAATTGTTTTGAAGATTTTTTTCTTCTTTAGACTAGAAAAAACGGTGCTTTTCATTTTCTTTAAATGGAAATATCGCAATGTCATTTTCGGCTGTCTGAGGAGTTGCGTGTTTTTTCACAGTTTTCTGCACAGTTTCGACTTTGCCAATTAAAGGTTGTGCATAGCGCATGTAACCGTTCAGACAGTATTAAGCCTTTGGAAATGATGTTAAACTACCTAACTACCTACAGCCAACACCCAAGCAGCCCCCCCCCCCTCGACTGGCGAGCTCATTGTCATTCATGACCAATGATAATATCCAATCCTTGCTACCCGGCTATTATAACATAGATACACTTGCGATAGATCACGCAGTTGTATGGTATTCTGCAATTGTGCCTCACTCTGCCATTGTGGTTTGTGACACACTCAAAATTTCGGAATAAATTCAGAAAAACTGTAACGAGTTTCGTATCTTCGGAATCTCTTGACTTTTTACTTGTCGGATTTCTGTAAGGATAATCTTGTAGCAGATTTTAAGTGACTGAAATTGGCTTCCTTGGTGTGCATTAAAGTGTGCTCCTAGTATCTGGCCTCCTTCTATCTCCTGTGTGGATTTTTCTATTACTGGGGATGCACAAATGTGTTCAAGAATTTCCAACTTGGTGTTGTGGGTAGAATATTTTAGTCAAATATGGTTGGAAGGAATTTGCGCTTTGAACGGACATTGCTGCCATTTATTGGCCAGTGCAACAACCAAGACCACTTTGAGGTATTGCAATCCCAAGGGTCGCAACCTCACAACTATTTCCTCACAGGAACTCACTTAGCTCTTGGGTGGAGTGGACATACCCAGTGGCGTACGAGACTGGGCAGGGGGGAGACTGCCCCCAATTTCCGCAACATCTTAATTCAAGCAGGAATTGGGAAAATATTCGGACAGTCCTTTCATTCTGAAAAAATGGGATGTGTTTTTTTTTAGAAAATTCTTTGATTTGGCCAAAATCTGAAAATGGATATGCGCGAAATAAAACAAAAGAAGAAAAACAAATCGTCATATAGTCGCAATTAAATTTTTCTGAAAAACCAAGTCAAGGATCCACAAAAAATGTGATTTTTACTTCACAGATAATCATAACACACTATCCAAAATTGTCGAATATTAAAAATGTTTCAAGCATTTGCCCCAAAATGAAAAAATATCAAAGTAAGGTTAACATAGTTACAAAAAATCAAACAGATCAAAGAATCGCTACACATTTGCAAAGCTTGTGGCTTAAAAGAAACAATCATTATTGAACCTGTGTTTAAATATTGTCTAGCAAAATACCCTCATGAGAGGAAACTCCCCTTAACTCATTTGCAAAATCTTGAACTAACCGAATACAGAAAAAGATAAATCCTGAGAGCTATCACTGATTTTTGTTCAGTGTCATAGGAGAATACAATCACAATGCATCTGTTGTGCTGGTCACTAAACGTTTCCGGAGTAGCTTCATGGATCAATGCACACACGCAATACTCCATTGAAATTGATTTAATCCATCTTTCCTGTCAAGTGCCTGCTACGGCGGCTACCAAATTTGAAAAGTAGCCAAGGGGCTTTTCCTAGCAGGCGAAATGGCCGATTATTTTAATAGCTTCAAACCTTAAAACTTTCATGGAAAAAACAAAGATCATATTTGGGTAGAATGTGAAAAATGGGTTTACATCATCCCCACTTCATACTGTAGTCTTGCAAAAATTGCAGGAAATCGTCAAATATTCGGACAAAGGTTACAAAAATACTGTGACGTTCGCAATGGCCAAATTAATCCAACGGACATACAGGAGAGCGTTCTGGTGCCCAAAAGTCTGCCATCTATCTTGCTATACGGCAATGGTTATGGAAGTCTATTAATTTGTTTTTCGATACTTAAATGATGGATTAAGAGAATGTTTTCCCGATAGTCTGCTTGAAAATTCATTTAAACACACGTCATGATGTGACATTTTATTCAAAAGTAAAATAAAAAAATTAAAAAATAAATAGTCGGAAGTTCAGACAGTCACACAATTTTATCAATATATGTTGAATTTAGCAAAGTTTTCAATTCCGTTTTGTTATTATCCCCTGAAAATATGCGGGACCATTTTATCTACTGGTAGTGACGCATTTTATCTGGTAATTTTCTGATCGGATAGCGACTGTTTGATCCCCCTATAAGCCCGAAAAACTTCCTTTTCGGCTGTCTAAGGGTCCGATTTTCACAATTTTCTGTTCACTCCGCGCCAACCAGTTGGATCTGCGCGTAGACTTCATGTCAGAATTTAAATTTCAAGTGAACACTCCTTAGATCCCCCTAAAAGCCATGGAAATGCTTTTCGACTGTCTAGGGTGTCGGATATTTCAAAATTTTCTGAAATTCCAGCCAACCAATGGTGGCTAAGTCTTTCTGACTGAATTTTAGATTGAAGTGAACGGTTATCTGCAATTGGAACTTAAAATTTGCGACTGCTTGGATCTCCTTTATAAACCTGGGAAATTTTCGACTGTCTGAGTGGTACGAACAGATATCTGAACGATCCGCGCCAACCAGAGGTGGCGCTCCGCTTTGACTGTCTTACGGGCAGAATTACATTTTTCGGGCAAAAACCTTCTGCCCCAAACTGAAATGCTACCCTACGCCTAAGGAAATACCTTTCCCAGGCGTGCACTGGAACAGCTGCTTGCAACATACATCAGGATTCCGGATTTGCAATCCAAGGATACATACTCCAGTGGTGTAAGGAACTGAGCTAATCAGTGTCTCAAGAGTGTTTTGAATCTGAGAAAAATCACACACTTTTTCTCACCAGGATTAATGACAATTAAACATGGCAAATGCCATTTACAGCCATCTCGGAGGTGTTAAAATCCAACATTTTCTTTTTACGCTCCGCGCCAATCGATGGTGGCGCTACCCTTAGATAATTAACTCCAGTCCCTTACAAAAGTGTCCAGCACCCCCATAGTCCCCCACTAGAAAATCCTAGCTAGGACACTGCCAATAGGCATCAAGTTCACAATTCTAAACCCCTGTAGCACTGCCTGAGTCCAGTTTGATGAAAAGGGCAGACTTCGGTGCCTCAATCGGGCAGAGTTTATGCTCTGGTTGGACATCTGGAGCAGGGGAAAAAGGCACCACCCCGAGAAGACGGGGAAAAGTCCTGTACGGGCATGAGGGCCACATGCAGAAAATACTTGGATCAGGTTAAGTCATTAGTTCTTTATTTGACATAAGGTCATGACCGTATTAGACTCTTTACTCAGGATATGACTTTTTGCCCTATTCCAGATCCCCAATCAGACTGCCCGTTTCAGCAAGAGTTTGGCCCTGGGCTGCGGTTTCTGGTTCCAAACGGTCATGTATACTACATAGTTAAATATTTACAAAGCAATTACGATGAACGTTTAGTGCTACATGTCATTTTTAGAGCATAAGGCAATAAGTTAGGGAAAAACGTGTTAAAAATTTTGAAAAGTTTACTTTCTTGTGCAATATATACATTCGGTCTCGGTGTCGGTCTATGTTGGTATCAATTACTTGTTTTGTTTGGTTACTGTAAATTATCACAAAATGTGCCACAATCGTTCAAAACCATTTCTGACGATGTACGGATATGCTTAGAAATTCAACTTAAGACAGCTTCGAAAGAGAGGTATTTGTTGACACGTTTCATGAGACTGATCATGACACTGCTTTTATATTTTGCAGATTCTACCGCATGCAACAATGGAAAGTCAGGACTTACAGTGGTCATTGTCATTATTGTTATAATAGTTGTGGCACTCGTGATAACCTTCATTATTTACAGAAAAAGGGGTAGGGAAGGTAAATTTAAATAACGTTGTTGTTTCTTAGATAATGTGATTTTAAAATGACTCTGCAGTTTTTTTTTTTGCCTTTGTTTTGATATTAGAAAAAAAAAAAAAAAACTCCCAATACTCTATATGCAAAGGGGTATTAAACTACGAACTAGAAATGTGATGATTAAGAGATGACATTAAAAATATGTTGATCACATCTCCGTGGGACAAATGTTCACTTTGTGATTTTTTTTTTGAAACAAAGTATTAAACAAAGTAAATAAATGATGGTTAATAAAATTCAACTATTTAGTAAAACATTCCTTCTAATATCATGTCAAACCTATGTTTCTCGAAAATCTGCTTACTGCGGTGGGTAACTGATAACAACTAGGGATAATTTGTTGGGACAATTTCTCTTATCTACTAGGGACGCTCTGCGTTTCCTTAAAGATTCACGTACATTTCTGGTACTTAGCAAACTGAGCGATGTAGACGTTAATTTGGCTTAGACCACAACGCGTTCACCGAGTGTTTTGAAAATTGTCTTGTTCAAACTAAATCAGTTTTGCGTGGGGCAGAAATCAGGTTTTGCAAGAACATAATATTTTTATTCTGTGTTTTGTTTAATCACATTTCACATTTACTTGCCCATTGGTTTACAACTAACAAAAGCCGAAATCAGGAATAATATGCCGACTTATTATTTCCTTATTCACCTAATACATTATATTAACTTATTATTTGCAAAGTAAGATTGACTGAACACGTCTGAAAAATAAGTACAAACTTATTTTTGTAACTAGTAGATCCATTGATAGTAGTTGTGTGTATTGTGATTTTATCTTTTAAATGTTGTTTTCTCTCTATTTTTGTAGCTTTCGGACGCTTTAATAGCAAGCGGCAGATCAATGACGTTGAAATATCGACCATGAAATCAAACATGCAAACTAAAGAGAATGACGTGATGCAGGGACAACCACTTTTAGGCGAGGTATCAAGCATGGAACCACATTGGTCAATAACAATGACTCATGCTTATTATTTGCAATTCCTACAAGAGAATATATAAAGGCACCATTAAGACTCAGTTACCTAGTTAAAAAATCATGGTGGAGTCACTTTGGCCTACAGTTGTCTCATATTAAGAACGTAAAAATTGCAAAGACAAACAAATTTAGTAGATTAGTGTTCTGTTGATATCATCAGGGTATAGCCACTTCTTACACATTCTTACTTTTATATAGTCTTTTATCTTTTAATCTTTTTATTTTTTTACTTTTTCGATTTATATATATATATATATATATATATATATATATATATATATATATATATATATATATATATATATATATATATATATATATCTATATATATATATATATATATATATATATATATATATATATATATATATAAGCCGACCGACACCCATCAATTTCTTTTGTCTAACAGTTGTCATCCTGGTCATATTAAGCGTAGTATCGCGTATAGTCAAACTATGAGGATCCTTAGAATCTGTTCTAACCCTCAAACTGCAGTTCGTCGTTGCAATGATCTTGCCACATACCTTGTAAAACGCGGCTATAATCGACGTAAAGTTATGCAGCAGATTAAAAGGGCCCGTTCCAATTTTACCAGCCCCACCCATCCCCCAGCTAGTACTGAAGAGGAATACAAGAAGGTTTACTTTACTGTTGACTACCATCCGGGGTTACCTGATATTAGCGGCATTTTACATAAAAATATGTCTCTTCTCCATTGTTCTTCACTAATGAAGCGTGTTATTCCTCACCCCCCTGTTGTTAGCTTCCGTCAACCCCCAATCTCAAAAAATTATTAGTCCGGGCTAAACTTAAAACTCCTCCCAGTCGGGGGACCCCCTGCGCACCTTGTAATAAGAACAAGACCAAACCCTGTCAGTTGTGCGGTCTGCTTATTTGTAATAATTTTATTGTCAGTACTTCTTCTGGTAGAAAGTTCAAGTGCAGAAATTTTAATACTTCTTGTGATGCTAAATTGGTTATTTATTGTATCTTTTGTCCGACTTGTAATTATCAGTATGTGGGTCAAACTAATAACTTTAGAATCCGTATGAATGCTCATAAGTCAGATCTTTCAAAATGCGTTAAGGGTGGTTCTGATTTTAAACATTGCACAGAGCTTTACAAGCATCTCAAGGCACATTCACCTACCAAGTTCTATTTTCAGATTTTAGATGTAGTGCATTCTTCTCGCAATTCGGATAGGGATAATCTTTTGGATAAAAAGGAGAGGGAGTGGATTTGGAATTTGGATTGTGTCTACCCAAAGGGTCTCAACATAAATGACGGTTTTAACTGTCAAGCCAAAAAACGACGTGCTCGTAGACTGTAGCCGCCTTTTTATCCCCTTTTATGTCTCCTGCTTCTACTTAGCTTTTATCTCCTTTGTTAGGGTCCTAGTTTTTACATTTTATCTTTTGTGTTGGGTTGGGTCTGTTTTTAAATTTCTAGTAAGTGCTTTTTGCCTTTCATCCGTTTTATAGTGTCTGTCTTTCGTTTTGCCTTTTAGTTGTCTAAACACGTTTCTGAGGAAGGGGCCGGTGGTCCTGAAAGCTAAATATATGCTCTTGTTTTACCAGTTTTTACTATTTGTTTTATGTTTTTACTGGTGTGGTGCTTTTCCATTTGGTTTATATATATATATATATATATATATATATATATATATATATATATATATATATATATATATATATATATATATGTCTATATATATATATATTTCACAAATTCGGCACTTAGGGGGAAAGTTGTTGTTGAAAAGTCGACCTTAGGGGGAAAAATTTTTCGGGGCGAAATATAGGTTTCGCCTTAACGTTTCTACACACTTTTTCTATAGGAATACGTAAACTGACAAGAGCGCCCTCCTAGATTTGCAAAGTAGATGCAATTACTTCGAAGTTGTCAAATTTACGGACACCTAGCTGTTAACACGAACGGATGGCTGGCCATTGAAATAACGTTGTTTATATTTTTAGACGTTAGGGCGAACACTTTTTCTTATGTATTTCATTGTTATTTTTTCGCCCTATGTACGCGCAGATATAACACTTTCCCCTTAAGGTGGGAATAAGCGTTATATATATATATATATATATATATATATATATATATATATATATATATATATATATATATATATATATATATATATATATATATATATATATATATATATATATATATATATTTCATGTGCCAAGGGAACGATTTATGTACACCGCGAACCTTAGAAATAGCAATATTTGTCTTATTAACCATGCAACAGTAAACAAGTCAAAGATTAAAGAAGCGTTCAAACAACGAACTCGGTACAATTAGAACCAATCTACTGGGAGAAAATTCCTGTCGCTGTTAAAAAATATTTCAAAATAACATATTTAGTTATGATGACACCTACCTAGATGTTGCAAAAATGCAGTAGCCTAACATTGGTTTGACGTTACATATTTTTGTTAAAAGTTTGCTGCTTCCCCCTTATATTAGGGCATACCTTAATGGTCTTCATGTGTTATCCTCGTACTTGCCACATTGTTAAAATAGTACGGTGCAAATTTATTTCAAATCCCTTTAATTACTTGTTAAAATGAATTTTAATTGGGCACTACCTTGACCCACATTTACATCTTCATTTGTCTTCAGATGTAAATAAGTGAATACTGAAAGCAAAACATGCATTTGAGGCATATTGTACGAGGTGGCATAATGTTTTCCCTATAAAATTTTGCACGTATTACTGTTTTAGCAATACGGAATTATATGAAAGCTTATAGTCCATACAAAGTTAAGAGAAATCACTTCAATGTGTACCTTTTTACCTGCACGTATCCATGAACACAAATGTACTCGTGGACATAAAAATGAAGGGTATGCTTATGACTCATATGTATATGCCTTCACACTCGCTTTAAGAACAGGAATATGTTAACTTGCGGTGACGTTCTTTTTAAGGAATGATTTTTACACAGTTTCTACAATGTTGACAAATTTAAGAATACTTACTCGTAAAAATATACGGATGACAGACCATTGGTATAGCGTTGGGGTGGGTATGTGATTTCACATGAAGTTGAAGGATACGAATCTGTTTCGCCGTTACGAGGGTGTATGTGTGTACTAATGTGTATCCATAAAGATATTTAATGTACGATATCAACTAAAAGCAGTTTTGTTCTGTTTCTGATTTGGTTAACACAGACATACGAACCCTCGAAGCATGCATCAGGGGAAATCCAGAATTTGCCCGATTGTACACAGGTTTGACATTCTATTTCCTAAGCTGTGTACTTTAAGACCGTTTAAGATAATTTTACTTCCGCTCAGGTAATTCTCTTAAAATTCTAACGTGAATCCTATCCTTATGATAAGATATGGTTTAAAACCATGCACTACCATTCTTACAAAGACGAGTCGTTTTATTTATAGTAGAGATTTATATTTCATCTTTTTTACCAACTTTTCAGAAAGCGTTCAAAGATACGTTCGATCATTTCATCGCTAAAGTAGTTAAAAAAAAGGTAAGAAATTCCTTTGTAAACTTGCGACGGGAGTTCAATTGCTCAAATCAACAATAAAGTTTTTTTGAACTATTCAAAATTTAAAAAAATAAGTGCAATATGCAGAAAAGTGTGTTAAAGGTCAGTTCTAAATGGTAGAATAAGGTTGAAAGATTGGCAGTTAAGTCAAGAAAAGAATCATCTACTTTCTCTCATATCAAATGGGTCTTGCATCTGATGGAAGGATTTCTAGGGTTCTTGGTCCGATTTCCTTTGATGTTAGGTCTCATTTTTTACGGTTAATCTGAGTAATATAATTAAGGGTAAGATCGGTGGTTTTTGTATATTATTTCTCAAACGAAAACATATATGCTTTTCATCATAACAAAGTGGAAAAACTACTTCATCATGAAAAGAGTACATATGGATTATGGCACCAAACTTCCAACAACATGATAAACAGATTATTATTTTACCACAAGGTCCCCACAATATGCTCATATGGCAAAGTGTGGGAGACACATTGAATAAATTTCCTGCATCCAACGTGATAAAAGTTTTCTATGATATCGATCATTATACACTTTAACTGAAAATGATGCACTACGTACATCGACTGTTACGAGTTTTGAGAGCGTGGTGGCTTATTAGTTAAGGGCCAGGTCGAAAACGCGGAAACGCGGAAATCGCGGAAACCGCGGATATCAAAAAACCGCGAAGGTTGTCCAAAAAACTGTCCGCTGTTTCCGCGGTTTCCGCGTTTTTGACCTGGCTATATGGCCAGGTCGAAAACGCGGAAAGTTTTTCTTTCAGTCCTGCAATAGAACTAGAGTCTTATACAAACTGCGATACATGCTGTAATTCTGCTATAGCTTATTGCTAAGAACGGAAATGTTATGGATGCACTGCCGAAGTGGAGTCTTCCGAGGTAACATAGTCTAGCCTGCATTACACGGCACAACCTACGTAACTTGTGCGAGCGAATGCCAAAGCATACTGTGCCAATTAATTGACATCAGCTCACACCACAAACTGGATGCTTAACATAATCCATATGACCTTGGTACTGCATGTGTGAATGGGATTTACCGTAGCGCACTGCTGGATACACCAAGGAGTTGTAGCTGTGTTGTGGCCATATGGCCAGGTCGAAAAAGCGGAAATCGCGGAAAAAGTTCCCTCTTAAGGAATTACAGAAAACTTCTCCACGAAAGAGCCAAAAGTGTTGCACAAATTAATAATATGTAATAATATCTGGGTTTAAGTCAAGTGACAGAGTCTGATGAAGGGCCGGGATACTCATTATTTCAGAGTTACAAACTGCCACGCAATTTTCATCTCAGGTTACTAAAACGGGTCATATGGCTTTTGTTGCACTGAATAGGAAAAAGTAAAGGCTCGATGGTCAGGTCGAAAACGCAGAAATCGCGGAAAATTGTTTCACGCGTGAAATGCATAAGGGTGGTTCCATAAATAAGGGTACCAACCTGTGACATGACAATTTTGGAGCCAAATCCGTGAATTAGAATTTGAGATGTGAAAGCAATTTTTTTTTTTTTCGTAATCAAATTATTTATTAAAAATTGTTTTGGGTGTGTCATTTTTATGGTTTGCTGAGTTTCGTACATTTTCTTAACTGCCACATTTAGCAAATCATTTGTTCCCCGTGCAAAGGGTACATAAATAATGCATTAATCGCGTTTAAGTCATCTGGATATTTTACAAAACATTTATAAACCTCATTTAAAGTTCTGGACAATCTGAAGCTGAAAGAGTCAAAAATTTGCTAGTTACAACCATCATATTAAGTTTTGTGAGTGAAATCGCAGCGTGGTCCAGAAATCTGTTCCCGTTCGGTGGAAATTAGCACGACGGGGACATGAAACTGGAACTGTGTTGAATTCGGAAATTTGAAGGAAGTTGAGAGGGGCATACACTGCATGTCAAAAGTCAATGGAGAAATAATTGCCAGGCCAAATCGGTAAAAACACATGTTTCTTCAATGCAAAGTTTCACAACGTGAATTTTCCAGGGGACATAAATACGGTCTGTCAACATTTGCAAATGCCATTTTCCCATGGTTGCGAGAATTAAGGCTTCAACAGTTCAACTTTTTTCATATTTAAGACCATGCACAAACTTTAATAATCCACCAGAGCTGAGGGAATCTAAAAATCTGTAAGGCCAATATTCCATAAGTATAGTGCCAATCAGGACCATCGCTAGAGCCTCATGTTTGGGGGTGCCATGGTCCCAAGTTCCGACCGGCTGGATGTTATCCCAACTAAATCATGAAGCATGAATGCCAGGTGGAATGGGTCTAAGATGACGAGGCTGACGACTCTCAAAGTGGGGCGCCACCCGTCCCATCAGTTGGTAGTAGAGCGACGGTATGAGAAAATTTCAAGTGGAATTTCAGATTTTCCAACCATCGCTCTGACGAATTATCTGGGTGAGACACCCCCAAATCCCTCCATCGCTTGCGACGACATTGGTGCCAATGTTCCCCGAGTGAATGAGGACATGAAAATTTACACTTGGAACAAAGTTTTATCGGGCCCCTAAGGGAGAGTTAATGTAAATCTTTCGGGCAAAAAATAGTTCAAAAGAAGGGTTTAAGGTCACAACAGGATTTGATATGTAAGAGGGGTGCTTATTCTAAGCATTTTGGTAAAATTTGCATTGAAATCCGATAAGTGGTTCTCAAGATATGCGCACGTGAAGTTTTCAGATTTTCAACAAAAAGTGAACTTGAAGCAAGCAATTATGAGAATGACATCATATCCCCATGATAGTGCATAGTCTTTTGCTTTTCTTTAAACTTTAAAGTTGGGTTTTTCCTCAACAATCACATATTATTAAAATGTGATTGCATAGGTGACGTGCGTATTTTATAAGCTTTGCATTCCCACAGGGAGGTCCTGTTCTTATTCACCTCAAGGTCAACACAACAGTCTGATAAAACAAAAGGAAACAAATCATTCCTTGTCAATGTGAGGATGTGATATAAGCTCTGCTGCCCTCAAACTCATTTTGAAACTAAAAACTACTGACTTCATTTACTGGTATCTCGAGAAATACATGTCCGATTTGAATGGAACTTTCACTACAATGTGAAGATTTGATTCCTCTTTCACATTTGAAAATTTAAGTTTTGCATAGACGTCCCCTTTAACAGTTGAATGGATATTTCGTCAATATTATATCTCAAAGACATTAATGAATTAAACCTACAAATAAGGGCAAGCCAGTTTTTGGAATGACAAGTTTAAATGTCACACTTTTTGCATCTAAAATGTGCTAATTTTGATTCATTTTGCCCTCATAATTTCATCGTTTAAAAAAATGTTGAATATTTTTGTAATTAATTCATCAACTTTATGATAATAAAAACATAAGGATGACCGACATATACCGACAGAAATACTGACTACCATTTAATGCCCCGTATGCACCCTTGGTACCCAAATAAATGTAATCGTCGATTAGCGAAAACTCTTTTATCATTTTCGTATCATTTCCTATTCCGTGAAACAGAAGCCATGGGACCCGTTTTAGTATCTTGAGATGAAAACTGCATGACAGTTTGTAACTATCAAATTATAAGCAGGCCCCTAAATGAGTCTCTGTCATTTGACTTAAATGCATTAATTATCACATATTATCAATTTCCGCACCGCTTTTGGCTCTTTCGTGGAGAGATTTTCTGTAATTCCTAAATTGGGACTTTTTCCGCCATTTCCGCGTTTTCGACCTGGCCATATGGTCAGGTCGAAAACGCGGAAATCGCGGAAAAGTTTTTAACACATGGTAGACCTAAGCGAAAACTCTTTTATCACTCGCTGCATTTCCTATTCAGTGCAACAAAAGCCATGAGACCCGTTTTAGTATCTTGAAATGTAAATTACATGGCAGTTTGTAACTCACAAATTATGAGCAGGTCATGTCCTTAATCAGTCTCTGTCATTTGACTTAAAGGCAGATATTATTACATATTATTAATTTCCACAACACTTTTGCCTATCCCGTGGAGAAGTTTCGGGTAATTCCTAAAGAGGGAACTTTTTCCGCGATTTCCGCGTTTTCGACCTGGCCATATGGCCATGTCGAAAACGCGGAAATCGCGGAAAAGTGTTTAACACATGGCAGACTTAAGCGAAAACTCTTTTATCACTCGTAACATTTCCTATTCAGTGCAACAAAAGCCATGGGACCCGTTTTAGTAACCTGAGATGAAAATTGCGTGGCAGTTTGTAACTCTGAAATTATGAGTATCTCGGCCCTGCATCAGACTCTGTCATTTGACTTAAACGCTGTATTGTTACATATTATCAATTTCCACAACACCTTTAGCCCTTTCGTGGAGAAGTTTCTCGTTATTGCTTAAGAGGTAACTTTTTTTTTTTTCGACCTGGCCATATGGCCAGGTCGAAAACGCGGAAATCGCGGAAAAGTGTTCAAAACATGGTAGAATTAAGCAAAAACTCTTTTATCAATTTCATGTCATTTCCTATTCCGTGAAACAGAATCCAAGGGACCCGTTTTAGTATCTTGAGATGAAAACTGCATGACAGTTTGTAACTATCAAGTTATAAGCAGGCATCTTCATCAGTCTCTGTCATTCGACTTGAACGCATTTATTGTTAAATATTATCAATTTCCGCAACACTTTTGGCTCCCTCGTGGAGAAGTTTCCTGTAATTCCTAAAGAGGTAACTTTTTCCGCGATTTCCGCGTTTTCGACCTGGCCATATGGCCAGGTCGAAAACGCGGAAACCGCGGACAGTTTTTTGGACAACCTTCGCGGTTTTTCGATTTTCGCGATTTCGGCGTTTCCGCTTTTTCGACCTGGCCATTAGTTAAGGTATTGGACTTGTGATCTAAGGATTTCCGTTTCGATTCCCACCTGAGTCATTATGTTGCGTCCTTGAGCAATATACTTTATCTCGATTGCTTCTCTTCAACCAGTTGTTAAAATGGGTACCTGCGAGGCAGCTTGTATAGTGATGCGCTGTATGTGGCTGCTCCTATGGGAAGTCCCCCAGCTGATACGATGAAGTTGCACGAACAGCAAGGGATGTGCACTTTTATAGTGTGAGTTTGACGAGTTATCAATGACCAGGGGCAATGATTGTGAAGCGCTTTGAGATGTTGAACATACATATAAGGCGCTATATAAATCCAACCATTATTATTATACTATTACTATAATTATTATTATAATGGGTAATTTCTGTTCCACATCATATATATCATTTATATCGGTGAACATCGTTTTCATATACCAATGTAATGTTAAAATTATAACAGATCGCTTCTAACGTTTTCCCTTTGAATTATTTTTTTTTCTTTCTTTCTTTTCCTGGTAAGGGCACAGTGCAAGAATTTAACAGCCTAATGGAGACGTTCTGCACAGAATATGAGGTAACCAAAACGGTTGAGTTTCCAATGCATTTAAAGCACTTTCAATGATACTGTAAGTTAGTTAGATGGAGTTTTACAGCCCAGAATCCAACCAACTGATTGAATTCAACTCCGCCACGCCATTTTCAGTTGTGGTTCACTAGCATCTTTTCCATACTCCATTGCTAATACGGAGCATCGCGCAAAACGACAGGAGAGCCTAAGAAAAAGGTTGTATCAAAATTGACGTACTCCTCCCTGGGGTCGTCCCTTTTAGTATACTCTAGTTACCTGGCAAAAAGGCCCCAAGCCTGTCGTGCCAATTGGAGGTAGTATCGCATGAAAAGAAGTAAGTGCGTCTCAACATTGGTATCTTTTTGGATGGCAACACATTGTACACGTAAGGTAGGCCACAGCATTTCCCCAGTTGGAACAGGCGATGCTAGAAGCAAGTTATTCGGGATATTTACTCTCCGGATAAATTGTTTTCAAGTAAATTCTAGTGAAAGTATTATCTTCATATCTCCTGAGCAAACGGCTATTGGGGTTCCAGATTAGTTCCTTAGTAGATTGCATCTGATTAGCACCGATCATCAGTTTCCGAATCATCTAGTTTCAATTGCTTTAGATCGATGAGTAGGCATTAAGTAGACGTTTGGGCTTGTATATGTCACAGGTAACGTCCGTTACATAGTCTATTAAAGAGGATCATAGCTTAAGACATCTTGCTTATACGTTATGAGTGTTTTTAACAATAAACAGACTATCCAGCGGGTTATTCAGCGATTAACCATTCAACTACTTCTCAGTGATGAGGTTAGAACAACCACTTGAATAAGACACATCAAAAGGATTACCGCATGTAATGATGTACTAAAATAACACGTCCATGTACCAAAAATATACGATGATGTACTAACCTCATACGATCATGATGTAAATTTACACCACCATATATTAGCCATGGGTAGGCCTGAACATTCACTTGGCATGACAAGTTGAAGTATTAAGTTTCAAAATGCATTGCAGCATGGTAGTAGATTGAAAGTTTTGGACCCAGGGCCCCAATGTGGGCAAAAAACACCGAACACCACACGAAAATTTGAAGTGACACAGTGACCACTGTGCTCTTATTTCTCATTATTATACAAAAATGATGTACCAACTAGCATGGAAACCCCTTATAACCTAATTATTTTAGTTTCTGGAAGGCCTGGCCCTTAGGGAAATTATTTGGTAGGAAACCTGGGCCACTACTTATCGATCTTTACGATGTTGGCCAAAACAGATACCATAGGGTAAAAGATTGGGTTCATATGCTTAACCCACAAACCAGTTGCCCACATGTACTACAGACCCCATACAGGTCATAAGGACAGGCCCATTTGGGGCCCTTATGGATTTAGGGGGCAAATGTACATGCTCCATAAAGTAAATTATAAGTAAGTAACCTTAAAGCATACTATAAAAGAATAAAACCTACGATGAAGCAATTTTCACCAAGACAATTTGGTTGACTAAAATCAGCTGAGGTGTTTGAAAATGGTCCTAGTGCCGTGTACTGGGGAATTTAAAATGAATTTATGATTCTTCCCACTAACGTGAAAATGAACAGAAGTTCCTTACCCTTTCTCATATGATTTACATCACTCATGCAATACTTGACAAAACTGGGGGATCTGCGGGACCTGGACCCACGGACCTAGGCTATACTGGTTTTCATAGCAGCTTTTTCATTATATTTGTATAAGGACAAGGATTACGAACACAGTGGTTACTGAGTGTCACTTCAATGTTTTCTTTGGTATTCGATGCTTTTTTGGGCACACTGGGGCCCTGGGCCCAAAACTTTCGATCTACTACCATGCTGCAATGCATTTTTACCCTTAATACTTCAGCTTGCTATGTCAAGTGAATGTCCAGGTCTGCCCATTGCTAATTCACCCAAACATAATTGGGTACTTTCGGTCCTTGAACTACGTTTCTCTATCAAGAGTGCTAATGATTTTCCTGTCAGAACCCTGGGCTATCTTATGTAAAGGAAATTAGAAAAAAAAAACCCTTTTGTTCTCGTTAGTAGATTTAATGATATGTACCATCAAAATTTCCATTCGGATCAAAAGTTTCACAGGTCGTAGTTCCAAAATCTATTGTTTGGGCCATTAGAATTGACAGGAGCCTATAGCTTTAACCATTGGGAACAGGAACGTACACGTTTAGTACACGATCGTATACATTTAGTACATAATCGTATACATTCAGTACAAGATCGTAAGAATTCAGTTCATGTACGTATGCAATCACTACATGTACGTATGAAACAGTACATGACCGTATGAAATCAGTACTTGGCCGCAAGCAATCAGTGTATGTCATCATAAGCAGTTAGTACATGAACGTGTACTTTTATTGCATCGTGTGAGTTTAGATTATCATCGTGTGTTGGTGAGTCTTTCCGGGGACTTCTTGCACGCCGGAAGGTTCACTCATTATGGCATGCGGAAAGGACAACAATATCGTGATGATCATACGTTTTTTGTTTTTTTTTTTCATGTACACATGTGTTTTTAGAAGTACAACTGTTTTTTTTCCATGTACATCGTAACATTTTACACGATGAACTTACCGTTGTAATAGATCAGGGTGTAAACTTACATCGTGATTGTATGAAGTTAGTACATCAACATCATATTTTGGTACATGACCGTGTAATTTAAGTACATATGCGCTGAGCCTTTTGGCGTGCAATACTTGAAGGTAATGGAAAAGCGCCTAAGGAATAAACTGTCATCAACTTAGGAAAGCAACTTATTCTACCTAGTCATTTTACGTAGTAATGATATGGACATTTAAATAACGAATTTGCCTTTCTCAAACATGTATTAACCACAAATGTTAAAAACTTGAAAAAGGGACATGAAGCTACGTCTACAATAAGCGACGCGACGAACTGCAGCAAGACTGTATTGTCGTGGTGGGCGACTGATGACTAACTAGTTTTAAGAACATATTGCCCACATTATTCAACAACTGGCAGGACATTGAAGCGACCCAGGCAAAGTTGTAAAGTTTAGCATATTTTCCTAATTTTTACGTTAAAGAGACATTCCGTTAATGAAGTGTTTTTATATACATACCCTTGGTCACGAAATGAGTTGATTTGCTTAAGTTAAAATCACATTGTTCTATTTTCTGAAACATGCAATGTTTATTTCAAACAGGTGAAGCAACCTGCGTCTGTCATTTTAAACTTTCTCATGAAAGAAGATGACAAGGTAACTATTTTATTTTTCGGTTTGTTGTAGCTCTACAAAAGCAATATTAAATCCAATATCCAACTTAAGAATAAAAATAGTTACCTACGGTCGAAGAGTATGTAATTTAATGTTACATAATGTATAACAAATAAGTAAAATGGAATGGAATGGGAAGAACGGAAATAAAATAAAATTAATTGGAATAGAATGAAAAAAAAAAACACTTGATATTGCGCCCTAAACATTCAAAGGTCCATAAAGCTTACATGTTTAGTGCTTCGTCAAACAGATATGGTATCTACTTAAACGTCATTAGTAAAATACTTATTAACCTTATTTCCTCTTGTATGGTATGGCATTTCGCAAAATATGACCACAGCAAGAAAAATTGACTCTTACCCACAGATAATAACCTGTATTTGGATTTGGGAGTCTCACAGAATGTATCCTCTCCACACATTTGAATTCTAATGAAAACATCTTGTATATACAACGTCGAGTAATTGGAATAACAATACCTTCAGTTGTAACATCAAAACAATGTTCTTTCCTCTTTCAAACTGATGTGTTAAATAAAACTGCAATGTTGAATTTGTATTTATTTTTTTCACAGTTGCCAATACATTAATATTTAAAAACAAATCCGCTGCAAAATCTGGCGCCTTTATTGGAAATGAATAAGTAAAAGTCAAAATAAAGGTCAAATATTTCTTCTTAATAATATGTTATTGTGTTCCGATTTTGAAATACTCGTAATGATTTGTTTGGAAGGCAAATCTGTTTCGTTAGTAATAAAAAACTAGTATTATGAAAAGACACAAAGAAAGCATTTACACACTTTGAAGTATCTGCTACTCAGATATCACATTGGGAGTTAAAAATTTAAGGAAATTCCAGATTACTGAATACAAAACAAACAGTATTTTGTTTGCTCGAAAACACGCAAAATATAAGTATCCTCAATCATTAAATAATTTTTCATACGCACTAAGAGGCTTACAAAAGCTTCAATTTCTTTCCTGATTAGAGCTTTAACTAAAGAATAGTACTGGAATATATTTGTCCTGAAAATGAATTGTAAGATGAAAGAATATTTTTAGTTGGTTTTGGAACATTTGTCAGAAACCTACTCTCTGAACGATTTCCCACTGTTTTTCATATCTCAAACATTTATCGCTTTCACTTTTTCTAAAACGTCAAATAAAGGGAAAAACTTTGACCATTTTTCAAGCTGAGCTCCGCTATTGTTTTAACATATGAATTCATTCAAAAGGAATGAACGTTTATATGAGAAATTACATGGTACCTTTAAAGTATTCCTAAACTAGGCACTTCAACTCATTTTACCGCGTAATCAGTTTGCTGAACGATCGTATGCATTAACTCACAGGAGTATGCAGCACCTCAGAAACTCGGTTGATATATACGTTACTAGGAAGCACCGTTTATACCACATGTTTACAACCATGTGACAAAAATACTTATCATATATACGCGTGCAGTTTGTCCCAATCCAGAAACAGAGTGTAAAGTAAGTAAAAGGGGGAGAGCATGGAAATAGAAAGATGAGATCAGATTAAATGAGGAATTGAATATTATTATGTATCTCAACAAGTGTTTTTATTTTCTATTACTTATAACTACGGAATTGCCAGGTTAAGAACTTAAACCGTAGGTATCTGTGGTTCGAAGATTAATTATTCGTCACAGTACATGTCATCATCTTAATGAATTGTAGTAACAAGCATTACAACAGATTGAAGTACAAACTTTCTTCAGATATGCTAACGGTATAAAAGGGCAAAGAAAAAGCTCCAAATGTAAAAGGAATATAGAATTTCATTTAACTGCATCTTTACAATTACTTAAACCAATAACAGGACCTAACAGCCATCATGGAATTTTTAGACGAAATAAAACCAAACCAATGGGTGAGTAATGCCATCTCTGATGTTTCAATTATAACGGTCTTCACATAGCAAAGCTGTTCTCATTAACTGTAAATTGATAATACTGAAATACAGAGCACATTTTCATCCTTTTTTTCAGGTATCATTTATTGATATTATGAGAATGCTTGATGAATTGTCTGCCGCTAAAAAGGTATTGTTTCCTTACTAATCGCTAAAATGAACATAGAATAGTGTCTCTTCTACTTCTTACATCAATAAAAGGTGTCCCAGAAAACACATCTTCAACAAGTTTGACTGAAAATGTGCAAGTAAAGATAAGAAGTTAACTTATACTCTTTCATGATTATTAAGAGCCAGAACAATTGCTCGTTTTTGTGCCATATATTTTACTCATAAGCATTTACAACTGAAGTGACTTGCTGTAGTCATGTACTTTTGTTCCTCGAAAAAAATTAGAGTAGGAAAAACTTAACTTTTATTACATGCAAAAAAATGTATTCACTTATGGATTATACAGAAAATTTATATCGCTTTTTCCCATTTTCCATGAAGCTTTCAGGTGATAGAACTCTCCAGTTTTTTGAAGATTACACAAAGTCCAATCAGGTATGCCTTTGGAAAGAAAGAATGTAAAACAAAAGCAGTAATGTACAAAGGCATGAACATTCATAACTATCACAGCAAATTTTTATCATAACCTTCCCCTTTGTTCCTCCCAATATCTTTATCTTCCAGTGCATTACTCGAAGATATTTGCAAAATTAAACATAGCCCAGACAAAGTTTGCCACTACACACCACTAATGAAAAAACCCACAAAACTATTTATTGCATCAGATGGTCATACCAATTTTGTCATCAGAGTCTTATGAGGAAGATAGATCAGCATGCAAATGTACAAGTATTAATAAACTAAGTGACTGAAGTTATCATTTTCCTAGTACACTGATTAGAATTAGTAAGGATAGCGAACTATGCGGGTGGAGGGATCAATTATATATTGAGACATCTGAATACTAGCCTTTAATTCAAATTATGATCAGTTCTGCGGATACATCAGACTACATTTAAATTGGCGCTAACTTGGACTTCCAATTCTTGTGTAAATAATCTTCAATTGTGCATTTACAGACACAGGAGGCAAAATATTTCCCTAAAAGATTTACCTGGCTCTGAAAAATATATTCTGTGTGGCATTAGGTCATCGAGTATTTCGTGTGAAGTAAAGGGACGTTTGCTTACACTTTCTTTTATAAATCTTGTTCGATTTGAGTTGTACATTTTGCAAGCCTTACGTATTTCTTTGGTGAACCTTGCGTGCCTCAAATTTGCTTACTTTAGTGTGGGTTGCTTATCCGTACAACAAAGAAAAAATGAAAGTTCCAGAAATTTGAGTCATTGGTCAACATATTGATCAAGTTACACCAGTCAACAATACAGCCGCTTTCCTTTTCCGAGTTGTCCCCAAGGCAAGCTTTATGCTTTTAAATACTTTTTAAAAATGAAAAAAAAAAAAAAAATGAGTTGCTTTTGCAAGTTTTGTTGTCTGATTTAGAGAGATTGTGTTGTTTACGCTCTCTGAAAATGGACCGGTCAAGAGCGGCATTATTTTCCTTCATGAAGTGCTAACTTCCTCCAATATTTTTCTTTTTTTCAAATATTCGTCTAAAAAAGCATTAGTGTTGGAAACTTACACTTTCGTTCGGGAGACTCATTCCGCAGACACCGATAAAATAATTCAACACAAAAACGATCTTCCACCGCCCCCTAAAAATTTGTAATATTTATGGCAAACTTCATTTGAAGAATCCTTCTTTGAAACTTAAGCTGCTGTGTGTTTTTTTTTTTTTTTTTCATTTAGTCATATTAATCTTTAAAAAAATGCAAAATATATGGAGGTTAATAATGTTTTCGTTAAAACATTTCGCTACGATACTAATGTTATGTTTTTCTGGATTTTGAACGACCTACTGTTGGATGTTGTGAGATATGAACAATTCGTCACAAGGTTACAGTGCAGGTACAACCAGGCTCAGTAAAGGTTGTTTTTTTTTTCAGATAAATTATACAACCTTTGTTAACTTGACTGGGAATCTACTCACTTCACAATGTGTAAGTATTTTTACAAAGCAAAGTGTTTCGCTTGTTGGTTACTTTCAAAGAGCATGCGTTTTGGTTTCAGTGTCTCTTGTATGTACCTCTTGCAGGTTTTTGTACAACGGTGCTCTCGTGGTAAATTCAATGCCGGGAAATTTACAGTTGTGCTTCCTCCACTTTGAAAATCTTTGGTAAAGGACTTAAATACTCCACCTACGTTTGGATTTTTCTTCTTTTTCCCGTCATGGTCCGATTTCGTACTCGATCAAAATCAAAGAAACATAAATTTCAATGAAACGCAAATTTTATAATGGAAGTTAAAAGATATAAATTGATGATAACTGTACTTTCCTTGCAGCGGAAATATATTCATGGTGATGACTGTTTCTCAAAACAGGGCAACGCCGTTTGCACAAGGTTGAACTCTGAGACGATGTGTATGCATTGAAATACTTCCAAACAGAAGCAAACAATGGGGGAAAGAGACAACAGGACATATTGCCTAAACCAGAACCACGCCCTTGTTTAATGTCAAACGGTTATTTGTGTAATCGCCCATTATATACATTCATTCCATCAGGTACAGATGTGTGATGGCACATGCAAAATATACCTGAACGTGAGAGGCAGCGTAGCAACATAAACAATACAGACCTTCAAAAAATGTGGCAGACAACAAAACATTTTGAAGCAAATCAGAAAAGCTGTAATTACCACGCAACAAAATTTAAAACAAATTTTAATCGTTCTACATTCTTTACATCCATGCTTCGAATCAATATCCTCATACTTTTAAATGACCTCATCCCATAGATGAAAGTACCGTTTTCTGTCCTTTCTATCCCCTTTGCCAGATTACACTTCAGTCATTGCAGAGGGCGTTCAGAAGCATTGTGGAGTCCAAAGAGCAAGTGAGTATATTCCAAAGCCGAGCAATTGTTGTTTCAAAAACAGTCAAGTTATTACGTAGGGAGGGAAGAGAAAGGCATGTGAATTTTTTTGCATAATTATTTAGGCTGAAAGGTCACTGCAATGAATGTTTAAAGAATGAAAACAAAATGATGCTCTTGAATGGTGATCCAAAGTGTTTTTTTCTATATTTGGCAACATTTTAACCTCATATTACTGTCCCTACAGCACCATTTGGTTTTGGCGGAATCCTTCCTGCAATATCATCTTTTAGGATATGTAAGTAATGTTAGCTTTAGCTCCATCAATTGTGACACATTTTTATGGTAGATGAAGTTGCACGTACGCACATGTTCAGCATTTCGTACAGATCACCACTGTTGAGATATGTCCACGTCACCTGTAGAACTGTTGGTTATTAATGGATAGTAAGAGAAAGATAGACTTCCATTGGTTACTCTTTAATGATAGAAGAAATATAATTTAAAACAAGTTCATACCAACTTATCTGCACTTCGGACAAAGAAGCTTTGGAAATGTTTACAGCTTGCTTTCGTTTTTACTCTGTTTTTGATAATACGTTTTTTTTATCCAAAACGTGAATTCGGACTAAAAGTGTACCTGAAGTCAAAAAAGAAAAACATTTGTATTAAAGAACATGGAAAGTGAATTCTAACAGTCTAACTCCCATCTTCGTAGGACATTCGTGAGTTGGGATATAAAATTTTGAAGTTTATTCGCTGAAAACAACTTGGTCTGTTGAACAATAATTTGTGACTTTCTTGTTGTACAACTCAAATAACCTGCTTTGCTTCCTTTTAGAGTTAAAAATATTTTTATGACCTTAACTAATTACATCATCCCATTAGAGTAAGAGTGTTCTTAATCTTGGTACACGGGTGCAGTAACTTTCAGAAAAAACAAAGAAATACAAAGATTGTAATTTGAGTAGTACCACAATGACATCACAAATTATTGCGCATTGTACTATTCTAACTTGAGTGAATAAGCTTTAGCATTGTATATCTCAGCTCAGGAATGCCCTATGAAGGTGTGAGTAAGACTTTTAGAATTCATTTTTCATGCTGTCTAATACATATTAATTTTTTGACTTAATGTACGCTTTAAATAAATGTTGTCTTGCATTGCTTTTACTGTACTTGCACAAGTGAGTTAACTTGTAGATTTGCATTTTGAGACTTTTTTAAAATGATTTTGAGGACAGAGGCTAAAAAAAAAAACAGAAACAATGTTACTACACGATGAGAAAATACTGAGACTGATAAAGATGTTAACAACACTAATGGTACTTACATAATGGTAACGATGAAGCTGAAGATTTTAATATATTATTGACACTCACAATAACGAAAACAATAACGACAGTGCTGATGACGATAAACATGGCAATAAATCTTATTATTGCATTTTATTTACCTATTTAGATTTCAGAAGAGGATGCAGTTAAGGAAATGATTTCCTTTGTGCATAGCAACACCGTAAGCAATGTGAAAAGTAACATTCCTTCCAAAATAACTTTCGTTGTTTCCAAAATGTAATGTTTAACCCCAAAATGTAATGTTTAATAGAAAGGTGACAAATTATTTAGGATGTACAATAAAAGGATATGAAAAAACAAAACAAAAACAAAGCAACAACGTAATGGTCCAGCCCCGGCTTACTTACGTTTGGAGTGACTTGCAATACAAAGTTTTGAATGTGCAATATACTATTAAGATAATTATAAGAATAACCAAGTGTTCTTGATGACAAAATGCTTCCTATGGCAGAAGAATACAATTGGTATGGTTGACACGTGTTTTTGTGTTTTCTTCTCTGACATATTGCACACTCACCATTCATCTCTATTAATTTAATGAACTGTATTTTTTCTTTCAGATACCTCTCCACTATTTCTTCCAGACTACGTATCTACAGTACGGTGAGGTATGGAACAAAAAAAAAAAAAAAAAAGAAACTCAGGTATAATAAAGCAAAGAAAGATGTAATAAGTATCAAACATTGATAAAATTTTTCCCACTGCATGAAAGAACTCGACCATTATTTTTTTATTTTTTTTCAGAAAGTACATGTGAAGAATAAACCTAAACTCTTTGTGATTTTTAAGAGGCTGCTGGAAAGGATGGTAAGCAATTTTTAAAATTTGACGTACACTATCAAAACTTTAGTCATTTTTCTAGTTTTTAAAAATACATCTACATCCTTTTTGGAATTTAAACTGGAAAAATTGTGATATTGTATCGTTCTGTTACAACCGATAATGTAAAAACGACCGATAATGTAAACAAAATACCGATCATTTAAAAACAATTTATAGTGTAAACAAACGGTAATGTGAAAAACCTTTGAACCGATAATGTTTACAAAATTTCCGATAATGTAAAAACTGTTTTATGGAGGGTCTCATATGGTCCTTCTTAAAGGTGGGTTTTTGTGTCAGTATATCTAGGTACGTGAGTAGAGCGGGAAGGCAAATTGGTTCGTGGGTAGGTGCGTGTGTACATGTGTATGTGCGCATGTTCCCTGTGAGCATGCACTTGTGTAAATTTATTGGTGTATACACTCTAAACACAGTTGGGCTAGCAAAGGCCATGTTACATTGTTGTGGAAGAAAATTGCCAAAGGTGGGCGAAACATCACGATTTTGCCCAATTATTACATTAATTTTGTCCTAAAACTGTTTCATGTGCTATGTTTCCCCAACATTGGGTAATTTTTGCCCATCAATTCTTGGAATGTAAAATCGACTATGTTATTTCTGCGTGTAGCCTTCATCACGGGAGTACCCAGGACATTTTATTGGGGGGGGGGGGGGTGAACTACAGGGCTCGATCGCCCGCCGTCCGGGGATTATTATTATTATTATTTTTTAAATAATAAAGTACCCTACGAGGTAGGCTAATCTTGTGATAATGTCATTTGTATTATAAGAATCATTTAATGTAATTCTTTCTGTGCCATTACAAGGTTTTTTTTTTCAAAATTCGACTGAGGACATGACCTCTGGCCGCCCTAATGCTATGCTAATGGTCTATATGTGGTTTATGAATTGATTTATGAATATTCACTTCTCGCTCTAACATTGGAGGCGCTAAGGGGGGGGGGGGTAAAAGAGGGGATATTTGACCCCGCCAGATTTTATCCTTGTTTCCCTTCTTGTCTCTAACCAGTTGGGTAAATTAGGAGTTGGGATGAAAATGATTAATATGCATCTCATGAAACTCAATTTTTCATCCAGAGCTACTGTTAAACTTCAAAATTCCCGGGGCTTTGCCCCATGGACTCTCATCCTTAGGAGGTTTCGGCCCAGTTTCGGGATGCGCCTATTAATGTTTGCCCCCAACATTTTACTCTTCATAATCAACATTGTGTTAATAACACTTGGTGCAAAGCAAGGGGTATAATAGATGACTTTTGTGACCTTTTGGTTTGAACCGAACATTCTGAGTATGATATTTTATATTGTATGGCATGTCCACTCATATACTGAGCAATCTGTTCGAATAAACCAGTAAGCTACTCCCTGATCAAACATTGATTTCTGAAGTTTCTCCCTGCATGCATTTCTCTAGCGAATCGGGAGAATTCGTAAACCCATTTAAAAACCACGTATGAGCCATTGGTGTAGCTAGAGGGAGGTCATGGTGCATGCCCCTAATCGATGTCTAAAGAAATACTTAGCAATACTTCAGATAGAATGATGCTAATGATGGAAATTGATATTATCATCAGTTTAGCGTACACCTTAGGTTATTTTACTATTCGAAAAATTTCCCCGGACGGTCATCAGACCCTGTAGTTGGCCATCCAACCCCCCATTAAAAAGTCCTGTCTACTACTTGTTTGCGGCTACACTCTGACACAATTTAGTCAATTTTATACACAAAAAATTCAAACAGGGTACAATCGCACATACGACTGTACGCACGCACCCACACAAACCTATTTGCTTTGACGCCCTGCCCGCCTGTCCCTGGTGGGACTATATGAAACCCTCGTTACAACAGTTTTTACATAATCTTTACTTTTTTTAACATTATCGGTTCAAAGAACTTTTCACATTATCGGTATTCTTTCACATTATCGGTTAACTATTTTTTTTCACATTATCGGTTTTTTTACACTATCCGTATTTTCTTTAAAATTATCTGTTTTTTGTTAACATTGTCGGTCGATTCACATTACCTGTTAATTTTTTTAAATCATCGGTTGTAACAACGTCTTATTGCACACTTTACTGTTCAGTAGCTGCACAATGATATTTGTCGTGGAGTTAAATGGTAGTACGACGAGAACAACCCAAAGTTGTCTGCAATGTGAAAAGTAACATTCAAATCACGACATTTGTCATACTATCTATTCGTGGATACTGATGGAAAGAATGTAGGCTGTAAAATAAATGAATCTGCAAATGAAATCAATTTGCATGCAACACGTTCCAACAGTTTAAGACTTTTTTCTACTGTTAGACCAGGGAGGTGTTAGGAAGGAGACACAACGTTCTATTGACTCTTTGGGGAAATGTCTGTTGCGGACAACAATCTTCCTGTTCTTCCGGAATATTTTATCTCAATACCTAGACCAACTAGGATCAGTGATACATTGTCAAAATTCCAGTCAGAGGGCACGTTATTACGTTATATGTCGTTAACTTTTCGTTGCCAGCCGTTATTAGAACACATCATTTTACACGCTGGTCGTTATTGGTCGCAATAAATGTAATTTCTGTTTTTTCTTTGGAAAATTTTAACCCAATATACATTCGAGTGTGTTTAGGAGTTATAAGGCGAATTGCGAAAATTGGGTAAAATGATTTAGCCTTTAACAATGCTTATAGCAGTTAACTCATCGAATTCGTTGCAAAACAAAGAAATTAAACTATTTAAACTTCCATTTACAGTCTTTTAGCTGAAACTATTGATTAGAGTTTGAAACTTGTCGGTAACAAACCTCAGATCAAAGCATCCTTTTAACAAAGACAATTGTTTAAGGATTACTTGGGTATGAAAGAGGCAGATCCTCATAAGCACGGGACAGGTCAACAAGGCTTAACAATAGGAACAAAGAGACTTGTAAATCAAAGTTTGATGCTTGAATGGGAATAACTACTTTTGAAGTTCCTATTATGTGACAGGTAGGGCCGTTGTCTCTCTTTCCTAACACCTCCCTGGTTAGACACACCCTTTGTCTTTCGGAAGAGACTGGTAACTGATCGTAAAAAAGATTTGCATATTGTCTTTTGCGGCGTTTCTTAGGTGGGTAGATGCGCAATGTTTAACAAGGTGTTTCTTGATTGGCTGTATCAATTGTATTCTTTTTTTCGGCTGAGGTATTAGATTAGGGACTAGGGTTGTCCAGGGTTAGCCAGTTAGGAAATTTCCTGGTAAACATTGCGCATCACCCCTTTTAGGTTACTTCAGGGTTTTGCGTGAACCTCGAAAGAATATTACTCACCTTTGATTTGCCACTGTCCAGGGAGCTAATGTTGTGTCCCCAAATTGTATCGTGAATAAAGCACAGCTGCTGTCAAAGCGAGGAAACTCCGGAACAGCAATGCAGTGAACATTTTTAATGTAAACAATAGTACATGTAAAAAAATGTAGATACTTGTCCTGGTAAACTTTGTTTCAAATAACATTCAAGAATGCTCGAGATAACCGCAATAGGTTTTTATCTTTTATTTTTCCTTATAGCAATCTAATGCAGGGGAGAGCAAGGAAAAACTCTACCCTCAAAGCAACAGCCAAAACTTCATAAAGCAGGTAGATCCTATCCAGTACCTATATAGTTACATTTAATACATTTTATTTTATCATTTATATTTGAACTGTATCATCGAATAGAGCAACACGATGGTTAATATATGTTATAAGACAGTTACTATTTTAGACGGATTTTTACGGCCAAGTTCTTTTCTAATTGGTTTAATTAAGTCGGGCCTTCCATAGCCCTTTTAACAGTTACAGTTGTGTCTCACTGCTATTTCCCTATTCCTTTTACCATGTGGCTGTTTTTGCTTATTTTAAATTTTCCTTCCAAAAAGAAAGATCAAAATAACATCTGCGTAAACTTTGCTTGCAAGTTGTGCGAAACGCAATTTCTCTGAAAGCTCCGAGCCGTAACATGGTGGCGAGCCGCTCAGAGTGTCTTTTAGGCATTGGCTTACGAGGCGGGGAGGCAGGGCCACTCTCTCCTCGCTTCTCTGCGAAATGGAAAATTCGGCAGTAATTTTACTTTACAGTCTTTAACAAAAAAAAACCCGAAATGGTCGAATATTCAAATTATTTCAAGCATTTGCCCGAAAAATAGAAAAGTAAGATAACTAGGGTAAGAGCTTGAAGAAAATGAAAGAGAAAGAGAGAGAAAAAACGGCAACACATTCACAAGTGGGAAGCTTGTCGTTTAACAGAAAGAATGCTCTTTTGTGTGCTTTTGTTTTTAAATCTCTTTCAACGTTATATGCGAATTGAACGATTTTTTAACGCGGTCAATTCTTTGCCCGAAAAACAAAACACGCTATGTTCAAAGTAACTTTAATAAAAATAATTGATAAGAAAAAATTCCGACAAATTTATGTGGCTTGTGTAAAAAATTTTTCCTCAGTCCCACTCGATACTGTAGTGTTGCCAAATCTTTGCCCGAAGTGGTAAAATACTCGGTATAAGGTTTTAAAAAGTTTTGGATGTTTTCAATTAGTGAAATTGGACGTAAGTGTTTGTCTCGAAATGCGGCATTTCCATTTAGATTTAGTTAATCATTCTACGTTAAAAGCAAAAACAAAAACATTTGCACCATTTTCATATTATTCTCATTCGAGAAGTGATGTAATAAATCAAAGTCGAAAAATGTTTGAACGGTGGTGTTTCGCTTAGATAGTCCTGCTAACGTTCACCCCCATATTTTCACTTTTCGCCGCAACTGACCCCTCCTCTTCTTGCAAACCCTGGATCCGCCACTGTACTTAACATATATTCTTTTTGCCTTAGCCACTTATAGATATGAAGTTGTTCGATAAGAAGATTGTTCAGTGACTTCATTACGGCAAATTTCAAAGTGTTTTGCAGTTTGTTTGAATCCCTTTTCTTCCACTGAAGATTTATGGGAAGACAAATCTGCGTGGACCCTACTTGTAAGCCATGAAAAACATTTCTTGCTATCCGAGGAATCATTTTCATGAAAAGAGTGTGTACTTCCGATTGTTATTTACTGCAATTTGATTGTCTTTCAGACAGGTCTACCTCTTCGAAAACAATATTTTGTGCCCTGCACCTTATTTTCGAATCTATTTGTATATTGATAACTAGACATAACAAACTTTGACATTTACCCACAGAGCACAGTGTACGGTCCCGTTGATCAATTTATGGAGGATAATAATGACTACACAGAACAGGTAGGCCGTCCTTCTAAAGTTTCATGGTATTTCAAAATATATATTTTTCTTGACAAGCATATGGTGTTATTACCAGATTACATTATTTTTCCCCCGCATGTTGACCAGAACTTGACAGCTCGTGTAAACCAAATTTCAAACCACCCGTCTAAATACTTGAACCATTTTTTCTTTTATTTTTGTTAACTTTAAGGCATGAAAACAAAACCAAGTATCTATTCTGATAGTTTAATTTTCAAATACCTCAAGGGTTACACTTTTTATTTTAGTATGAATAATATCTTTCAAAATCCAAAACATTTTTACTAGCTTGACGTATGACAGTAATTTTTTGCTTTCCATCCATAATTCTGTCACTTAAAGTTTAAGGCACGTTAGTAGCAGTTGAGAGAAATTACAATGCAATATTGCATCAAAATTGCTTTTTAAACGTACGGGTTTTTGTATTTCATGACAGATGGAAGCATACAAACGTTTTGTCATTTTCGTTAGCGGATTAGGTGGATAAACGTAAACCAAAATATTTTCCCCAAATCAGTCGGTTTGTTTCTTTGTTCTTATTACATAAAAATGAAATTAATCTCTTATCCTTACGCATTTTTTTACGTATTGCTAACTGTAATGTTAAATGTAACTTCATGGGTATTGCAAGTAACCGGAACTTAGTCCTATTATTTATTCGAAACTTATGCCCGACGTGCTCATTCAAGCCATTCGCTTGATGTCACTTAACTTTACTTGGAACAATGTTTATAAAACAGTTTTTTTTTTTTTCAACTGGAATTCTAACGTACAAATGTTCTGGTTCAAATTCCATGTGTACTTTTATGTGCAATTATAATTTCTCTTATTTGGTACTTTTTCTTACAGTTAACGAGTGCCATACTGAAATAGACTCGTTTTCTGCTTTATTTCAATGTACTGGCGCCGTTCACATTTTATTCAATACGTTTTTTTCAACAGGACTTATCTTCGATTTTTATTGAAGTCCTCATTTGTTCCATTGAAACAAAAGTGAGTAGTAGCAAAATGGAAATTTACCTTTATTTTTTTTTACATATAATTGGAATGATTTATTGGTAGCAAAGCTACAAATGATTTATTGAGATCCTTGCATTATGGATCTCTGCTTAACCTCCACTTATGCTTTAAATACAACATTAAAAATGAGACTTCAATTAATGTCGTAACACATAATTTTCAATTGAAATTATTAATATGCAGGACGATTACGTGATATTCAAATTAATGCTGCAATCAGCTCAAAGAAATGGAAGGGTGAGTTGTAAAATTTGATTCTTTTAAATGATCTCATGAATTATTTTTAGTAATTTCAAATTCACTTAAAGAAGCATGCAAGAAAAATGTGTTTGCTTTCGGTTGGATCGCTCATGATGCTCCAGTTCCAAATGACACTTAATTTCATTTTTGTATAAACATAGAGCTATCTTAACGTTAGCGTAATTTTCCGGATTTGATCGCCTCTAACTCACTGTGTTATTTTCTTTTTCGAACCAGGCTGAAAAATAATTGGGTGATGAAAACAATATGCATTTTTTTCATTTGATATAATCGTAATTTTTAACGACCTTCACTTCGCTAAATTTACACAGCTTTCTCCAAGGAACTACGTGGATGCAATTGTAAACTGCATTAGAAAGAAATGGGTAAGTAAATCCTCCTTTTTAACATTGTATTTTTAATATCTTTTCCCTTTGAGGGAAACTAGCTACAACAATTAAACAGAACCAAGAGCAAATTCTAGCTGCTTGGAGTTCCAAGTTTTCACTCAACGACACGTGGTACAAATTTGTATGAAAACTGGTATTACTAAATGTTTGTTGAAACGGACATAACAAAACATTCCTTCGTTTAGAGTTGACGAGCCCTGACCGTTTCACGTGACAGGAAGACAGCGTTTCCAAAGTAAATTACGATCATTTAAATAACGTGTCGTCAACATTACAAGCAATTCGTTCTCACTGCATTGTCAGTGGCCACACCAGGATTTTAAAAGTGGCAAAGGGTAGACCCAAGAAACTACTGGGGCAAATAAACCTAAACAATAACAAATCTATCATTCAAAAACTAAACCCGGGGTAGATATATTCTGGTTCATACTGTCATAATCTGTCATTGAATTCAAGGATTTCAACTGACTTTAATGAAATATCTATTCTGTTGCCGCCATTTATCTATTGGTATATGTGTGATAGTGAAATTGTGCTCAATGTCCTTGAAGTGAAGTTTCACATTAAGGCGTGAAGTAGAATTTGTTATAGTACAATTGAACTAACAGTGGTCCCACTAAGTCCTTCTGACTCGCTTTAAAAGGTACGGTTCTGAAGGCAGGAATAGCGTATACAAGCATCGAAGTCAAAAACATATGCCTGATGACTGCACAGAGTGTAGCAGTATTGGTCTGAGGCTAGTGGGCCAGTGGGTAGCGTAGAAATAGCCACTGAACTAAAAAGTTTAGATTACAAGTTACAAGAAACTATTTTACTTTGAAAATGAATCAACCTGTTTTGAGTATTACTTTTGAATCACTTTGCCTTGAAAACCCATGTAATTCCACCGTACTTCGGTAGTTGAATGTGGGAAACCCCCACCCCTTGCCCTCGGCTGGTGCTGCCACGAAATATCGGATAATACTTCCGTCACCACACGTCGATTGACACATTGAAATTTGTGAATGGTTTACAGAAATATCATTCTAAAATCTTTTCCGAATTGTAGGTCTCCGTGTTGTGGTCTTTTTGGCCCACCGATTCCGCAACTCAAACAAAAAGAAAGAAAAGGAAACGAAGAATAACAACTAACACCCTGGTCGGGTACGCCCCAAAACAGCATGGCGCTACTAGACGAAACGAAAGTTAATACCTTCTTCATTGAGAATTAATGTTAAGTCAAAAGCAAACTTTATGGCACCACATCGCAGATCCCGGATCATGACAAACCGGTATGAAAAAAGGCCACCAAACACAAATCGATCCATTAAAAATTGCGTACATATAGTCAGGTGGTTTGGACTAATTTTGTGTGAAATTCCTTCCCGAATGGTGGGTCTTCGTTTTTTGGTTTTAATTTTTATATAAACACAGAGAGGTTAAAAACAAAGTACCTGTCCGGGCACAGGGGGTGTGTGTTAATAAGGTGCGTATTTAAGAAAGAAAAAAAAAAGGGGGAAAAAGAGAAAAGCATAGCTCAGTACGAAAAACAACTTCTTCAGGGAATCCCTAGATGACAGTTTTACAAGGAAAATGCTCTCCAGGAAAAAACTTTCTTTCAGTTTGATTTGCCTTGTTGTCATATTAGTTATAAATGTTAGTATTTTTTGTTTGTTTGAATGGTTATAACAAATAACAGCAGGTTAAGTGAATATAATGTTTATCTTTGATGCTCAAAAGGATCACATCAATTCCTTACAATAAAACGACATAATAATAATTCCGTACTGCCGGGAGAACAACATAGGTGTTTCGAAACAAACGTGCGTTACAAGAAAGTGTTTTTAGGGTACCTTAAAAATTGCTGCCTAACGAAATAGCAAGCAAACAGATAACGATTGGTAAGGGTCTTTATACAAGCTTGTGAAATGTCACTTCCGGCCATTAGAGGCGATGAGATTTTTCAAACTATTCAAACTGCAGCTGGCGCTGTGGTAGGAAAGGCTACCGCACAGCACACTACATTCTTCCCCACAGTGTGAGGAAAATCCTACCCACCCCATCGTAAAATAGATACCGATAGCCAACATATATCAGCATCGCCAAACTACAGACCTGTACTTTTATGTATGTTTGACGGTTTCTTTTAACTACCTAAAGTTAGAGCACTGATGGTACCATTAACCAAGATTATTTTGAAATAGGGTTTGTAAATTCACTACCCTTAGAAAAAAATGTCAATGAAAGCAAAGTTATTATACTATACCCTAGTTGGGGAACTCAGAGTGTGAAGGCAGTTTGTTTGAACCCGCATATTAAGTGGTCACATGACTGTGAGAGTGCAAATCCGACTAGAAAGGCAATGATCGGTACTGTATTAAAGAATATATTAAACAATATGCACTGCAGTTCACATTTATGTAGTGTTTACACGCGATTCGATCGTGTGCATCATCAATGTCACGTCAGGCACTTTTCTGAAGTTCTCAGCATACTTGCTCGGTCTTGTACGTCTGTGCTTATAGGTACACATTTAGTTTTCTAACCAGGGAAGTATATATTAACTATGAAAGGCAGTAAGCGACATCACAAAAGACACTGCTCTATCATCTTAAAGTGTTCCAACATACAGTATTTTCTTATTTAATTACATCGTAATTGATATTAAGTGTCACTGATGTAATTTGCGTTTTTTAATAATTTCATCAACTTTCATGAAGACTTACAACAGCTACTTCTTCACGTTTATTAATTTTCAGATTACCCAAGACTTTCAAGAAAATATGCTGTGGTATATACTTTCCGAAAAAATGGTATTGGACATTTTCTCATAACTCCCTTTAAACACACAAAAATTACCACTAAGTGCAACTGTGGTTGTAAAATATGAGAAATAATAAACTGCTTTTTCCTTTTTATATTGTACACATTTCCGCCTATTATCTGAGCTTTCATTTGATTGTTTTTTTTTTTTCTGTTTTTAAGGTGACTGACGAAGAAGACAAGAACTGTTGCTTTCAAGCTTTACTGTAAGAGGTAAAAATACCTTTTGAAATGTGTAATTCACTGTGATTTTCCCATCATGGTTTCGTCAGGGTATATGAGATTTTACTGGAACCTTTCCACTGCGATATTTCTTTAAACGAGAGCATTTAAAAGCAAAGACTTATGGGACTATTTCCATTTTAGTGCAGAAGATTTTTGTCCCAAAGATGTGACCCTGCTCTAAAGATCAAGCAGAGTACAGCCATATGTTGGCGCTTAGCGTACATTAAATTTAAAATTGGTACTGTTTCCACACCCAGCTTACATGACATTTGTTGGACTTATAAGAACAATCTTTCGCTATTTTGGGTTTTCTTTGCAGTAAAAATGAAAACTTTGAATATAATTATCAAACTGTAAAGTGATCAGAAATTTTCCTTATAAAAGGATGCACAAAATAATTTTGGTTATGGGAAGGTATGTCTCCACAATCACTAATCATGCGTATTTCTCTTTCCTTTTAAAGGTTCTTGTTTTCAAATCTAGGCTTAGAAGGAATGATGGTAGATATTAATATTTATGAGTAATTGAGAACCACTGATCCTATTTTCATTCCTGTTGTCGAAACTGTGCAACCGGGGAAGGATAGATGGCAAACTGTTGGACACTACATATGTTTGAATACAGTACCGTTTGCAAGTGACTTTGGGCAATTGAAAACATCCCTAAACTTTTTTCAGTCTTCGCTCGAATTTGTTACTATTTCCACTCGTCTAGAATTTTACTACATTGCAATACGACGTGGGGCTAAAGATTTGTTTCCATTAGCAGCCAGATCTTATCGCAAAGTTTTGCAATCGTCCTGTTTTTTATGGAAGTTTAAATTTGAATGTTACGTTGTGTTTTTTTTTTTTTTTTTGAAGGGCATATTTCAACGAAAAAATTAAACATCCGGTTTATGTCGGGCATTGTGCTGAACAAGATTTAAAAAATACTATTGAATGACTTATATAGAAATAATAACTTTTTGTGAGCTGCTCAAGTGTGTAAGAATTCTTGTGATCTTGTTGTTCATGAAAATGTTAACTTGAGTTAATATTTTCTTCTATTTTAAGGCATGGTTTTGAAACTTTTGGGAAACGTTAGAGAGTTTTCTGTATAATGAAAAACATACCAAGTTTTTAAATGTTTAAATTGGTTTCCGTTCTTCTTTTCCCAATTATTCCCCCAGATTTTAGATCTTGTGCAAATTTGGTTGAGGCAGACTTTCCCCCATTACGGTTGCATATGCTTAAGATTTTATGAAATGGAAAGCTACCACTTTTTTAATTGCAAGTTTCTTATCAAACAGAATATCTCAATTTCTTTCAGAATGGTCCAATGTCTTTCTTAATTTATTTACACTCATGCAACAAGGCAAACTTGGTAGGTGCAATTAAACACGTTGAGCGTTTACTTAATCTGGTATATGCACAGTTTGTCCGTCATGTATGTTATGATTTTAAAAGTCTTTTAAATTAAAACAAAAGCGTATAGAACACAAGTTAGCTAGCAGAACAATGAGTTATACTCATTTTGGCAACACTACGGGTATGACTTTTGACTATTTCTCTTGAACGGACATCCATAGAAACAAATTATGTGAACCACTATGGTTCGTATTCTTTCAATAACAGGCAGACGGTAAGTATTTTATTTATATCCCTAATTAAACAAATATATGGAGTCGAATTCCTTTCAACTTACTTGGTGAAGACCATAGAGGTTTACGCGTTTTCTTCGGAATCTCGGTTAAATCGTACCACGCAGTAAGCAATTTCAAATATGAGAAGAGTAATGTTCTGCACAGTGCTCGATAACAAATATACTATTTCATACATCTTGTTTTAATCTGAATTACAGAGGATAATTTTCGTACAAGAATATCGTTAGAGTGAAGGAGTATGATGGAACAGTTAATGTTAGGAACGTTGATACTTTCCTCAGTCTTAAGATGTATATTTGGGACCTTTGTGTCTTTGTTATCTTGAGAAGCGTCACCCAAGTATTAGTTATTCGGAAGTGCAATATCAGAGGTGTTTGCGTTGTATCAAATAGACAAAAAGTTTGTTTTAATGTATTTCAAGGACTTGTTGGTTAGTATTCATGAAAAAGATGCGTTGGACTGAAAATGTGCCAAGTGCTTCATGTTTCGGTAATAGTGCAAGTGGTCCCGAATGGAATTTATACCTGGGAGAGAACGAAGTAAGGAAATAATCACCCCAAAACTACAATATTCTTAGTAGTCTTTAAGCTAACCGCACACTATACGAATTTGCGCGTTGCATCTTAACTAAACCGTCGTTACCTAGTTTTGAATCTTCGACGCAATTTTTAGTCACACGACAGGGCCACCCACACTATACGACTGGCTATCGAACGATTAGAGAATGGACACCCACGATTGGTATGTGCACACTATACGGCCAATCATATTACGGTGCAACATGTCAGCACAGAACAGCATACAGTTTGCCACTATACTTTCAGTGTGTAGCTAGCGTACTAAGCCTATGCAAGTTTACAGCTCAGCAAAGATGTCGACTGTCTTGGTCTTTCACAGTATTTATATCACGTGCATATAAATCAGTTTTGATTGGTCAGATTCTTCAGTCCCTTGCAACTATCGCCCTGCAGAGTCGGGAAGAGCCAACATGTTCGCCCTTCCCGACTGAAGGCGATGCGACTTATAACTGGTCTTAAATCTGCCAGCCGCAGCCCTAAGCTCACGCATACTACACAACTGTTGGAGATTCGACGATCAAGTTAAGTTGGAACGCGCAAAGTCGTATAGTGTGCGGCTAGCTCTAGAAGTTCTCAATTTATACAAGTCTTTGGTTGACAAAAAAAAAAAAAAAAGTGTTGCACAATATGTATTGAAAGTATTTTGAGTAACCAGTGGGTCTTTTATACGCGCCATGAAGTAGTTAATGAGGTGTGGCTCAGTGAAGATATGTTTTGTACATATGCAGCAAGGACTTAATTAGGTAGATTAGAAGAGTCGGAACTGTCTGGGGTGGGCATATCTTGCCTTTATATTAACATGAAATAGAATCTACATTCTGAATAGAGAGCATTACAAAACTATTTCAAAAAACATGTAGTCATTATTGTACAAAATCAAAATGTTTTCATATCTTTTATTCCAAAATAACGATGTCGAAGTTAACAAAACATTCCTTCCATTTTTGTGTTTTTCCGATTTTTCCCCAAGGTTGATGATACATATTTCGTAAGATTAGTATGTCAAAGCATCAAAGATGGCAAGGTATGTATATCATCTTCTAAATTTAAGGAGGATGGATTTAAACATTAAAAGTTTGTATTGTGAATTTTCTTTTATATTTGTTTCACTTTAAGTTGTAGTATTATCGAGTGGAAAACACAGTTTGTGTACTTAATTGATTCCTTGTCGAAGGCAGGTGATGTCGTATGTGTGTTTGTGTGTGTTTAGTGTGTGTATAGGTGTGTACGTATTTGTGTTTGTGATACTTTTCTCGTAATCGCGATATCTCGAGATAAGAATGACCAACCCTTTTCATATGTAGTGTATAGATTCTTCATGTTGAAAGAAAGAACCCTATTGGTTTTGGTGAAGGTCAAAGGTAATTTGAGGTAACCAGAGGTCAAAGCCTGAACAGCTTTTATTCGCGATATCTCAATTTAGGAATGACCGACACTTTTCATATTTTGTATATGGATTTGCCATGTTGAGAGGAAGAACCCTTTCGTATTTTGGTGGACGTTCGAGGTCATATGAGGTCACTAGCGGTAAATCTGCGAAAACCTCCTACATTGCTTGTAATCGCGATACCTTTGATGAACACTGTAGGGGTGCTATCACCAAAGCAAGATGGAGAGATCAAATAAAGAGTTCTCTTTCGGCAAGGAATCACTTAGCCTTTAGGCTTTCTGGTTGAATTCACGTAGTAAGTCGTTCTTCTCAGTCGTTTCCCTCCTCAATGGTGTTTCCTTACTTATGGAAAATCAAATGCAACGGTCCTTAACATGATTATTTCTTTCTTCTTTTTAAATGCACATATATACATGGTAAACATGTGCTTTGTGCTTAAGAGTAGAAAAATTATGGAAGTGTCTTCAATACTTACAATTTTCGTTGACTTATGACTATGCACAAACCAAACTCAGCCATTACATTCAGTTAATGTCTTACAAAATGCAATGACACTGTTAGCTACGAAGCATATCTCAATTCTATACAAAAATGTCAGTTCAACTTGATATTGAGCAATCGAAAGTTTGACAAATTTGGCACTGAAACAAAAACACTACAAGTGCATTTCAAACATACCTTAGACAGTACATAAAGAATAAGTATACAACAAGCGCACTTTACGTATAATGCTGTCTTGATGTTACACTAACAGCTTTTAATAAAAAGGATACTTTTGGACCTGTACCCTCGTTTAAAATGGCGTTCACTTCCATTACAGTCAACCGTAGTCTTCTAGAAAACTACGTTACTGGAAAAAGTAAAATAAAAGGGCTCGATACAATGCACAGTACGAGTCCAAAATCTCAAGCATCTCAGTCATTGCGTCATTCTTTTTATTCCAGTACCCAAGGATACGCTAAATGAAAGCAAATGATTGATGTAAGGTCAAGTTTAAAGTGAAGAATGATAACTTACTCTAAACGTTCCCCTCGCTTTGTCTGAAAACGTTTACTACTAAACGGTAATGCCAATAAAGCATATAGTTCGGTTAACTTCGACTGTGTTTCATACGATCAAAAAATTGTACATTTCGCAAGAAATTTATATAAAATGTAAATGACTTACTAAAGGGGCCATACACTCATAGAAGGCAGTTCTTTCTCGTCCAAAAATAAATGCTTGTCATTTCAACCATAAAATATATTGACTTGCCTGCTAATTACAACAAAACAGTAAAACGGCAACACTTTGTTTCATACCTCAAATATTAGAGGACATTGGATATAATATTACCCCACAAAAATTAGGGGGCATTCCCCTCACAACGTGATTACCGTCTGTGTAAATGATAATGTAGTTGGATTTTTGAAACTGCTACATGGAATGTTACACTCAACTGTTGTAAATTGACCTGTATAGCTTTATATCCTTTTGTCAGCGGTCATTGGATTGAGAAAAATGGACACTTCACCAATGATGGAAATTCCATGTGGTGTTAGGCTTTTGATACGGTAGTCACGGCCTTGCCGCATTTTAAGATATCGTAGTTTCTTGTTAATGGTGTTTTAAGGCACAGATACCATGATGCTGAAACAGGACCCATTATCGTTATTCTGAACTTACCCCACGGCCTGTATTCTTAAGAGGAACGTCATCTTTGTTGATGTAGTTGTAAGTTAGGTAAAAATTAGGTACGATTTAAACTTTCAGTTACACGGAATCACTGTACACGCCCCTTGCTGTCACATTTAAAATGATACAAAGGGGACAAATATAGCTACTGCGAAGGCAAGAGGCAATATTTCTGTGGCGAACAACTATCAAAACGAATAAAAAACGTAGTATAATGATCCCATAGAGGCTCTCAAGCGCATGCGGAGCATCGTCCGGTAGGTCTTTGTCCGCAACGGTTGCGGCGACTAGGGTCAACCAACTTTTATTGTGCGCTTCTGATCCGCATTGAGTGCAGAAGCCCGTCACCATGATTTTATAGTCGTTCCCAGTGTACGTGCGTACAATCCGTTCCTGATCCGTTCGAGATAAACCGATTTTATCTTTTTCCGCTTTGCGCGTCTCAATGAGCAAGTTGAAACACCTGTCCGCATTGTGATTAACACATAGGAGAATAGAGAGAGAATAGAGAACCAATATACTAAATGCGGATACATAATCGCTTGTGCCAAGGGGAGGCCATTTTCCTCTGAGGAGGATGAAAAAGTTATTGAGGAAATAAGAAAGTATCGAAATTTGTATGACGGCAGTTTGGATCAGTTCAGAGACTTTGAGAATTGAGCAGTCTTGGATTGCTTTAGACCGCTTGTTCTCAGCCAGTGGATGGACGAAGAGGGACTCCAAGGACACATGGAAGTATTTGAGAGGCAGATATATTAAAGCAAAAAGATCTAACGAGGGGCATAGTGGCGACCCGGGTGGCAGAAAGTTCAAGAGGAAGTATTATGATTTAATGACCTTCCTGTCTGATCATGTGAAACATCGTGACACTGACAGCAATACTCCAAGGTGGGTATCAACCACGTTTAAGGTGAGCCTGAAACTCTAGAGAAGAGGACATGAGAAGATCACGTTAACAACCCTCCCCAATGATATAACCCTACTAATGTAATGGCTCAGTAAAAAGTACAGAGGTATACAGGGGGTAGGAAAAACATTAAAACTGGGGTATTGAAAGTTCTTTCGGTACAACTGTCATGGGAGAAGGGGGAACTGCAAAATTTTAAATGTTGGAGGGTCCCTAGTTGCAATTTCATGCAACGTTGAGCAAGTTTTTCGCAAAATTACTGCAAGTTTTTAACATTTTTTTCAACAAAAGAAACAACTAAGTGGCATTGAATTATCAGAGGGGCGGAAGTAAAGGTTACTTTCACCCCACGGCACTTTGATGACGGGGGTGGTTCCTCCCCGCTTCCTAAGCCGGTGCAAACGTAGTGAAACTTTTTACTTTTAACCTCTCGAGGCTTAAAATAAGTACATAGTCACCTCCAAGCAAAAAAAAAAAAAAAAAAAAAAAACCCTTCTACGTGAATGCCTCCGTCGATACCCGTCCTATAAGTTGCTCTTGGGAAGGGGGCTACGTAGGCTATACGCAATTTGAAAGTTCATATAAGTTCAGTTAGTCAGTGGTCATATTAACTCAACTGAACTGTCTCACAGTTCTTCACCTTGGCAGTAACCAGCTAGTGAAATTCCCGTAGCCAGACAAGGTATAATAGGGACCCAATCAACGGGCCCACGTGGGGACCATCATGGCTTATCTGTGGACACAATGGGATTTTCATGGGCAGGAGGTAACCATGGGCAATGTTTGTGGGGCCCATGTGGGTGTTATGTGGGTGTTCTGTGGGCAGAGTACCGTGGGTAAGTAATGGGCTAACTTTAATAGGGCCCATGTAGGTTGAAACTGGGTGATGTATGGGCAGAGGTTAATGGGCAAATGATAGGCTAGTCTTAATGGGGCCCATGTGGTTTTTGAATTGGCAGATGTTTGTGGGTGAATGATAGGCTGACTTAAATGGGCCCACGTGGGTTTGAAATTTGATCTGCATGGGCATTCGATCGTGGGCAAAAACTGGGCTTACTTTTACTGGGCCGGCCAAATTATGAAACTTTTCAAAGTATAATTGCATTGAGGGGATTAACCCTTTGCTTCAGAAAATGCTGGTCCTACGTGTTTTATCATATTTTGTTTTTGGACTAAAAGTGTGGGAATTTTTCGCGAAAACAATTTGAGAAAATTACATGTTTAAAATGGTGTGAAGTTATATTGGAACACCATGTTTATATACCTTTAATCTTTATGAAACATTCCGAATATTTCCAAAGGAAATTTGTGTTTATCACTTGATGCAGATCTTACTGAAATAAAATAAAGCGGGCAATGGTGAATTCTAGCAGAAAAGCATGTGTCTCATTTGCTGGCATTAACAATGCCGGTACTTTTTAGGACTTGAAGAAGGAAAGTTACATCAGATTTTCCGTTGCTAACCTAGTAAGACCCACAAGTGGGACCAACCTCAGCTCGGTTAGCCCGGGTCCAACTGGTGCCCGACTTCAGCCCAGCTGGGCAAGCCCAGTTGGAACTCACCTAGGGACACCTGGCAAATACGTTTTTTCCCCAGCAGAGGCCTAGCATGTAGCCTAGCAAGGCCCAGATGGGGCCTGACTCCAGCCCAGCTGGGCATGCCCAGTAGGGGCTCAACTCGGAACACCTAACAAACGGTGTCCGCAACTTAAACGCAGAGTATGAATTGAAATGTGGATTATGCAGGTGCAGAAAATTTACGTTTGAGGTCGGCGATAAGCCACATCAAAACGAGTAGTATGAACGAGTGACAAACTTTGCGCCGACATCTATCGCCGAATGTGCTGTTACCTAGCTCGGCGGAGATTGAACCTAGCTTTAGTCCTTTTACGACAACAGACTTTCAGTTAACGTCTACCTCTGCAGTCAGTGTAAAAATTAAGCTGAATTAGTAAGTCACTAATATAACACAGAAACCTTTACCGTCGACCTAGTTAAAGCGTACAATAAAACTAGTCCATTAACTAACTACACGCTCTTTTTTTTTTCTTTTGGATTTATAACATAATCTTTTCTTTATAAGTAAGACACTGAACAAAACCCCACATTCTTGGATTTTACTTAATTGATGGAAACAAAAACAGAAAATAAAAATTATAATGAGTACAGCTGGAAATTTTGTGTAATTAATGTGCCTCTCTCAGAAGCTTTAGGGTTTTTGTTTGAAAATATTCCAACTTACAAAATTGCAGAACTGTAGTCGTGTCGCCGTTGCAAGCATGTGTACATAACAATAAATGCCGAGACGGATATGTCTTCAAAATTTTGGTTCATTCGTCATTTTTTAAATGTTAAAATGGATATATTGTGTACCTTACCAATTATATATTCTTTGCCGCAGATTAGGGAAGAAGACTACAAGGTAGCTCTTAAAAAACTTGGTGAATCAGGAAACGTGAGTCAAGATACATTTGTGCCTGTGAAGAAGTCGTTAATCCTTTTAATATATACAAGCTTTAACAATTCTTAAGTTTCAATTGCAATGTTCAACGTATTCGGTAACCTTATGATACTCTTAACATTGGTTACAGGTGACAAAAGAGGAACTTGCAAATTTGAAAAAAGAAATACTGGAAGCTGCTAAGGTAATGATATGAATTATTCGTTTTGAAACACCTAATTGGTTACTCATCACATTCACTGCCATGTCCTGGTCTTGTCGGACTCTACAGTACCAGCAATTATCCTTACGTAATTCGCCATCAAATAAAAAACTAACTTTAGTGATATATAACCAAGTAAACTATGTTATTGACTATTTTCAACTATCCCTCACTGTGTCCGAGCACCCGTATTTCAACAGTAACGCACGCTTATAGTTTTACTTATATTAATTATGTAGAGCCTAATGCGATGGTAAACAGGTTAAAACGTTTTGAAACAAGTTTATGCTGCATACTGCCTCTTTATTTTGCCAGAGAACACTTGTTTTCCAATTTACCTTTCGCATCCTGCATATTGAACAGATGATATACCTTTTTTTTTTTCTTGTGTAATTTTTTTTTTTCGCATGCGTTACAGAATGATCCAGAGATGGAAACTTCTAGAAAACGTTTTCCGGTAATTATGCATATAACTTACTTTAGGCCTCATTCAAGTTGACATCATTTGCATTTTACAAAGTAGAAGGAGGTGGTATTATGTGTACTACATTTTAAAGTTGAATTAAGTTTTAAAATGGTATTAAAAATACATGAAGTCGGTTAAAACATTTAATTTTTACTGTGGAAATGTTTCAATTACAAGCTCAACAAAATTTTAATTTTGCTTTTATGCATTAGAAGCGGCGTGCATCGCCTTTCCTGAAAGAGGCAAAGAAAAGTACAAAATATTTTGGCAACACCGTGGAAATGTAAGTCCATTTAAATATATAAATCTAACATTTCATTTTTTGACTTTGTGAAATCTTTAAAAGCTTTGAACTGCCAATATTTGTTTCTTGTAAGATATACCTACAGACGATAGTAATCAACAGTCCTACTTTGTTGAATACCTTTTAATTGGCGCACCACTGATACTGACCAAGCAAAGCAAAATAATCCGCTCCGAAATCAACAAAAATAGTATAATATCCAAAATAGCAATGTCGTATCATATTTAAGTAATTCAGGTTTACTCCCAGAGTAATGATTGGTAACGTTCCATTTCGTGAAGTTTCAATTGAGAATAACGCGACTTCAATTAATATGACCGTAACCCCTCTTTTTACCCAATAGAAACAACGAAGACGCCTAAGTTAAGAAGCCCTGTGTTCTAAGCAAAACACGTGGCAGGAGCTGAGCCATCACCGACTTCCAAAGTGTTCAAGATTCATTTGTTACAATCTATAAAATTCTTCTACGTACGGTATTAAAGCTGTAGGAAAGCATACTGCATATTTCGCAGGGCTTTCAGGTTAGCAGCGAGTCTCAGACTATTCCCTCTAAAAATTGCTTCTGGTGTCCCAAAGACCCTTGACTAGAAGAGAATTACTGAGAATTGTTTGAAGGCATGGCCCAATCTATATTCTGCTAATTGCCGCTAACCCAAAAATGATGAAAAAGAAAAACATCTTTCTCCTTTGTTTACAGTGAAAGGATCCTTTTGTAAGCTACCGACCAGGAAGAATGCACACCTTATTATATAATCTACTTCCTAGTCTAAAATATATTTCTTACGTTGTAAATCAGGCATGTTGATGAGAACAAATGTGTGGAACAGTCAGTCAGGAATGTTGTATTTCCTCTTACTCTGGAAATCCATATAGGCTAGTGTATGCTATACCATACAAAAACTTTTTATAGAATTTTATTCATAAAATCTATAGAAACTACATTTCTACTAAGCCCTTGTTGGAAATCCAGGAGACCTCTCTTAGGAGAGTTACTTTAGAATAATTCTTAAGAATTCTCATAGAGTTTGTATCTGAAAATGTGCAACTTTTTAAGATATTATAGGTTTCTATAGAAAATGAACAGATCTCCTTGAGATTAATGGGGTTTTATAGAAACCCTGGAGGTTCTACAGAAATATACAGAGTTCTATAGGTGTGAGTGAAGAGTTTACAGAAAGTCTATAGAAGTTGTATAGAACAACAGAAAAGATTGCTGGGTCTTTATAGAAACCCTAGAAAGGTTACCTAGAAAAGGAGAGATATCTATAGAGGAGGAGATGATGTTCTATAGAACATTTGTAAATATCCTAGACTTAATTCATATGAAAAAGCTGATAGGAACTTTCCCACGCTACACACATAGTGTGCGTGGAATTTAGGCAAACAAGTAACCAGCCGTTGGCTGTTACTCTCTTAATATCTCCCATTCTGTCGTATCTCTTTTGCTAAAGTCCTCCCGACCGTCTGGCAAAGGGCCGTTCAGCGAAACGAGACTTTCACTTCTTCCAGAAGAAGCTATTAGTTCACTGAGGAACAATACGTGACCAACTTAATAGCCCTCGGACCATTTACATTATTGGCCTGCCATATATGGCTCCATTCTCGACTGGATGAAAAAACAGATACTGCACACGATCTTAGGCCGAGAAGCGTTCTCTCGTATCCCAGACAAGACCAGAGACTAAAGAGAAACTTGTAGATTTTGCTCAAAGGAAACAAAAACATGCAAGTATACTACATCCGTGTTACGTTGGTTATAGTGAAAGATGTTAAACTTAGTTTCTTAATACATTTCAAGCATTTTTGTTCTGTAACTGTTTCGTATCCTTTATTGCGTACCCATTGCGGTTCCTTTAACTTGGAGGTAATGACGGTCATTGAAAATAAAATTGTTATGTTCAAGAGTGAATTTGATCAATTGAGAATGCTCAGTGTGCTGAGTGATGCCGTGAGCCGCCATAAACTTATCACAAGCCTGGACGCCCTCGTCATGAGGGATGTTAGTACAAAGGGCGGAAACATCGATGGTTACCAGAATGACACTACGATTGATCGGGGACGGAATTGCCTCAAGCTTATTAAGGAAATCGGTACTATCTTGAATGTAGCTGGGTATGGTGGAGAGAAGAGGTTGTAAAAAACGATCCACATAAGCGGATATGTATTCCGTTAAAGTGCCTATACCAGACACAATTGGCCTACCCGGGACCAAAATACGTTGTTGACGGGTGGTTTCAAACAATTCGTGGTCTTTTAGGACGTCAGTATTGGGTAGTTCATTACTGACAAGCGACTTAAACTTATGAATTTTTGGTAGAGTGTAAAAACTGCCGGGTTTAGGGGCAGAAGGTATTAGATTTACAACCTCCTCTCCTACTTCAACATTGAAAGAGTCTACCAACGATGTTAGAGTTCTGTGGAATTGGGTGGTAGGGTCACAGTCCAGTTTTCTGTAGAAGCGGGCATCTGCGAGCTGTTGATCAGCTTCAGTTATGTAACAGGTGGTGTCCATAACCACAATAGCCCCACCCTTGTCTGCGGGTTTGATGGTCAATTCCGGATCATGTTTCAGTTCGTTTAGGGCTTTCCAGTCAGCTTTGTCATAGTTTTGGGGTTGACTAGCATTGGTGCACACGGAAGATAGAAAGGTCCTTAAATGAGAATTGACTTTATCAACGAAACTGTCGATAAACACGTTACGGTTAGATGGTGGTGTCCAATTCTTCTTGACTTTATTGGGTTTGGGGGTCTGGGAACGTTCAGGTAAATCAATACCATCTGCCCATTCACGCAGACGTACTTTTCGAGTGAATTGATTGACATCACTTCTCAGTTCGACGTGGTCCACCTGGGCCGCTGGACAGTAGGAAAGTCCAAGTTCCAACACCTTAACCTGACGGGCGGTAAGGCTATGACTGAAAAGATTGACCACATGCGAGGGCTCGAGGTCGAAGGTCTGAGGTCCTGTGGGAAGGCCAGGGTTAATAAGTTTGTTGAAGTGAATGGGCTTGCTTGATGACGAAGAAATGGAGTTGTTTAGCACGACTTTACTGAGGGTAGGTGAGTTACGTATGAGAGCATTCAGTTTCTTGTTCTTACGTTTGAAACTTTTACTTAGTTCACTGTGAAATAACTTACTCAGATGAGCTTCCACGGAGTTCACCGTCCCTTCGTCTTGTACCGTCTTGTGCCAAGTGTGTCGAGAGAGACAGTTTACGAGGTGTCGTTGTTTAGAATACGCATCCTTGAGAGACAGATTGCGTAATTTGGTTGCAGCGGTCCTTAAAATAGACAACGAACGTTGCTGACACTTTTTAGAGAATGTGGTATGAATCACTGGGTTCCGTGAACGAAATCCACGCGGGGTGAGGTCCAGTTTCTTACATTTAGTGAGAGAGTAGATGGAAGATCTCTGAATGCTCTCATACGTACAAAGTTTAGGCTCCGATTCAATAATCACAAACTAAGCATACGGCAAAACAAGAAAGGTTTCCCGGTTGCTGAGCACTTTAATCTCCCAAACCATGGCCTCTCCGACCTTAAATTTTCCATTCTCTATGGCAACTTCAAAACAGCCCAGGAAAGAAGCAACCGGGAATTGAAAACAATCTTACGTCTAAACACCCATCACACTGGACTCAACAAAGATCTCGCTTGTCTAAGCTTCTACGCCCGACTGCACCCCGGTAAGGTCTAGTTTCTTCTCTACCTACTGTTATTCAGTTCAACTGAGGAAGAGCGGTGTATACGACGCTCGAAATGTTTTGTTTATAATTTTATTTTATCGTTTGTGTAAACGTATATAGTTGGAAATGAAAGTATCATTTTTTGTCGTTTGTTTTTTCTCCTTATATATATATTTCCAACACACGCCAACCATCATGCTATATATATATATATATATATATATATATATATATATATATATATATATATATATATATATATATATATATATATATATATATATATATATATATATATATATATATATATATATATATGTATATATAAATATAAATATATATATATATATATATAGGGGGAAATTGTTATATCTGCGCGTACATAGGGCGAAAAAATAACAATCAAATACATAAGAAAAAGTGTTCGCCCTAACGTCTAAAAATATAAACAACGTTATTTCAATGGGCCGCCATCCGTTCGTGTTAACAGCTAGGTGTCCGTAAATTTGACAACTTTGAAGTAATTGTATCTACTTTGTAAATCTAGGAGGGCGCCATTGTCCGTTTACGTATTCCTATAGAAAATGTGTGTAGAAACGTTACGGCGAAACTTATATTTCGCCCTTAAAAATTTTTCCCCTTCAGGTCGACTTTTCAACAACAACTTTCCCCCTAAGTGCGGAATTAGTGAAATATATATATATATATATATATATATATATATGTTTATATATATATATATTTATATATATATATATACTTATATATACATATATATATATATATATTTATATATATATAACAAATAGTAAAAACTGGTAAAACAAGAGCACTTGTTTTACCAGTTTTTACTATTTGTTTTATGTTTTAACTGGTGTGGTGCTTTTCCATTTGGTTTATATATATATATATATATATATATATTTCACTAATTCCGCACTTAGGGGGAAAGTTGTTGTTGAAAAGTAGACCTTAAGGGGAAAAAATTCATTGGAGGGAGCATTCTGGTTAAAGTAAAAATTGTTATCATAGTGGTAATGGTTTAGGAGTACTAATGAGCAGTTTCCATTCTGCTTTTCTTTGAGTGACCGTTCTCATGATAAATGGCAATTTTGTTACTTAAATTCAGAGTGTTCATCTTGCATCGAACGATAATGCCATGAAATCGTTTTTTTTTTTTTTTTTTTTTTTTTCTATACTTCCGTGCTCTCTGAGAAAATTGCATCTAATAAAGTTTAGGTTACTTTTATTTCTTAAAAAATGGGTATCTAGAGAGCCAAGCACACCCCTTGTGTTGGGTTTTTCTTGCTATGTTCTTTAATGCTGAGTGGTCACATAATACAAATCATATCAATTAATTTCTCTTTGTGTACTTATCTCGATTTCCAGATGCCAGAAATGTACACCAGATGGTGATTGATTACCAAAACTTTTTCCCCTGTTAGTTTGTTTACTATTGCCTCTAGCAGGTTTAATCATTATCTTCACAAATTAATCCATTATTATATACATTAAAGTCTCCAATCTAGATCTGAAAATAAAAAAGTAATGGCTGTAGTGAAGAGAAAGGGTCTCTTTTCAGTTGAGTCTTACCTCCTATAATGTATTCATTCCTCTGCCAGAGCAGAGTAAATATTTTGCATTTTATGCAGATGAGTATCTGTGAGTCTCAATGGGTAATGCAAATTATGTGTGTTGATGTTTACTGAGCTATGTCCAGTATAAATGCGTTTGCGGTGCACGTGGCTCGCACTTCCTCCTCAGTTAGACCTCTGGAGTGCGCCTCTGCACATACTACTGTATATTACCTGCCGTATCTATTGACCCTCGTGTGCGTGTTCTTTATTTGTTGGTGTTATATATCGGTATTCCGACAACTGCACCTTAACTGATAACTGATGTCAGCTACTGTATTTCTGCTGCTGTATTCCCGAACCCTACGTGCGTATTTGGGAACTTGGATCTTGCAACTGAAATGCCAGTAAATCCAAAGAGGTACAGTAAACTTGTTCTACTTTCTTAAGGGTCTTATTGCATCCCTTGTCTTGCGTGTTTGCGTTGCGTTGCCTTGCGATATTGACAAGGGTGCAGTACAGGCCCATGGCAAAAAATGTAGTGAGATAATGTTTATATTGCTTTGAAGGTTTTGATGTGCCTATATTGCTGAACAAACATTATAAATGCGTTAAATTGTGTGCAATGTCTGTAAGTGTAAAGTGCAATTAGTAAATTCGTGTATATTGTTAATTTTTATTTGTTTAGTAAAGTTATTTGTATTCTATTTTTGTTTGCCAGTTATTATAGAGTTTGAGCAGTTCGAAGTGAGTTGAAGCTCGAAGAAGATGCGTAATAAATTGCAAAGTAACTCCCGTCAATCTCTCCACTGGTGTTTCTCGTTGTCTCTCTACTAGGCAGCTATAGTAATTACTCTATCCACCATTACCCTCAGATCATACGGATATATATTTTCGTCTAGCTGCCTGTGGAAGACAACCGTATAGTAATCTTCTCTAGCTGTTTTCCTCGAATTTGACGTCTTTGACTGGTTTACTTGACGCTATTGATGAATCGTGTCACACTAGCTTCATTCCGGTGTATGCTACGGATCGACAGATGCATGCAGACTGTTATTAATTCTGCGAAATACAGTGAAGGAACATCAAGCTCGTAAGTATTGTGCATATTACCTTAATTAACACTAGCAGTTTGTTGAAGAAACTTCTGTGACAGCCAGAACTGTGACAGAACGTGCGTCGGTCAAATCATGACGTCAATTTCGATGAAACTACTCGTAAAAAAGTTCCCATATTAGATGAGTATTGTGTATTTTTGTGCCCAATTTATCACCCTTATAGTTGCATTTAGTAACGTTAGCCTATGCGAACAGTAAGTTCTAGGCTAGGCCTGAATAGGCCAGTCCATTGTTTTATGGTGTGTGCGTTTGTTATTGTTTTGAATATTGTACCGTTAATATTAACGGCTGGTAACGTTACTCTCGATACTAAGTGTCTATGTGTAGGCCAAATGATGAGTTACACTGATTTTGTAGAAAATGATGCTGTTGATGAGGGTTTTCAAGCACAAGAAAGTGATCAGGCAACTGGCACTGAGCTTAAGCCAATACGTCAGAGAAAGTTGACTGAGAAGGGCTTACAGTATCAGATAGAGCAGGGAGAGCATAAATTTTGTAATTTAATCTCAACATGGCGACGTCGTGCGACAGAGATAGAAAGATTATTGTCTGAGCAGGGTGATATTGGTCAAGTGAAAGGGTCACGGGATTCAGCAATGTCAGATATTACCTCTACGTACTTTAAATTAGATCAGTTGTTGTTGAATGCTGGCTCAATGGGTTCAAAGTATGTACTTTATCAAGAGGTTGAAACGGAGCATTATGCCCTGATGAAGAGGGTTTCTGAATTCATTAGGCAGACAGATGAAATAAAGAGCCAAAAGGGCAGTCAATGTAGCAGATAATCACATTCATCAAAATTGAGCAGATCCAGTTCTGTTAGTTTAAAGGTGGATGCAGAAATTCAGGCAGCATCCTTAGAGGCCAAATTAAAATACATTGAAGTGAAAGCCAAGTACAAAACTGAGTTGGAAAAGATTAAACTTGAGATTGCCAAAGCTAAATTAGGGGCAGTTGAAAAGGTTGAAAGACAGTCATTGACTAGCATAGAAAGGGAGTCATTATCGACTGAGAATGCTAAGTCTACAACAGAAGAATATGTTAAGGCACTTTGGAAATCCTCTCCCCAAACTCAAGTAGGACGTGATCACACTGACAACACTAGTGTGCCTCAGGAACCCAAACCAGTAACAAGTGCTGTCCCTACATCAGATGTGCCTGTTACTAACTTACCCAAGTGTGAAGCTCAGGTTGATGATTTTGCAAAGGTACTTGCTGAGCAAATTACCCTAAACAGACACCCTGTGCCAGAACCAGCTGTGTTCGACGGTGATCCACTTAAATATCCTGGGTGGAAATGTGCCATTGATTCATTGTTAGAGAAAAAGAAAATTCCTCAATTGGAAAAGCTTCATTACCTAAAGCGTTATGTAACAGCCCCCCCCCCCCAAGAGAAGCTATAGAAGGGTATTTTTTGATTCCTTCAGATAGTACTTATAAGGAGGCGAGAGACTTGTTAGAAAAAAAGGTATGGTGACCCTCTTATGATAACAAGTGACTTTAGAGGTAAATTAGAATCATGGCCCAAAATTCAGTCTAATGATGGAAAAGCGCTGAGGAAATTTGCAGATTTTTTGGGTCAGTGCGAGGCAGGCATGAAGTTAATCGCAGGTGGTCTTCAGTCCCTAAATGATAGCTGGGAAAATCAAAAAAATCTTATGCAAATTGCCTTCTGGCTAGTTACTTGCTGGGGACGTTCTTTAGCAGAGTGGGATATTTCAAAGGGTTTCCCACCCTTTAGTAAATTTCTTCAGTTTATTGTAAAGGAAGCTTCTTTGCATGTAATCCATTAACTTCACTGCAGTCACTCAACATGTCTAAGTCTACAGAGGTGAAGGGTAGCTCTAAGAAGGGTCCTCATAGTGCTAATTATTTTGCAGTAAAGGCAAGTCAGGTTCTTAATTCTGCCAAAACAAATGTTAAATGTATTCTTTGCAACAGTAAGCATAATCGCGATGACTGCTTCCAGTTTATTGCCAAGTCCTTAGAAGAACGCAAGGAGTATGCGAAGGTCAATGCCTTATGCTTTGGCTGTCTAGAGAAGGGACACAGAGCAAAGTTTTGTCGTAATCGGATTACATGCAAGATCTGTTCCAAAGGTCATCCAACATCATTACATGGTGATGTTAAGCCTCAGTCTCCAAAGCCTCAGGCTGGAACATCAATTGGTATTCAAACTTCTGAGGTGCATGAGGGATTGAGTCATATGAGTGGATCTGGTTCTGCTAGTAGTATTAGTATGAGTCCTTTAACCCTGCCTGTTTTTGTGTCTCATAAAGACACTCCAGAAAGGGAAGTGCTTGTGTATGCTTTATTGGATACACAGTCTGACACGACCTTTGTCACTGAAAAAACATGTGACTTGTTAGGTATTGAGGGAGCTAAAACTGCATTGATGTTATCTACTCTCTCTGCTAAGAAGGAAGTAGTGAACAGTAGTAGAGTAGACGGCTTGGTAGTAAGAGGTTTCAATACTCAATCAAGAATTCCCTTGCCCATCGCTTTCAGTCGTTGCTCCATACCAGCAAATAGAGCACATATCCCTACCCCTCAAATGGCTAGACAGTGGCCACATTTGCAAGGCATAGCTGATGAATTCATGCCACTTTCTGAGTGTGAGGTAGGCCTGCTAATAGGATACAATTGTCCCAGGGCCCTAACCCCTAGAAAGGTAATAGCATCTGAAAGTAATGGACCTTATGCTCAACAAACAGACCTTGGTTGGGGAATTGTAGGTATGACTAATCCAGAACAGCTCAGGAGTGATCATGATTCAATAGGGTTTAGTTATTTTGTATTTTCTGCAGAAGTGCCTGATGCACCACAGAGTGAGAAGTCTTCTAATAAGATACATGTTTGCTTTAAGTCTCATGTAAGAGAAATTGTATCTCCAAGGGAAATCAGTAGATTGTTGGAAGTTGAGTTCAGTGAAAGGGATGTGGGGGCGTTGTCACATTCTCAAGATGATAAGAAATTTCCCACAATACTCAGAGATGGTATTTGTCAGTTGGATGATGGACACTTCCAGTTGCCATTGCCATTGAAAGTGTGTCAACCCTTACCCAATAACAGGTCACTGGCTTTGTGTCGTTTAAATCACCTTGAGAGAAAATTGCGTAGGAACCCAGAGTTTGCAAGTGATTACGGCATTTTTATTCAAGACATTATTGATAAGGGCTATGCAGAAAGGGTTCCAGATTTTGAAATACAAAGGGATAATCGTGTGAATTACATACCCCATCATGGAGTGTACCATCCCAAAAAACCTGGGAAGATCAGAGTGGTATTTGATTGCAGCGCTAAATTCAAAGGTGCCTCTTCCCCCTCCTGGTTCCTTTGAGGCAGCTGACTTATATTCCCGAAAGAGGTGGCGTAGAGTTCAGCACTTGGTTAATGTATTTTGGTCTAGGTGGAGAAAAGAATATTTGCAAACACTTCAGTATCGCCAAAAGTGGAATTTTCCCTCACGTAATGTAGAAATTAATGATGTGGTTTTGTTAAAGGATGATAGTCTCCCGAGGAATGAGTGGCCTTTGGCAAGGGTGGAGGTCCCACCGAGACTATGCGAGATGATGATGATAATTATGTACGCAAGGTAAAGGTTGTTACAAGCGCTCCTGTCGATGATAAAGGCAGACGTCTAGGTTCTGCAACAATCCTGGAACGGCCCATACATAAGTTAATAGTGTTGTTAGAGAATTCAAATTCGCCATGAGGGGTCATGCAATGTTTATTCCTGTATAACACACAATGCAATGTTATGATATGTGTCTGGTGTATGATATTGTAAAGAGAAAACAACTATAAAAAGTGCAAAACGATGTTTTATATATTTTGATATTTGGTCTGCAAGTTTAATGTTTAATTTATGTTATATCATGTTAGAATGTGATGTGAGTGTGAAGTAAATTGTGTTTCTGTGTAGTTGTAAAAAATGAAATTCATTTTTTTAGGGGCCATTTAGTGAAAGGAAATGCTTATCTTTCAGTTGAGTCTTACCTCCTATAATGTATTCATTCCTCTGCCAGAGCAGAGTAAATATTTTGCATTTTATGCAGATGAGTATCTGTGAGTCTCAATGGGTAATGCAAATTATGTGTGTTGATGTTTACTGAGCTATGTCCAGTATAAATGCGTTTGCGGTGCACGTGGCTCGCACTTCCTCCTCAGTTAGACCTCTGGAGTGCGCCTCTGCACATACTACTGTATATTACCTGCCGTATCTATTGACCCTCGTGTGCGTGTTCTTTATTTGTTGGTGTTATATATCGGTATTCCGACAACTGCACCTTAACTGATAACTGATGTCAGCTACTGTATTTCTGCTGCTGTATTCCCGAACCCTACGTGCGTATTTGGGAACTTGGATCTTGCAACTGAAATGCCAGTAAATCCAAAGAGGTACAGTAAACTTGTTCTACTTTCTTAAGGGTCTTATTGCATCCCTTGTCTTGCGTGTTTGCGTTGCGTTGCCTTGCGATATTGACAAGGGTGCAGTACAGGCCCATGGCAAAAAATGTAGTGAGATAATGTTTATATTGCTTTGAAGGTTTTGATGTGCCTATATTGCTGAACAAACATTATAAATGCGTTAAATTGTGTGCAATGTCTGTAAGTGTAAAGTGCAATTAGTAAATTCGTGTATATTGTTAATTTGTATTTGTTGAGTAAAGTTATTTGTATTCTATTTTTGTTTGCCAGTTATTATAGAGTTTGAGCAGTTCGAAGTGAGTTGAAGCTCGAAGAAGATGCATAATAAATTGCAAAGTAACTCCCGTCAATGTCTCCACTGGTGTTTCTCGTTGTCTCTCTACTAGGCAGCTATAGTAATTACTCTATCCACCATTACCCTCAGATCATACGGATATATATTTTCGTCTAGCTGCCTGTGGAAGACAACCGTATAGCAATCTTCTCTAGCTGTTTTCCTCGAATTTGACGTCTTTGACTGGTTTACTTGACGCTATTGATGAATCGTGTCACACTAGCTTCATTCCGGTGTATGCTACGGATCGACAGATGCATGCAGACTGTTATTAATTCTGCGAAATACAGTGAAGGAACATCAAGCTCTAGGCAGCTATAATGGCCGCTTCTATAATACTATTATGTAAGAGAAAGGGATTGAAGCATAAAGGGCAAAGCCGGGCTTTCTTTCCCCTGGAGAACAAAAAAAAAAAAAAAAAAAAGGGAAAAATAACGAATAAAAAATAAAGAAACAGAAGAATAAAAATTAACATCAGCATCTTTTAACAATTCACTCGGTGTTTGTCTTATATACATGCGGTAAGTGAAACCTTAAGAAATGTCATGTCTAGTGCTATGGGAGACAATATGGACCAAAATTATCTCCGCGCCACGCCAACTCGTGGATATCGCGGAGCTTCCCCCCCCCCCCCCCTAAAAATATTTTGTCCGATTGAATTTTCTTCTGCTGACACCCATAGATTGAATATTTAAACATGTTTTAATAGAAAACAAAAAAAATCCTGAGGAGAAATGGCACAGTAGTCTTCTTCAAGCTCGGGAAAACCAAATGAAAAGGTGTTAAATGAAAAGGTGTAATAGTTTTAGAGACCCCACTCCCTGCATCACAAACATTCTTGGCTTCAGAATAAGGCAGTTAACACAGGAAAAGGCGACGTTTGGAACAGTATATACTAGCTGGAGCTAAAATGAAAATCAGTTTTGTTTTTGCTTTGTTTTACGTGCATAAAATGTTTTATAATTCTAATATTACATTAACAGCAATAATATTTGGCCAAAAAGAAATAATAAACAAAATAAATATAAATAAAAACAACCATTTTTATTAGACTCTGCTAAAACCTCTTCTGTGCGATTTCGAATGAATTTTCAGTGTGTCGCACGATCTGTTTCCAAAAGTTCGTGAAATTTTTGCAAACACATGGATGATGGAATTTTAAATTTGTTCTTGCGCACAGGTACTAATATCATGAATTCGAATGTGAAAGTCTAACTGAGTGTGTCGGTTGAATACTACCAGAGCGATGAGCTCAAGATGAGTGATATCAGAAATTTTACATTATTTGCCGAGTAAAAGTGTGGGCCCTTTGTCCAGATTTACATGGTCCTTCTTCAAGAACGATAATCAAAAAAAAAAGTAACGGTTTGATACAATATTTAAACGTGTTTTTCCTTAAAGTTACACCTTTCGTGTGTGGATTAACACAAAAGTCTGCAATAGCGACACGTTGGATCAACGATTCATGTCCTACATTTCAAAACTCAAATTGATGCCGTTTATTTCGCGAGAAGTGGCTACCCAATTTCAATGAAAGTATTAAATTATCCACGCTGAGACTGAGGTTTAATGTTACTTTAGCCAATGAGTCATTTAGAACTCCCGCTATAACAATTGAACCATTTGTTGTCGTTATTTTTATTGAAATGAAGCAAATTGTATCAAGAATTGCCGTTAGGACCTCTTAATTTGCCTACACTGTTCGAATGGTCATTTCAAGTTCTCTTATAATTTGTGGAAAACAATGTTTATGGGTTATTGTTATAAAGCCAATGAAAATTCCCAAAAAGGAAGCTTAAAGAAAAATTATGTCCATTAGTGGGAATTCCGCGCCCATCCATATAGGAAGCCCCGTCGCTATCAAGAATGACAATGGTTATAAAAGGCAAAGAGAAAGGGAAATACCGACGAGTCCAGTAAATAGAAAGTTTATTAACGCCATGAAGGGTAAAAGGATAAATAATCAAGGACAACTTTTCAAACGGACTTGTCTAGGGAAAAGGGGAGATATCTGCTTAGTCTTGGTAGTATTGCTGTGAATCTTGGAGACGAAATACATGGAGGTGTTATCTTAGTTGTTGTTTTAGTAAATTTTTCAGCTAACGTACTGCTATACCCAGTATAGTTTAGCTGTTGCTACCGGGATTTGCAATACCCTCCTTTTATTACAGTGGTTGTTGAGTAAAAGTGCACTTTATTCAAGCTTTTACATAAGGTGTATTTTATGTGAGTACTTGAACATTGCCCACGGCCATTAAAAATTGACATTCTTATCGCTTATCTGAACAACATGTAAATTTCGTTATTTGTTTAAAAAATGCATTTACCGATACTTTACTTGCTCATAATTTCACCTTGGTAGACTTTTCCGAGCTTTGGTGTTGACAAATAAGAAATTTGCCATATGTGACACCAGATCGTCAAGTGACACCGGTAACTGCGGTGCTATTTTTATACGTTTTCTTTCAAGAATATCTAAATTTTCCCCAATATAAGCCCGAGACCTTCATCAGACCTTCATGAATGTCATCAGAGAGCCTCAATTCCTTGACGTTCGATAAAGTAGAAACAACGATCTTTGGTCGCCGTTTAATCTCAGATTTGTCAATGGGAAATACACATTATTCACTGGTCGCCCAAATCTTCAAATTTCTTTACAGGACATCCGAATACAAACTTTTCTGCAAACACAAGCTTCATATTTTCTATACTTCAGAAAGTGCAAAAACTTCAGAGCGATGTGCTCGTCGCAAAGGACGTGACTAGCACGGTGGTGTTTTCACTAAAAACTCGTACAAATGTGATGCTTGACCCCCCTCCTGGAAAAAAGTGTCTAGCTACATCACTGTACACACTTTATCAAGGCAACAGAAAAAAACCCACATGCCCGCCTTTGAAAACCTATTCGAAGCCCATAAATTGCGCGCATAACAAAATATCGTTTACACAAGGCCACAATGGGTAAAATAATTTAAATGTAATATAAATATTAAACAGATATCATTAGTTATTATTCACTTTCAAGAAGCACGTCAAAGCTGTAAATGCAAACACAGATGTAAAAACTGAAACTAAAATTAGATCTCATGAAATGAAAAATAACTATCGATTGTTTACACTACACATCTCTAGGTAAGAAGGTTAAACTTCTTAAAGAGGAGCTCAAGTCAAAAAATGCAAAATATGTATTAATTAAAAAGCATGAAAAATTAATCCCAACGAACTATCCCGCATCTCCATTGGAGATTCTTGAGCCGAGATATGAGATGTTGAAATCTATTCACTGAAAACAAGTAAGTCCATTGCGCAATAATTTTAAAGTTTCTTGCTACGCACAACTCACATTACTTGCTTTTTTCACTTTAAAATTAAATATGTTTGCATGACCTTGTTCACTTTCTGTTTGCTTGCGTAGCATATTGCATAGAGATAGCCTAAATAGTTACACCACCCTAGTAGAGTAAGAGCGCTATCGCACTTTAATGTAAGGTGCAGTAACTATCAAAAAAAGAAAAAGAAAAAAAAAAAGAAATACAAAGAGTGTAATTTGCGTAGTGCATCAATGACATCGCTAATGGGTTGCGCAATAGGACTTTGCCATTTTAATATGGGTAAATAAACTTCAACTTTTAAATCTTGTCTTAAGAATTTCTTATGAAGATGAAATTTAAAACTGTCGTTTTCTTGCTGTTTAATGTATATTTTAATCCATTTTTACATGAAATGAGGTACACTTAACTAGGACCCGATAGGCATAGGTGATGCATTGAAGCTATTTCCTACTAAGATGTGGAAGGTACTACTTTAAAAGTAATTAATGACAAATTGTTGAACACTGAGCCTTCGAGAGATGGTGCCATCATGTCCCTTCTAAAAGACACTGTGCAAATGATAGTGGTGGCACAAAAGTTAGACCGCCAGTTTATGATGTCATGGAAGAATAACCCATATTAATTCAGTTGAACGTCATTCTAGTTTTTAATGTCACAATGGATATAAACATGATCGGGGGTATTCGTGCTACATTACCAAAAGTAATAAATATTCAGTACTTCCTTCAAAAAACCAAATTTCACCTTGAACGATACTTCGAAAATGAATTTTAACTTTGAACTTTTTATCAAGTTTACTGGCACCATATAAAACGTTTGTGTTGCTGTGTCGTTTCATCTTACTACGTCACTGACCACTTCAAAAGACAATATACATTGCCTAACGGGTGATTCACACAATTGGCCAAACCTTAGGTATGGTTTTTTGGGCAAAAGCAGTCATCCATCTCTCTTCCAAACAAGAACAAAATCTCCAAAATTTCGCCCTATTGCTTTTCTAAACACTTCCGGACATGTATTTCGGATTATATTTGAAGGTAAATAATTTTAAATTATACAAATGAGTGATAAGTGTAATATCATCGGATACTAGACATTCAAAAAGAGCTAGGAGTAAATGATAATTTTCACGTAAATTGTTGTAGGCTACATTTGATAATTTCATACAATTTGTATGTGAAATACGACTCTCGTATACAATAACATATCTCTAATACATCTTCTTCTCCTTCTTCTTCTTTTTCTTCTTCTTCTTTTTCTTCTCCTTTTTCTTCTTCTTCTTTTTCTTCTTCTTCTTCTTCTTCTTTTTCTTCTTCTTCTTTTTCTTCTTCTTTTTCTTCTTCTTCTTCTTCTTCTTCTTCTTCTTCTTCTCCTCTTCTTCTCCTCTTCTTCTTCTTCTTCTTCTTTTCTTCTTCTTCTTCTTCTTCTTCTTCTTCTTCTTCTTCTTCTTCTTCTTCTTCTTCTTCTTCTTCTTCTTCTTCTTCTTCTTCTTCTTCTTCTTCTTCTTCTTCTTCTTCCTCTTCTTCTTCTTCTTCTTCTTCTTCTTCTTCTTCTTCTTCTCCTCCCTCTTCTTCTTCTTCTTCTTCTTCTTCTCCTCCCTCTTCTTCTTCTTCTTCTTCTTCTCCCTCTTCTTCTTCTTCTTCTTCTTCTTCTTCTTCTTCTTCTTCTTCTTCTTATTGGAACAGTTACACTTTCGACTAATCCTCATATAGAAAGATGTGCAGCAATTGGTTATCCAATATGTCATTCCATTGAAGTTGATTAGAAACCGTACACGGTGGTTTGCCAAACACCAAATACAAAACCAGATGTGACTTTTGTGTGGTCGACAATGTCATCAATTGCCGAATACAGTGTTTATTCCAAAAACGTAATGAACACAACGACGGAACTCTTTACTTCGTTTTCTGTATACAAGTATGACAGCTCCCCGATCTCGTTAACATTTGTGTAGTTACAGAAACAGGAGGCGAAATATTTCCTTAAAAGATTCCCCGAGCTCTGAAAAATATATCCTTTGTGGCATCAGGTCATCAAGTACTTCCCGCGAAGTAAAGGAACGTTTCTTCGATCTCGCTGGATTACCTAACATGCATTGCTACAGGACTCGCAGTAAATGCATCGAAGAAGAAGGTACTAAAGAAGATGCACCAAATAGCGATCACATACGAATTAAACACGGATCGACTTTCCCATTAAAATGTGCTGCTGAAAACTTTGAATTGCAAAAATGGAGTTACACGGACCAGGAAGAAAACAGTGAAGAGTTGAGAAGCGTGTATCCTGGTGATGATGGTGGAGCTTGCGTGTCGAACACACGATATAAAGTTAACCGGGAGGGACTTCTTACCATATCTGATACTTCCTACAGGGACGAAGGTGTATACCAATGTACATAAAGCACCGGAAACAAGAGTGGGCGGAGCGTAATCAGTATCGACGTTATCAGTTAGTTGAATCTGTTTTAATCTGAAATTGACTTTGAGGATCAGTCCTGACAAGTTAGACAGTTTACTTCATGATTACTTGGAAGCTAAAGGTTCAAACCAAATGTCGTTTAGGGAGCACATGCACAAATCATATCTTATCATACAAAAATTGCTGGTGTAAACTTTGTTTAAATGTAAAAGTTAATAACACGGTATAGGGAACAGTATCTAGCAGTTTTAATCATGATGTATACGAATGAGACTTGCATTCAAATTAAATCTCCAGCACCACTTAAAAAATGAGGTATAGCTTTAAAGTCGCGCAAAGTGCGTTATCTTTCCCTTACTCCACGGCATTTGGCGCAGGACGACGTTATGACATAGTGGGTTTCGTATTTGCCCGAGGCAAAAGAAAAAAAAAGGCCTCCAACCGCCACTTTGAAAACCAACCACATAAGAGTAAAAGTAGTATCACACTTTGTTGTCGAGTGCTGTAACTTTTAGAATAACAAAGAAATACAAAGATGATAATTGGAGTAGCGCAACATTGACATCACAAATTATCGGCCATATATTATTTAAAGCTCAGTGAATAAAGTTTAACATTTAAGGAATGTCTTATAAAAATGGGTGTTGGAGTTTTGGAGTGCCTTTTTAATGCTATTTAATATATTTGTTCTTTATTTTGTGACTTTAGGTACACTCTACCGAGACAAGGGGGTAGAGGAAGGTTGAGGAAACAGTTTGAAGGGTTTTATTTACATTCACAGTTTACATGTGAACAAAATTAAGTATGCACTAGCAGGAAAAAAAACGTATAAAAATGGGAAAAAGAAAATGAAAGTAGTAGTATCTTAGGCACTGCAACACTGTTTAATATGCTCCTTTAAGATTTTACAAATGTACCTTTTTTAATTTAATTTCTTTAAATAAATAGAGCGATGAAAAGCTTGTGTAAAAAATATTTCTTGTCTGATAGCGGTGGTAATCCATATTAAAAGTGACTTTCAAAAACTGTGGAAAAGATAACGTTACCATCCTTATACATAATATCAAAACCTAAAAACCGTAAACATAACAAAATAAAGCCTTAATATTTAAGAAAAGCCTTTTAATTGTAGCACAGTAGTGGTAGTTTGTTCCAAGCCTAATATAACCATGATTTACTTTTCGCCGATAGAGGTGAAAAATCACACGCTTGGTTTAACAGATATTTAAAGATAATTATTTTGTATAATACTCTGAACCTGTTCTAGTTAGAAGTTAAATTTGCTTTGATAACTTTTGTAGCTACGGGTTAACTTCCATTTACTTTATTTGAAGCAGTGAACAGGAATTACGAAGTAAAACATAATCGGAAGATTACTCGTCATAATAATTCAGCTGTCAGCACTTCAACAGTGTCACCTCTAGCAGGCAAAGTTCTTTTCGAAAAGAATTCTCAGAGGAACAGAGATTTTTTTTAGGGGAACAAGATGCCTTCGTAGCCAGTGTATTGAATTCATTATATAACCACATTGATTTTCAATTTAACCTAAACTATACATTTCGTCTTTTTGGGGGGGGGGGGGCATTTTGTCTAAGTGACTTTAAACACAAAGTGTTAATATTATGTCTAATGCATGGATATCAATAGCATATTCTAAAAACGGTTCATAATGTTTCTTCGCATAAAGTACAGAGAATTATAATTCTTTTGCGAGAAATGGTCATGAAGTTTCCATAGCATTAGTTTGAATTATGGTTGTGTTATCAATAAGGTGAAATAGCTTCTCTAAAAATCCTTAATCTGTAAATATCCATTAAGAAAAACAAACAACGGGAAGTTTACACAGTATCTCCTCATGATTTCGTTTCTCCATACGTAATGTCTAGTCTGTGTTAAGGTCATACGGCCGAACCTTTGCGATAAAATTGTGTACAATGAATGAAGGTATGAACAACATGTTCCAGCGTTTAAATTTCAAGAGAAAACGAATGGTTTACCACACTTTGCCAGGTATCCAGTTCTACATCTGAAAGGAATGATGACAGGGAAGGGAAGGTATTTTTAAAAAGTTTAAGTTATCACGTGCCAGTATGAAAGTCGAAAAAACCTAGGACATTATCATCGGACAGTCTCTACCGATATTTGTATAGAATCGGAAATCAAGAATGTATGGATCATTTTTATTACTCTGAAGGGAACCATGTAACGTTAAAACTTTAATATAGTGAAATACATTTGTGTTGTAAACCGTTCCGTATGTACATTCGCTATCAGTCCGAAAAACAAAGAGATTATCAGAAGGAAAACTACACATTGAGCATTTTAGAAGAGTCTGTAATGTAAATGTATAACAAGGGAAAAACATTTAAATTCCAATTGAAGCTTATCTCAGAAGTCAGGCGAAACCATGTCATCCTCCAAATGTAGTATCGACATGAAACTGCAACATTTGGCCCTTAATATTTTAAAATCAGTGAATTCCTAAAGTAACAATTTTAGCCTCAATTATTTTATAAGTTTTGATCCTTAGAGCTATTTTCAAACATTTTGCTAAAGGGTTTTCTGTACCCTTATATTTTAAATTTCATAGCATGGTAGATACATTTCATCTGAGAGTGCCGGGTTGTATATCTCTTTATATAAAAGTAAATGTGTTTTTGTCACTTGTTAACAGTAGTCCCCGTCTCAAAAGGAATCATTATTGATGGGTGAAAAGACAGCAGCAGATGCCAAAAGAACATGGATGTGAAAGGAACCTTACTAAGTTCAATATAAGGAGCTCGACCACGGGTTGAAATAATGTGTTAGGTTGGGAAGAAACCTGACTCAGTGGCATTCATCTTCAACGAACGTACCGCAATCAAAGAAAACCTTGAGGAAGGGACATTCGACACTCACTATACCATCGAGTACAAGATTCACGAGTGCAGCAAACCCGTTAAGGCAGTGCTACGTTTCTCATGGTTCTTTTCATAACGACATAAATGCCGCAAATGTTTACCTTAAAACAGATATAGTGTCTCACAAATACGCTTCTAAAAAGACAACATTACGAAAAACCTTAGTGTTTTTTTGGAAAACAGATACTGTAGTGAAATAATGTTTATTTTAATCGCCAGTACTTTCTTGTTTTGTTACTATACATTATCACAACATGTGCCACATAACAATGTCCAGATATACTTATATATTCGGCTTTAAAAAGCTTCTGAAGAAATTTATATGTTTTTCTTCTTCTTAAGAGATTGATAATAAGACCTATCATGTTTTTTTTTTTTTTTGCAGATTTCAGTGCATGCCGTAATGGAAATTCAGGACTTATAGTGGCCCTGGTCATTGACATTTGTGTAACAATAGTTTCTGTCGTCGTGACAAATTTATTTTCTTGCAAAAAAAAGGGTATGAAATGTACAACTGCTAATTTTGCATGATGATTTCAACAACTGTAGAAGTCTTACAGTAGTATACAGCTTCCTGAAATCGAGATTGAGAAATTGAGATAAGTTTCCAGTTTTATTGAGCTTATTGAGACCTGCACTGTTTACATACAAATGTGGTATGATGATAGCAACTCACTGGTTTAAGGATTATTTTTGTGGAGGGTTGGGGGAGAAAGTATAAGGGGAGCTAAGTGCAAATTATGGGGTATTTTCTCAGCACGCTTGTATGATGTATACACAGCATGTCCTTACCACTACTAGCCTCTGCAATATTTTTGTGTACTTGGATTTTTTGTGTGTTTGTGGGTTGGGTGATGGAAAAGAATCTGGCAAGTGTTGCACAAAAGTTACAAGTGGAGAGACACTTTATACAATTACCAGCTGTAACTGAGCATCATTCTGAGTTTCTGATATGCGTCTGGGTGATCACTTCGGATTAGCAACAATCCCATCATCACAGGTAAGTTAATTGGAGGATTACAACTACTGCAATGCATAGCACATGCAGCCTGGTTACAAATCATTGCAGGTAAGTACCTGTAGAACTTGCATTACTACAGTCTAGTTCTACATTCCATAACCTCTTGAGTGTAAACTCAGCCAAAGCCTTGGCAAGCTTATGCATATGGTTTCAGGGACAACTTAGTTTTTTAAGGGATAGGGGGTGGGGGTGGGTAGAGACCTAGGGCTCCATTAAACTGCAACCAGGCAGGCCATGCAGATAGAGTGTTTAATGTAAGTGATGTAAGGTTACAGGTGGGATTTAAAATTATGAATTGCTTCTCTGAGACAAGATATTATTGTCCTTCATGGTCCTGGGAAGGTAAAGGCCTACCTTCAGGCCTCGATTTTCAGAAAAATTGTGGTTTTCCTTGGGCAACCAATTCCATATTTTTAGTTGTCCTAAAGAAAATTTGGCTGTCCAAAACATTTTGTGTCCAAAACATCTTTTGACCAATTACAGCACAAAACAGTAATTGCGTTTACTTATAATTGGTCTGGAAGAATGAAAAGATAAAATTTTTGCAAGACAAAGGCACTTGAAGTGTGAAACTATGATGGAAAATTTTGCAACGAGTTGATCAGTCAGCATATATTGCATATACTTCTTCATTCAGATAAAAGCAAGCTGCTGGAATATAATTCTTTGTGAGAGAAGACAACCAACTTCCACCTTTTGGTTGTCCCTATGGAATTTTAGTTGTCCCGGACAATCGGACAACCAAGAAAATCGAGCCGTGCCTCCTACATGATACATAATCTGACAGATTTGCAAAATAGCCATGTTACTCTCTCTCTCTTCCTCTCTGAACTTGGATCACTGTTTTAGTAGGCTATGCATGTCTTGTCTTATGCTGCTTATTGTTTGAGACTGGCAACAATCAGTAAAAGGAGGAATAAAATTATCAGATTCAAATTAAACACATGTTTATATTGAATTAAGTGTCATACCTAGTTAGTGCTTCTGGCTGTATGAAAGAATCACTGTGGTCAATACTCTACAAGATGGCTGGCTATTTCTATTTTATCACACAGGGTATATTGTTCCCGTGTCTCATTAGTCCCACTTTCATATATTCCATCTCGTTTTGGTCCCCTGTCTCAAAAGTCCCATGTCTCACTCACTGCTCCCCAACCAATCAACTCATTGGGATTATAGGGGTTTGGGTTACAGATATGGTTATTGGGCATGCACCTAAAAATATGAGGGGAGCGATGGCACGGGGAACCAATGCATATCACAGGTAACAAAACTATATTAGATAAACAAGGCCACCATGTGGGTAGCTCACAGGGGATATTAATTGGGCAGCTGACCCATATATTCTCCCCACGTATCAGCTGTTTGCCCCAGAGCTCTCTCATATCAGTGAAGTGGGCTATCATATAAAGGTCACTTATTAATCCCAGGTGAAATTGGCCCACATGAAAAGAGTTAACGCCCACTGGTGCAGCTGCAGAGGAGCCTACCCGAGCATGCATTATTTGTCCCCCTTCCCAAGATTTTGGCCTGTGTCCCTCCCCAACTTAGGTCAGTTAAGAATTGAGTATACACAGAAAAAATAAATAATATACCTCTCCAGATCTAATTTTTCATACTGAGATATATCCTTGCAAGCTTTTGGGTTTACGCCCCTTGGACATGCCTAGGCCTACTCCAGCCTGAATGGGAATGAACGCTTTGGGATCTGCAATCTGTTTGGAGCTGCGTCCAAAATTTTTGCCCCCAATATTATCTTGTGCCCTTTATTTGTCCCCACCCCATCCAGTTTTGACAGTCTGGCACCACCGCTGCCAGTGCATGGCGTAGCCACTGGGGGGGTCAGAACCTTGCAATGCAAAAACACCTAAAATTGCGGTTTTTGTCTCCCTATTCTTCCCTCATTTAGTGCCCCATGAAACCAACCCTCCCCGATGTCACAATCCTGGCTATGAGCCTGACTACTACTACAGTAGTATCAAGGATGGGGACCATTGACGGGGAAGTAAAGAGATGAGAAAGACATACCCCTTAGGTTTGACAGCAAAACTATCCTTCATCCAGGAAATAACGGCATATTCTTCTCCTACCCATTTGACTTATCTGTCTGTAATCTCGTAATCTCAGTTGAGTACTTTTTTTGGTTCAGACGGTTTCGTTCATTGCAATACTGTTCATTTTTTGTGGCCTACAATCTGACAATAACAGTACAATGATTAGTGTCTGTAATCAATTCGCATAACTGCTTAAAGTACCAATTCAATGTGCTACGTCGCTTTAAACTCCGATTTCGTGCCCGCATGATAGATCGAATTGTCACATACATTGTAGCACTTATTTTACATCATGCGAATTTCCCATTATAGAAGTATTCCACTATGGTACGGGCTCAAAAACATTTCGTTTTCTGCTTCGCCTCAATGGAAGACGATACTACTTTTCAAGGTTATAAAGAACGATCGTATTTTCGTTTTACCACGAGAGATATCAATGTAATTACTCCTTATACGCTTAAATATTTAAGAAAGGATTTTTTAAGATATGTTTAAATATTTAATTATTATGGGTATGATCAGGGTCTTTAATATTATTCACTCACGTTTCTATACAAACCTTCCATTGGGCGATACTAAAGTTTGTGTTTGAGAATGCTGATTGGTTGGTAGTGCTGATACAGTTTAAAGATGAATAATAACTAGCCTCATTAGTATGAAGTCATGGAAACCAATTGTCCCAAGTCTCTCGTTGAGAAACGATAGAAGTAATATACTGATAGAGGGCGTATTAGATAAAAAGAAAATACGATGTTCTGTACTATGCTGCAGTAGGGGAATTTTGAAGAAAAAGTTGTCCACTCCCCGCGGAACAATCACGAAAGACTTGGCCGAGTCTACATTTTCAGTGGCTTCGATCAGTACTGGCCTGCAAGTACAAACTGTCTAGTTACCATACTAGACAAGCCTACCAGCTACATGCCCTATTCGTTGATAGAGAGGCTTGTCACAAAAGTCTCAAGTATAGATCCATTATCGCATGAAACACACCTTCCCGGAATAATCATCATAGCCCGTCAGTTGAGTCTTTGGGAAAAGGTTTATCAAAATATATTTCTTAATATTCCTCGGGCACGGTAGGTTAGTGGGTGGGGAGTGTAGGGGAGGGGGTACAGGGGGACTTTTATCGATCTTCTGTTTATATTGTATCTGTTCTCTTTGGGAGCGATTGTGCTTCTTAAGCCAAGAAGTGTTTTACGACTACTTCCATTCATAACAATTGCTTTTACGAACTTCCGTAAATGTGGTTACCCATTATCTTATCTTGTTCATTTACTGTTGTGATAAAACAAATAAATGAAATAAATAGTATTAGCTCAAAAACTGACTCAACTCCAAATTTTGCAAAACAACGGACTCGAGGACATTCTTGAAAATCTGGAACAAAATAGAAAAAGACCATCATAGGCAATCAGTTGGCCACTTAGTGATTTCAGCTAATGAAAGATCGGGGCTCGTTATATTTTCTGGCACCATAATTTCTGCAGTTTTTATTTATCCAACCAACAAAATGGCCGAATTTTTACATAACGTACATATGCCGATACCACATTTTACGTAACAACACTGTGTCTTTATGTACTTGACAAATAAAAGAGACGTTCGGAATATCCTTCACCTTTATGGAGAAAGGAATCACTCAAAAAAACATTTCCTGACAAAGAAAAAAAAAACGATTTAATACCTTTTTTAAATAACCGAACTTAAATTAATCAAGTTTTGCACAGATAAAGGATCTCAACTCGGGAAGTGCAGAATGCACTTACCTCAGACACAGTAACAAGTCAACAACATGTAGATATACGCATGTTATGGTCATGTCATGTGTTATATTCCTTTGAAATGACAGACGACATGTTCGTTTTGAAAGAATGTCAGCGTCAACCCTGATTAAGATTGAAGATAAAACCCTCAAGCTTTGACCCGGTATTATAGCAACAGTTTATGATGGCATGTTGATGGTAACATAAACAAACCGTTACCCAAGCAAACCGCTGTGTCTTGTATATGTACGCCCTGTTGTATTAAGTAGCACTAAGTTGCAGTTTGTTTTTTGTTAGCATTGAAGTAAGACTTTTGGAAATGACACTTGAAGCGTTGCTGACTGTAGCGCTATCGTTACAGGTTAAAGCAGGCAAGAAGAGCACTCACACAAACTTTCTGAGAGCTTCCACTTTTGACAAATGTTGGATTATTTTGATTTAATTGGATTAGGACCGTGAAGTGCACTCTTAATTTTCAGTTTCCTTCCCAGTGTTTCTCACTTTAAAGCATAGGGCACTGCAATTATCTCATTGGTCATGGGTTATGTGGCCAGGACTGAGGAGAACTCTGATTATGAAAGTTTACTGGTGGTTACTCTATTATCACACTTGACACTTTTTTTCTCGAACAATCGCTTTCTCAATGGCTTTAACCACCGCATTTAATGGCTTAGAACAAAGCGGGGAAGTTGAACATCCATCTTGGATTGACTGAAGAAATCTTAGCTACAGTGTGTATACTGCAGTGTGCATAATTGATCAGGATATTTGCCTCCAGTCGATAATTTTTGAACGATTTGTGCTAATAAAACCCTTTGCAAAGCAATCGAGAACAGTCTCAATGCGCTTCAGACATGCTGTGCTGCCAATGATGTTTGCATTTTTTTTTTTTATTAATGAGGTCATGACCATTATTCCAAAAAATAAGGGATGGCCATTTGTACTAGGAGAACTATTCAGGGGTTGTATAACAAAATTTAACGCGTCAGAGAAAAACTGACTTATATAAGACGTTGTCAATTTGTTTTTCAATTATTTAAAAAATTTTGCAATGTTTTACTCTCACTTGATACCAAACTTGACAAAACTGTTATTGATATGTAACACGTGGGTTCCTTTGTGTGATTCTTATACATTCAATTGGGCATTCTTTCAAGATAGAACATGATCACATGACGTCATCCTGGATTGACTGAAACAAGCTTAGCTACAGTGTGTATACTATCATGTGCATAATTGAACAGGGTATTTGCTTCCAGTCGATAATTTTTGACCAAGCTGTGCTAGTATAACACGCAAGTAAGCGAGAACAGTCTCATTTCCCTTCAGACTTGCTATGCTGCCAATGATTTTTTTTTTTCATTTTTTTTGATTATTCCTAAAAATAACGGATGGTCAAGTGTACTTTGAGAGCTAATCAGGGATTGTAAAATAGAATTTAACGCGTCACGGACATACTTATCCATATAACTCCTTGTCAATTTGTTTTTAAATTATTTACAAAAGTTTTTGCATGTTTAATTCTCACTCTCACACATGACAAAATTGTCATTCATATGTAACACGTGGGTTCCTTTGTGTGTTTCTGATACATTCAATTGGGTTTTCGTACAAAATAAAACGTGATCAAATCACCTGATCAAGAACTCGATTTTTGGTTGAAATTCGTCATTTGCAACACCACTCGTGATTTTTATGAACAGCTCTGATTTCAGTTTGGTCTTTCCAGGAGAGACTAATTTTATTCTTGTTCACATCTACTACTGAATCTGAGCGTCTGCTATTTATATTCAGTTTTTAATGAAATGTCTGGTGACAATCTTGATCATCAAAAACAGGAGAAAAACCCCTGTTACCATCAACACTCATCAAAGTGGTTACATGGCTATTTCTTATTTGCACGTGGAATATACCGCAAATGTAGTCCCAAAAGAATCGAACTTACACATTTGCGTACACGAGCGAGTGGTATGGACCCCTTATACGGTGCTCGTTTTATGTCTGCATTGGTTTGTTGTGTTGTATATCCTTACATTAATGCATTCTTATTGGTTGAGGTGTTCGGTGAGGAGAAATAAAATGCAACCCATCATTATGAAGTTTTATCTTTGTTGACGTTATTTTACATCAATGGAACAAATTGTATCAGAAATTGTCGTTTGGGAATTTTTAATTTGCCTGTTCTGTTCTGTTCGAATGGACTTTCAAGTTCTTCTTATAGTTTGTGGAAGATAATGTAGGGTACTATTGATTTAAACCCAAATTACAAATCCTACAAAGGGTGCTTAGAAATTCGTTCCATTAATGCAAATTCCTCTATCAATCCATACCGAAAGCCTCATCACTATCGAGAAGGACACTGATATAAAAGGCAAAGAGAAAACAGAAATACTGACGAGTCGAATTCATAGGATGTTTATTAATGCCACGAAGAGTAAAACGCCTTTAAAAGTCTAGGGCAATTTTTCGAACGGATGTTTTTTAGGGAATAAGAAGGACATCTTTGCTTGCCGTGAATCCTGCAGTAGACAAAAATAAATAAAGGTGTTATCTTAGTTCTTGTTTTAGTATAGGTTTTTAGCTTACGTGTTGCTCTATCAAGTAGAGTGCAGCTGTTATTACACTTTACTCAAGCTTTTAAATAAGGTACAGTTTATGTGAGCACTTGAACATTGCCCATAGCCATTAAAAATTAACATTCTTATCGCTTTTCTGCACTACACGCTAGGCTCTTTGGCTTACATTAACTAGCAGCTAGTTTGTATATTTGTGTTCATTCATTGACGTGTACTGAACATCCACAGGATAGTAACATATTAAGTAGCAAGGACGCATTTCAAAAAGTAAATTTGAAATCTCGTTGGATTTTCGTGGAGGGAGATTTTCTTTCGATTAAAACTCGATATCTCCGACGTTTGGTAAGCAGCATCGCGTCTATCTTTTTCTCGTTTTTTACGTTATTCGCAACTGCCCCAAAACAAAACAAGATTTTAAAGTTAAGAAGAGCATTTGACCACGTAATAATGACAATGTTATCAATGTGTACATGCGTTGTCAATTTGTTGCATTGAAAAAAATACAAATATTTTGCACCATTTTACTTTGTATTTCGTCTGAAATCTTTTTTAAGTACTGCCCATTTTTGTGTTTTTCCTTGAATTTTATACATAAATTGAGGATATTTTGTATATTTTGGAATTAACGATCGCTTTTTCGTTTGTTTAGGTTATGTGGTAAGCTTATTCGACTTCATGATGCATGGCAGCATTAGAAAAGCGTCATAAAGTAATCAAGATATGACTAACTATGGGTATAAGGCCTCATGTGGGCGAAGGGTTGTATAATATACCCGCGTTATCCCCCCCCTTGTATTAAGAGGGGACGAAATGGGACGACTTGAATGGCATTTGAACTGTATGGCACTATATTACATGTGTGCGTTGGTTTGTCGTTAAATCTTATCTGAGTGACCGACTGACCGACTGACCGTCTGACTGACTGACTGAAAGACAGACTGACCGACTGACTGACTGACAGACTGACTGACAGACTGACTGTCAGTACATCGAAGCTGACTGACTGACTGACTGAATGAATGAAAGAATGACTACCTGAATGATTGACTGGCTGACTGACTGACTGACAGACAGACTGACTGACTGACTGACTGATCGACTGACTGACTGACTGGCTGACTGACTGACTGACTGACTGACTGAATGAATGAATGAATGAATGAATGAATGAATGACTGAATGACTGAATGACTGAATGACTGACTGACTGACTTCACTGACTGACTGACTGACCAAATGAGTGACTGACTGACTAAGTGTAGGTCTGAGATTAAGATTCAAAATGATTTGAACACAGGGACCAGAAAGTCCTGGTACATTGTATTGCAATAAAAACACGCCTCTATTATATGCTTCAGGATATTTGAATTGGAAAAGAAGACTACCTTGATCCAAGGGAAACGCATCGTATGAGAAGTCAACTGATAGATTAAATGCCAGGTCAAAACAAAAACGAAAACAGGCGGACGATATACTCGAGCATTAGGGAATATCTGAGCCTTTTAGAAGTTCTTGTGTTCTGAACCGCGTTTTACCTTTGAAACAAATTTTCCAAATAGGGATCAGAGATCAAGGAAGAATAAGATGCTTGAACTGTGATGTAAAAAAGAAATTGGCGTGATCTTTTATGGAAACAAATCAACTGGGGAGATGAATTGTGAAGAGGAAAATTAAACGCAGTATGGTCTTGGTATACCTATAACCTTTGCGGGAAGTAATTGTTAGTGTCCATGCCGTGTCAGGTCAAGTATAAGGTGTTTATTACTAAAAGGTATGTTTCAATAACGACAGTTAGCACTATTCGTTTTTAGCTATTTATTTTCCAGACAAACACGTCGTAAAATGATATCTTACCACTGAAAGCGTGTTCATTTATGAGACCATTTTCAGAGAAGTTAAATTACACAGACGTCTGCTAGATGAGAGACTTCAATCTAGAATAAGAGATGCACCTCTTTCTTCTGTCTGTAGATTATTTATAATTTAGTGCCAATCAAAAGGATAACGGAAGCATTTTAATGTTTATATATCAACAGTCATACATCGGGGTGCATCTGTTAACAGTATCACCAGGGGGCAACAGCCCTTCCTTTCGTTCTGTGACTTTCCCGCACTAGCTTGAAGCGGGCTTGTGATGAGTTCATGTTTTTTTTTTTTTTTATTACACATGGCTTCCAACTATCAGAACCTTTGCATAAGCCCTTTGCAAACTATCACACTTGTGATTATGGTTACTTGTTGAGTACACCAGGTATTTAAATTGACATTGACCTTATTCCGTTGAAGTAATCACCACACTTTCAAGACTATGTTTTGAAAATGAAAATAAAAGTTTTAAAATGTTGCCATTCATGACACCAGTCGAGTACAGTGTGCTTTAGAACACTTTCCTGTCATGAAATTCCTATTTCATTCCCTAAAGCAGTAGTGTTTGCTCATACCTTCAGTTTGTTTAACTTATCCGATCTCTGAAAGTGACAAATCGGAAATTTTCCAAATGTAACAACAGAACATCAAGTGAAACTTTTAACTACAGTTTTATTTTCATAAATTTTCTTTCAAATATTTTCCGAATTATCCCACTATAAGCTTGCCACCTTGAAATTTTGTCAGACAGCCTCAACTCGTAGGCGTTGGATAACTGTAAAGTTGCTTATAGGAAAAGCATTTTCTTCACTAACCCCCCCCCCCCCTCCATTTTCCTCACAGGAAACCCAAACCCGATTTCTTCTGCAATATAAGCTTCATACTCAATATTTGTTTAAAAAGGGTAAAAATTTCAGTGTCATGTGCGGGCCGCAAACTACGTAGGTCCCTAGTGCACTGGTGTTGATACTTAAAAATTGTCAAATTTTGAGGCTCGCTCCTCCTCTTGAAAAAGACCAAGCTACGTCACTGTAGACATTTAATCAGGGCAACAGAAGAGAAACCCAGATGCCCGCCTTTGAAAATCAATTGGACGCTCGTGATTTTCGTGGATGGCAAAACATTGTAACCACCCACCGTAATGGGTAAAATAATATTAATGTAATATAAAAATTTTCACAGACATCATAACTCATCATTCACTTTCAAAATATACATCGAAGCTGAATGAAATGAAAACGCAGGTGTTAAAACTAAAGTAAGAACTCAGGAAGTGGAAAGAAACGATAAAACGTTTTCACTACACTTCTCTTAATATTTGTAGGAAAGTTCAATTCCTTAAAGTGCAGCTTTAGTAAAAAAATCAGAAATATATATTATTTAATACCACGATAATTTAATTTTACCATTCCAACTCCCATTTTCATTGGAGTATACTTTGAGCCGAGATATAAGATCTTACAAATTGATACACTGAAAACAGGTCAGTCCATTGTGCAATGATTTGTCAGTTTCTTATTTTACAACTCACTTTACCTGTTTTGTTTCCCTTTAAAATAAAACTGATGAATAACCTCGGTCACTTTCTGTTTGCTTGCTTAGCATGTTGCATAGAGAAAACTAAATTAATTACATCACCCCATAAGAGTGAGAGCGCCTTGGAAAAAGGTGCAGTATTTACCAGAAAAAATAAAGAAATACATAGAATGTAATTTGCGTAGTGAAACAAAGGCATCTCAAGTTATTGCGCAATAGGACTTTACCATTTTACTATTATAAATACACTACAACATTTTATATTTCGCCTCAAAACTATCTTATGAAAGCGAAAATGAAACTGTTAGAATTCGTTTTTCTTCCTGTTTAATATGTTTTTTAATCCCTTTTCTTTATTTGAGGTACACTTTATCAGGCTCTCGATAAGTGATTTTCTCTTTGTCATGGAATTATCTTTTTTAAGGAAAGTTTCAACATTTTCAAGGTTTACCTACAAAACGTTAACCGCGGACGAAAAAGAAAATATCGTCATCTTCATTGCGACAGAAAAAGTGTTTTACTTTTAATTAAAAACTTTTCTTCATACTTTAAAATTTGGAATGAAAACTTAATCAGTGATAAATTATTCACAGAACACATGAACATTTTTTCAACATAATAAGCACTCCTGAGTGTTTGAAAGTAATTATACCAAGATTTATGTGTTCATATTTTTGTCCAGGGGACATTTCGAGTATGGAACGTAAAGTCTTTACAGGATTACTTGGGTTGCTGCTTAACATAAGTAAGTATTAAGATGAAACAATTTTTAAAAAATTTACAATGCTGATGTCAAATGTTAACGGAAATTGGTTAATAAATGTTGCTGGTTTTGGAGTAGAATTTTGGGCAAATGGGAAAATTTACACTCATGGCACTTTTATCTAAAAGATAAATCGTTGGAATGTTTGGAAAATAACAAAAGGGTTGGTCTCCTGTTGCACTAATAACACCTGTGCTGCAATATTAAGTTGAAGTGCACAAATATTTTAAAAACGGTGGTCATAATTTTCCTTACCTAAGTTAGGTATAATTTTTGAAACTTTCTTATAGTATCAGCAATGTCAGCGGAACTTTGCAATGAGACTCAAGTTTTTGAACGGGGATCTGTCGGACGTATTACTTGCAAGTTTGTCCCACCATTCCTTTCCGTGCGTTGGTACAAAGAACCGTCCGAAGTCGCAATTGCAATTTTGGAAAGAGGAAAAAAAGTCACTACAGATGGATATGATATTATGGATACTGGTGATTTGGTAATCAGCGATATTAATCTGCATCACGAAGGGAACTATAGAGTGTCTTTGCTAGACGCTAGTGGGACACGAAACATTTATATGGTGGCGGTTATAGTCACAGGTAGAGTCTCTCTAATTTAGATCATTCACATCTCACTGTTTACTTTTTCAGTTTTTCAGTCAACACTTTATACCTTCTCATTCTTATCACATTTTTTTCATTATTTAAACTATCAAGTTTTCGTAGCGTTACGGCTTTGTTTAGGAACCTTGGAAAGGATAGATAATCTGGAATAAACTACTTTCTAACTAAAATAATAATTTAATTTGACCCATCCCACTTCCTAGTAGAATGCGGAAAACAGTATAAGGTTCAACGTTAGAATCGCTTAAAAAGTTTTCTGAAAAATAAATGGCAGGGGAAGCATAGAAGCTAATTTTTCCTCAGATATGGAATGTAATACTTATAGACTTATTTGTGACATATTGTTAAACACTGAGCCTCCTAGAGATGATGCTATCATGTCCCTGGTAAAAGACACTTTGAAGACAATAGTGGTGGTAGGAAAGTTAGACCGTCAGTTCATTATGGCATGGAAGAATAGCCCATTTTAATTCAGTTGTACGTTATTCTAGTTTTTAATGTAAGAATAGATACGAACGTTATCGGGGTTAATTCATAATACGTAACCAAAACTTATAATATTCAGTTCTTTCTTTAAAAGACTAAATTTCACCTTGAACAACACTTCGAAAGAAATCTAAAACTTTTTAGGGAGTTGACTGGCACCATATAACACATTTGTGTTGGTGTGTCTTTATATCTCACCTTACTATGTAACTCATTTCTTCAAAAGAAAGTTTCAATAAACTTAACTTTCACAAATAGCCACCTCGGCTTGGCAATGTATATTGCTTAAATGATGAATTCCGAATGACCATACATTAGGTTTGGGGGCTTAACCGGTTGCTCATCTTTTTGTCCCAAAAAGAACAAAATCTCACAAATTCCACGCTATTCATGCTAGGAAAAGCCCCTTAGCTACTTTTCAAATTTGATACCCCCAATAGCAGTCACATGGCAGGAAAGATGGATTAAGTCAATTTCAATGGAGTATTGTGTGTGTGCATTGATCCATGAAGCTACTCAGAAAATGTCCAGTGACCAGCACAACAGAGGCATTGTGTTCCTATTCTTCTATGACACTGTATACAGAAGCAGTGATAGCTCTCAGGATTTATCTTTTTTCTGCTTGGGTACTTCATTTTTTTTTCAAATGAGCTAAGGGGGAGTTTCCTCTCATGTTTCTTTTCTTAACTCTTCCAGACATATATTTAGAATTATATTTGAAAGGTAAATGATTGTAAATTATATAACTGAGTGATAGAATTATCATCGTATACTAGACAGACACAGAGATCTATGAGGAGTAAATGATTATTTGTAAGTTAAATGGTGATTTCAAATGGTAATTTCAAAATCGTAAAACATTAATACGAAACTGCCCCCCTGTGGAATTTTCCACAATGAAGGTATGGGTTTGGGCTGCCCTGCCAAAGCGATTAATTATTGTTGAAATTATATTTTGAACCTACTAATTTTGTATGTGACTGAATTTGTTTTCTCTGTATTTCCAAAGTAAAGTTCCATTGTTCCAAAATGTTCTCATATGTTAAGATGGTATGCAATGCCCATTTAAGGAATATTGCTAAGAAATGGTAGGCATTATCGGGTAGCACTCTCCTTTTTAGACTGTTTTTTTTTTTTCTTGAACAGTTACACTTTCAACTAATCCTCATATAGAAAAATGTGAATCATCTGAAGAGCCAATTTGTCATTCCATTGAAGATGATAAGAAACCATACACGACAGTTTGTCTAACCGAAAATACAAGACCAGAAGTGACTTTTGTGTGGTCGACAATGTCATCAATGGCCGAATACAGTGTTTATTCCAGCAGCGAAATGAACACCACCACGGGACTCTATACTTCGTATTCCGTATACCAGTATGACAGCTCTTCCATCTCTCTGGATTACCCAACTTGCATTGCTACAGGACTCGCAGTAAATGGATCGAAAAATGCATCCATTTTTGTAAAAGGTTCTAAAGAAGACAGACCATATAACGACCACAAAAAAATTAAAGAAGGGTCAACTTTCACATTAAAATGTGCTGCTGAAAACTTTGCATTGCTAAAGTGGAGTTATACTGACCAGGAAGGAAACACTGAAGAGTTGAGGAGCGTTTATCCTGGTGAGGAAGGTGGACCTTGCCTGTCAGGCACACGATGTGAAGTCAACCGGGAAGGACTTCTTACCATATCGAACCCTTCCTACAAGGACGAAGGTGTATACGAATGTATATACAGCAATGGAAGCAAGGGTGGAAGGAGCGTAACCAGGATCGACGTTATCAGTAAGTTCAATCTGTTTAAATCTCAAATTGACTTTGAGGATCAGTAATGAAAAGTTGGACAGAGTTCTTGACCTCCTCTTGACCAACACCTCGGAACAATCATTCGGAATTATTTTTCGATTCTTTGAACAATACTCTAAAAATTTATTTGAATTTGGCACAATGGGATTATCAGGGCACTTGTGTAATTATGCGGCAAAGTGCTCTTTCATTTCTTTCAGTACTGATATAGTAGAATATTGATATGCTGAGGCCCCCGCATGCACAAATCATATTGTTTATCATAAACATAATGGAAATGTGAAGTTTGTGTGAATGTAAAGTTGATACGACGGTATAGAGGAGGAAGCAGTGGTTTATATCATGTTGTTTATGATTGAGAACCACTTGAAAAAATAAGTGTAAATTTACAGTATGAATTAGTGCGTTACGTTTCCGCTACTCCACGGCAGGTGGCGTAGGGCGACATGGTGAGAGACCCAATTTGCCCTTGGCCTGAAACAAAAAACAAAAAAAAAACCCAGATGCCAACCACCATTTTAAAACCAATTCGACACCCGTAATTGGCGTGCGTAACAAAACATCTTAAACACGCACCACAATGGAAACCACAAACGGAATATAAAATATTAACAAACATCATAAGCCATTATTAACTTAAAAGGAATACGTCGAAGCTTTAAATGAGATCGGACATGGTAAAACAAAACCTAAATTAAAACTGATGGAATGGAAGGTAACGATCGACAGTTGTAACTACTCTTCTCTTAATATATAGGCAATTTTAACTTTGTAAAGTGTAGGTCAAGTAAACAAAACCAAAAAAATCAAAAATATTTATTAAACAAAATTTAAACTCACATTAACTGCTTGTTTTCAACCTATGATCTTTAGCACTTCCTGCACTCTTAAAAAAAATGGGCAAATTTTGCCCAACTTTTTGACCAACACTGGGCATCTATTCAACAACCTAAACAGTTGGGCAAACTTTTAACCAACCAAATTGGGTAAAGTTTGAGCCCAACTGTTGGGCAAGAGATTACCCAACTGTTTGGTAAATTAGCATTTTAAAACATACCCACTTGTTGGGCACTTCTTTTATTAAACTGTTGGGCAAATGCATTAACCAAATGTTGGTTATATGTTCATCATCTTTTCCTTAAACATTGGTGCTTTCTTTAAATGTTAGGTTGTAGGTTATGGCAGGGAGCTGCCACTGGTTAGGGCAACCCATCGGTCCCGGTTAAAAAACCCTGGCGTAATAACCTACTTGGTTTGTCACTGAGTTCCGTACAGGTACGTCCAAAACTATCATTTTTAAAAGGCACTGTATTTTTAAAAGTCACTGTAAAATGATATGTGTTAATGATGTGATGGAGTATTGTAGTTTCATCAATGCATAAATGTGAACACAAGGGCTGCATGAGATTTAGCTGGTCCGTAGCTCTCATACACTGTTATCATGGTTATGAGACAGGTTTCTTGTTATGCCGAAAGGTTTCAAATAATAATATAAAAACGCTCATTCGGACGTGAAAGAGAATATCCCAGATCCTGACCTCTCATTGGATAGCAGTTTTGCGCCAAATACGAATCATGGAATCTCATACAAATGTGTTCTAGTTCGTAGTACTGTTTAAAGAATTTTATGGAAATAGAGATCGATTTCATGGTCTAAAGTAATGTACGAGTTTAGCTGTTTGGCCAATATAAAAGATGCCAAAGAGAATTTTCAGATTATGGTACCATGGTCTGATTATGAGAAAAATTGTGAAACAAATCAGCTCAAGTGCACTGTTGTTTGGTGACAACACTGCAACCAACAATATACCCAACAAATTGGCAAAATGTTACCCAACAAGTGGGTAAAGGGAAAATATGCTCAACTGTAGAATAAAATCTTATCGTCATTTTGACCAGTCAGTCGGGTATAACAGTATACGCGTGCATGGAAGGGGAAATTTAACCATTATTTGAGCAAAGATTGACCAACACTTAAGCAATTACTTTTACTCAACAAAAACTTTGCCCAGCTTTTAAACATTGCACCAATTAGCCCCAAAGTTGGGCAAAGTTTAACCAACACATTTCATAAACTTCTTTAACCAACGGATATTTTACCCAACGTTTTAAGAGTGTGTTTGCTCGAAAAGCATATTGCAAACAGAGGGCCCAATTGTTTTCATCACCCTATTAGAAAAAGGGTGGTATTACTGTAACTGTTACAAAAACAAAGAAATATTAAGATTTTAATTTGAGTAGTACAACACTGACATCATAAATTATTGCCCAATTTATCATTTTAAGCTCAGTGAATAAACTCTAACTTTTCTTATCTCAACTAAGGAATATCCTGTAAAATTGGGTGTAAAGTTGTTGAAATATATTTTTCATGCTTGTTTACTCTATAGTTTTGATCAAAATATAGTTCACTAAGACAATGGAGTGGAGAGATGTCGGAACAGTCAGAGTGCTTTTACCAGCACCCACAGTGAATATATAAACAAAATTAATTAAAAACAGGCAGATAAACATAAGAACAACGTATAAATCATATGAAAAAAGAAGATGAAAGTAGTTAGACGAAGTTTAATTAACGATCCACGTACCAAGCTATTGCTTCAAGTCGAACTGAGCACCGCCTTTTTTGCAGAAGTTGTTCAACGATTACTCACTGGCACAACATCAATATAATATTTCACCAAAAATTTCATAATACATGTCCGCGAAACGTACAGAGGAGTATGAATTCCTGCGAGAAGGTTATAAATTTGTGCCATTACCTTTGTTTGAATCGTAACTTTGTAATCAATGAGCTGAAATATATAAAAATATGATTTATTATCTGTAAATATGCTTAGAGAAAAGCAAGAACGGGAAAGCTCACAAAATACCTTCGCATAATCTCGTTCCTCAATACTTAAATGTTTTGATACGACCGAACGTATGTATTAAAATTGTGTACAATATGCATGAAAATACGAGTAAAAAGTCCCAGCGTTAGGAAAGCCGAATGTTTTTAACACATTTTTCAATGTTTAGTAAAGCGTCTGTTAGAATGGATCAGAGGGAAGGCAATTTCAAAAGTTAAATATATTACATGCCAACAAAGAAGTCTATTGACGAAAGCCTCTACTAATATATGTATAAAATAATTTTTTAAAAAAATATAAAAGCATGGACTACTCTAATTACTTTTTAGATTACTTTTGAGCATATAAGGATTATATTTGCATAAAGAATACAATTTTGTTGTAAACTGTTCAGTATGTATATTGGTCTCCAGAGACAAGGAAGGTGAAGAGTTTAAGAATAAAAACTGTATTAATTAAACATTCTTGGAAAAATCAGAAATACGTATAAAGAAAGAGTAGCGAAAGAAAAAAAAAATGTTCGTAACTGAAGTAATTGGCAAATTTCACGTAAAACCAAAATGAGCCCATGTGATCCTCAAAATGTAGCACTCGACAAGAAACTACAACATTTGGCCTTTACCTTTTCTAAAACCAGTGAAATGCTAATGTTGTAAACATCATAGTAATCTTCATTGTATATTTCCGGACGTCTGGTTAATTTTTAAAGAAAAAAAAAAAAAAAAAAACACCGTTACAGTTTAAATTTTAACCTTTATAGCACCGTCATAGTTCATATTTCATAGTATGATATACATCTTGCTCCTGAGAGGGTTGGGATAGTATTTCAAAAGACAAAAGCGTGCAAATTCCTTGTCTGGCAAATAATCCTTCTTAGTTACTAATGCAATATTAAGGTGATTTCTACGGATATCTGCTTCTTGCATACAAATCCACTTGGAGACGACGATAATGCCGTGGAAAGTCACACAACGAGTAAACGAAAAAAAAAAAAAAAAATTGCACCATGGCAGTGCATTGAAAAGGCATAAAGCTTAGCAGTTGTAATGATCTGATAATAATGGAACAATTTTATTAAATTACTTAAGCATTGAAAGTTTCTTTAAATGATAATAAGAGTGCTCGTTCTGTCACTCGTTTACAGTCACCCCAACTTTAAAAGGAGTCATTGTTGACGAATGTGAAAACAGTAGCAGGTGCGAAAAGAACGTGGACCTTAAAGGAATCTTGTTAAGTTCAATATTAGGAGCTCGGCCACAAGTAAAAATAATGTGTGAAGTTGGCAAGAATACTGACTCAGTAGCATTCATCTACAATGAACGTACAGCAATCGAAGAGAACCAGGAGGAAGGGACATTTGATACTCACTACACCATCGAATACAAGATTCCCGAGTGCAGCAAACCCGTGAATGTACAGTGCTACGTTTCTCCTGATTCTGTTCATCACAATGTTACCGCCGCAAATGTTTACCTTATAACAGGTAAAGAATCTCACAAATAAGATGCTTCAAAAATATATATGACGAAAGACCTTAGTTTTAATAAAAAAAAAAAAACAGGTGCCAGTGTTGTAGTTCTCGAGACCGTTCCCGGCCTCGGTCTTGTTTCTGGCTTTTATGGTTTCCACTCAATCTGGCTCCTAAAAACCTTGGGTTAGCAAATTGAAAAACAGGATGAACACATACCAATCAATAAGATACTTCCCAATTTATTAGCGTATTTTAGCAATGTTTGAGGGCAAACCCCATATGTCAGCACAGGCTTGCGCCCAGACATGGCGGTTGTTATGGCCTAGTTGTGACATCACTAGGAACTAGCTATACAGTGGAGTCACAAAAGGGGGGTCCCCCCTGGAAAAAATTTGTGCCCCTGACTGAGATTTCAGATTTGCAAAAGCTATATGTCTTCTGTAGTCAGAGTGTGACTTCATTTTTCTTTAAGGTTTGTTTCCTGTTTAGACTAGAAAGGGCGGTACTTTTCATGTTCTTTAAATAAAAGTATTGCAAAACATCCGGAAAGGGTCATTTCCGGCTAACTAAGGAGTTGCGTGTTTTTTTTTTTTTTTTTTTTTTTTTTTCAAAATTTTCTGCACAACTTCGACTTTGCCAATTAAAGGCGGCGCACAGCTCAGGTAACAGTTCAGGCAGAATTAGTCCTATATCTTTCCGTAAGAGAATTATGTTTAACTGCCTATCTACTACCTTTGCTTCCTCTTTCTATTTCAACTCCTTTCTTTAAAATTCTAGCCGGATTTACTCTGGGTTGCCCCGAAAATAATTTTTAGACCAGTGTAAAGATAGCAGAATTATCATTAAATTAGGAATTTTAACCTCACAAACATCTTATAACCCAGTTGCTTCAGGGACCTTTCCCCCTGGACCTCCATGGGACTCACATGAACTTCCCATTAAATTTTTCCTCTATAGTTCATTTCCCCCTTTTTCAAAATGTCTGCCGGGTTCGCCCTTTGTAGTAGTTTCACTGGCTTGTTTTTATCGATCTTACTTGAAGTTACCCTGGAGGTTACTTTTAGATCAGAGTTAAGTTAAAAGAGTTGCCCGTAAAAGGAAAAAAAAAGCTAACTTCCTACCTCAAAAACCCTCAAAAACGAGCTCCAAGAACCCCACCAGGAGCTCTAATGCAGGCCCCTTGACCCCACCCAAAAATTTTTGGGCTTTGCGCTGGATGACGCTTCCGGACAACTCCCCCTCCCTCAGCCACACCCCCCTAAACTGCGACCTGGGCAAAAATTATATTCATGTATGGCTAATGCTAATATTCAATCCTTGCTATATTAAAATATAGATAAGGTACACCTTCGATGGATCCAGGCAGTTGCATGGTATTCCTGAATTGTGCCCCACTCTGAATTTCGGAATAAATTCAGATAAAATGTGAAAGGCTTTTACTCGTCGGATTTCTGGATGAATAATTTTCTACCAGGTTATAAGTGGCTGAAACTGGCTACCTTGGTGTGGATTAAAGTGTGCTCCTAGCATATGTCCTCTTTCTATCTCCTGTATGGATTTTTTCCTACCACTGGGGATGCACAAGTTTGTTCCAAAATTTCATACTTAGTGTTGTGGGTTGAATATTTGAGTCAAATATGGTTGGAGGGAATTTTCACTTTGCACGGCCATTGCTGCCAGTCATTGACCAGTGCAACAACCAAAACCACTTTGAGCCAATGCAGTCTCAAGGGTCACCACCTCACCACTGTTACCTCACAGGAACTCACTTAGCTCTTAGGTGGAGTGGACATACCCAGTGGCGTACGAGACGGGCCAGGAGGAAGACTTTCCCAGATTTCCCCAAAATCTAAATTCGGGCAGGAATTTGGAAAAAATCCGGACAGCCCTTTAAATTAAAAACAAAATGGGATGTTTTTTTTTTTTTTTTTTTCACGAAATTCCTTAATGTGGCCGAAATCTTAAAAAAGATATTCTCGGAAAAAGGAAAAAAGAAACGTTATATAGTGGCAATAAAATTTTCAAGAAAAACCAAGTCAAGGATCCAAATCGGTACACCTTCAGGAAGCGCAAAAGCTTTTATTCGTGACTTTTACTCCACAGATAATCACAACACAATGTCCGAAATTGTCGAATATCAAACTTCTTTCTAGTATTTGCCCGAAAGTGAAAAAGTATCATAGTAAGGTTAACATAGTTACGAAAAGTCAAACAGATAAAAAATCGGTACACAATTGCAAAGCACGTGGCTAAAAAGAAACAATCATTCTTGAGCCTGTGTTTAAATATTGTGTAACACAATACCCGAAATGGCCGAATATTTTAATAGCTTCAAATCTTTGGCCCCCAAAAAAGAGACCCCTATATTTAAAGTAAAATTTTCACGAAAAATAACAAAGATCTGCGATATATGTGGGTAGAATGTGAAAAAGGGGTTTTCATCATCCCCACTTCATACTGTAGTCTTGTTAATATTGCGCGGAATCGTCAAATATTCCGACAAAGGTTACAAAAATACTGTGACCTTTTCAATGGCCAGATTTATTCAACGGACAGACAGGAGAGAGTTGTGGTGCCCCAAATTCTCCCTTTCATCCTAAATACGCGCAATAGTTGTGAAAATCGGGTATCTTGTTTTAACGATACTTTAATGATGCATTTAAGATAAATGTCTTGCCAACAGTCTGCTTGAAAATTCATTTAAACACACGTTGTAATGTTACATTTCTTCAAAACTAAAATCATATATAACCGGGAGTTCGGGCAGTCACACAATCTTATCAATACATATTGAATTTAGCAAGTTTTCACTTCCGTTTTGTAGTTTTCCCCTAAAAATATGCGGGACCATTTCATCGATTGGTAGTGATACATTTTATTTGGTAATTTTCTGATCAAATAGCGACTGCTTAGATCCCCCTATAAACCTGGAAAACTTCCCTTTCAACTACGCCAGGGTCCGATTTTTTTTTTTTTTTTTTTTTTTTTTTGTTCACTCCGTGCCAACCAGTTGGATCTTCGCGTAGATAGTCTTCACAGCAGCATTCAAATTTGATGTGCACATCTCTTTTGCAAAACAAAACTCAAAAACGCCACTCCTTAGATCCCCTGAAAAGCCATGGAAATGCCGTTTCAACTGTCTGAAGGGTCGGATATTTCAATTTTCTGTAATTTCAGCCAACTAACGGTGGCGCTGCGCTAAATCTTTCTGACTGAATTTTAGTTTGAAGTGAACGTTTATCTGCAATCGTAACTTAAAATAAGCGACTGCTTGGACCCCCTTTATAAGCCTGGGGAGTGTCATTTTCGACTGTCTGAAAGGTACGAACACATATCTGGACGCTTCGCGCCCACCAGAGGTGGCGCTCCGCTTTGATTGTCTTACGGGCAGAATTCCTTTTATCGGGCTAAAACCTTCTACCCAAATCTGAAGTGCACCCCTACGCCTATGAATATACCTAACTCAGGCGTTCACTGGAAAGCTGCTTGCAACATTCATCAGAATTCCGGATTTGCAATCCTAGGATACACTGTTAAAAATTTCTCTGTAAATTTATATAAATTTTATGGCAAATTTGTTTCCAACCAAATAATGTTTTTTTACAGCCAGGCTGTAATCATGAAAAAACATTAAGGGTTTGTTTTTTCTTTACAGTTTTTGCATGTAAATTAGTTTACAAAAGTCTACTGTAAAATCGAATTACAGAATTGTTCTGTTTTGTTTACCTTAATTTTATGTGAATTTACAGCCTACTGTTTTCATTCCCGACGTTTTAATATTTATTATAATATCGCTTTTTTACCTTTCATATGTAATTACGTAACATACACTTCATCATTACGTAGATCAGGTATTTGCTTATCAACGTAATGTGTCGTTACGAAGTTGTTTTCAATCAAAACACATTGAAGATGCTTTGTTGTCATATTGTTGTCAAGTAGACTGCTATCTCTAGGAACTTTGTTATTGGAAAATCACATTTTTTTGTACAATATAATAATTGTTTTTAAAATAAATATGACAAAGAATGCAAATACATTGATTGCAAACATTTCCAGACAAGGTTAACAATAAGTTTATCACTTCCTGATTAAAAAAACACCAAAAAGATATTATTATGTAAAGCAACAGCAATCCTTTTGTTAGGAAAATGCCTACAAAATAAGCTCCACCCATTTATGCAAAATGAGATTTACGTCATAAAGTGGTAAATTTACAGACTCTTTCAAGTAAATTTGTGAAACGTTTTTAATTCGATCAAGTGCATGAGCGCCTGTGGCGATGAGTTGACATCAGTATACCAATTGTCAGTGCTCTGAAATTAGGGCCTTACAATTTCTTTTTACTTAAAAATGTGTGACAAAACACCAGTTGTATGATATTTATAACTAAGAACGTAATAACTAGGTATGCTTTTATAATAAATGTAAGTTTATTTCCAAATAGGGCCATAAATTTGCCAATTTTTTTTTTAAACTGAAACTTCGCATAACGATGCATGTTATATATTGAAAATTTTCTGGCTGTTTCTTATTTGTTTGTTTGGGCTTATTTTTGTTTCTTTTTCAGCTTAAAAACAAAATGAATGTTTGTTAAATGAAAGTATTTTTATGTGAAATCAGAAAAATACAAAATACTGTTAAAATTTCTGTAAATTTACAGAAAAAGTTTTACAAAGCAGTAAAATTTGGTTAAAAAAGCAGTCAGAAATGGTTTTTCAAATAAACAGAAAATACATGTTAAACAACCTCTTTTTATTGTAGCAATACAAAGTGCCTGTAAAGATACAGAAAATCTCTATTAAAAGTAAAATACAAAAAGTTTAAGTTATAAAAGTCTGTAAATTTACAGAAATTTTTAACAGTGTACAAACTCCAGTTGAGTAATGGACTGAGCTAATCAGTATCTTGAAAGTATGTTTGAATCAGAAAAAAATCACAGACTTTTTCTCACCAGAATTAATGACAATTAAACCTGACAAATGTCATTTTTAGCTATCTCTCCTGCGCCAACTGATGGTGGCGCTACGCTTAGATACTTAACTCCAACCCCCTCCACTACAAAAGTATTCAGCACCCCCATAGCCCCCACGAAAAAAAAACCCCCTCGCTACGCCACTGTCAATTGGCATCAAATTTATAATTCTAATCCCTGTAGCACTGACTTAGTCCAATTTGATGAATAGGGCCACCTGGGCAGTATGGGACGGGTCCGGCCGGGTAGGGGGCTGTCATTCGAAAATAGCCGTTACCTTGAAAAGAGCAGACTTCGGTGCCTTAATCAGCCAGAGTTTATTCTCTGGTTGGGCATCTGGAGCCTGACAAAAAGTCACCACTCCGGGCCACTTGAAGATAATACTTGGATTAAGTCATTAGTTCTTTGTTTGCCATATGGTCATGCCCGTATGGGACTCTTTTCTGATGGTGGGACTTTTTGCCCTATTCCAAATCCCCAATCACGGTATATATTCTGCTCGACTGAAGGAACCGAAGCAAGGTTTAGGCCCTTTGGGAGCTGCGGCCCCGGGTCTCAGACGTTCATGCATACTCTAAAGTAAAATATGTACAGAGCCATGAAGATGAACGTTTAGTGCTACATGTCATTTTAAGAATATAAGGTAATTAGGGAAAAACATGTTGAAAATTGTGGACAGTTTATTTGTTTGAGCAATATGTACATTCGGTCTCGGTATCGGACTATGCTGGTATTGACTACAACACTGACGGATACTGTAGTGAAAGACTTTTTTATTTTAATACCAAGTACTTGCTTTGTTTGGTAACTGTGCATTATCACAAAATGTGCCACATTCGATCAAAACCATTTCTGACGATTAACAGATATGCTTAGAAATTCAACTTAAGATAGTTTCGGAAGAGAGTTATTTGTTGGCACGTTTCAAGAAATTGAAAGTGACACTGCTTTTGTGTTTTGCAGATTCTAGCGCATGCCACAATGGAAAGTCAGGACTTACAGTGGTCATTATCATTATTGCTATAATAGTTGCGGTACTCGTGACAACCTTTATTATTTACAGAAAAAAAGGTAGGGAAGGCAAATTTAAATAATGTTGTAGTTTCTTAGATAATGTGATTTTAAAATGACTCTGCAGTTATTTTTTCGTTTCTTTGTTTTTGACATTAGAAAAAAAAAAAAAAAAAAAAACTTCCAATACTCTATGTGCAAAGGGGTATTAAACTACGAACTAGAAATGCGTTGATTAAGAAATGACACTAGGGGTATGTTAATCACACCTACGTGGGACAAATGAGCTACGTATCTATCAAGATGGCAGCTTAACCCTTTACCGTTGTGCTCCGATCGGGGCATATTTGCGGGCCTCGGGAGTGGGCGGAAAAGCGGACGTAGCCCGCCCCGTATCGGCTTCCGTAGGCCATTGACCCCGTGACCTTAAACTATAGTCTCTCTCGTTGTTGTGGCCGAGTTTGGGGGTAGCTTCTCGCAGTTTCGAGCTCCGCGTGAAACAGTAAAGATGAGTGACAGCCGAGCTCTCCGCATGGGTCCAAAAGGACCCAAACAACGGTAAAGGGTTGAAGGAAGTTTCAACTCGTTCCTTCCACTATCATGTCAAACCTATGTTTCTCGTAAATCTGTTTACTGCGGTGGGTGATAACAAAAACGGATAATTTGTTGGCACATTCGTCATCTACAAGGGACGCTTTGCGTTTCCCAACTTTATATTAGAGACTCATGTACGTTTCTGGTACTAAGCAAACTGAGCGATGTCGACGTTAATTTGGCGTAGAACACAATGGAATCAAAGGGTGTTTGAAAATTGTCATGTTTAAGCTTGCCTTGGGCAGAAATCAAGCTTTGCAAACACAAGATAGTTAATTTGTGTTTTATTTAATCACATTTCACATTTACTTGCTCATTTGTTTAGAACTAACAAAAGCCGAAATCAAGAATAATTTGCCTAATTTATCATTTCCTTATTCACCTGAAACACATTACATTAATTTATAATTTGCAATGTAAGATTGAATGGACCTTTCTGAAAACTTACTTCAAACTTTTCTTTTGTATCTAGTAGATACATTGCTATAGTTGTGTGTATTTCGATTTTATCTTTTATATGTTGTTTTCTCTCCATTTTTGTAGCTTTCGGTTGCTTTAATAGCAGGCGACAGCATAATGACGTTGAAATATCGGCCATAAAATCTAACATCATGCAAAGTAAAGAGGATGAAGAGATGCAGGGAAAGCCCCTTTTAGGCGAGGTATCAAGCATGGAACCACATTGGCCAATAACAATGATTCATGCTTAGAATTTGTAGTTACTATAAGATAATGTATAAAGGCAGCATAACGACTTACTAACCTAGTTATAAAATCATGGTTGATTTACTCTGGCTCACAGTTTTTTCGTATAAAGAACGTTTCAATTGCAAAGACAAACAAATTAAGTAGATTAGTGTTATGTTGATATCATCAGGATATAGCCACTTCTTTCATCTTCTTTCATTTTTATATTTCATTTTCTTTTTTTATTTATTTATTTTTTCGCATTTGGCCTAATATATTTCATGTGCTAAGGGAACGATTCATATACACTGCCAACCTTACAAATAGCAATATTTGGCCAATTGACCATGCAGCACTGAAAAAGCCAAAGAGTAAAGAAAAGTTTAAACAACGAACTTGGTATAATTTGAACCAATCTACTGGGGAACATTTCCTGTCGCTGTTAAAAAATTTTCAAAACATACATATATAGTTACAAATATACGGATGACAGACCATTAAAATAACTTTTTTTTATGCGGGAGACGTTAGGGTAAAGTATGTGATTTCGCCTACAGTTGGCGGATACAATTCTGTTTCGCCGTTACGAGGGTGTATGTGTGTACTTATGTGTATCCATAGAGATATTAAATGTACGATATCAACTCTAAAAACGGTTTTGTTCTGTTTCTAATTTTGGCTAACACAGACATACGCATCATCGAAATATGCATCAGAGGAAATCCAGAACTTGCCCGATTGCACCCAGGTTTGACATTCTGTTTCCTTAGCAGTGCACTCCAAGACCGTTTAAGATAATTCTACTTCCGTCCAGTTAAATCTCTCAAAATTCCAACGTGAATCCCATCCATGTTATTAGATATGGTTTAAAACCGTGCACTGCTATTCTTACAAAGAAGAGTAGTTTATAGTGGAGATTTATATATCATCTTTTTTACTAAATTTACAGAAAGCGTTCAAAGAGAAGTTCGAACCTTTCATCGCTAAAGTAGTTAAAAAAGAGGTAAGAAATTCGTTTGTAAAACCTGCGACAGGAGTTGAATTGCTTATATCAACAATAAAGTTTTTTGAACTATTTACAAAATTTAACAGAACTGCAATGTGCAGAAGGGTGTGCTAAAGGTCAGTTGTAAAAGATAGAATATGGTTGTAAAGGGCTGAAAGTTAGATCAGGAAAACAATCATCTAGTTTCCTTCACATCAAATGGGTTATATATCTGATCGAAGGATTTCCAGTGTTCTTGGTCCAATTTCCTTTGATGTGAGGTCATATTTTTTTACGGTTAATCTTAGTAATATGGTTAAGGGTAAGATCGATGATTTTGGTTGTTTTTATTTCCCAAACAAAGGAATATAGACTTTTCAAATTACAAAGTGGAAAAACTACTTCATCATGAAAAGGGGTACATGTGGGATATCGCATCAAAATTCCAACAACATGATAAACAGATTCTTATTTTACCACCAGGTCCCTACAATATGCTGATGTGACAAAGTGTGGGAGACACAATGCATGAATTTCGTACATCCAACGTGGTAAAAAATAGATCAGTGATTTTATATGATTTCGATCCTCCATACTAGTACCATTATACACATTAACTGAAAATGATCCACCATGTACACTCTTAATCGAGCCGGATCAAATTTTTGATCCGGATACCTGATAAAAAATATTCTGATCCCTTTTGGGATGAATTTCACACGTTTCCGTTTAAACGCAACCATCGTTTCATGAATTTGCAGAGAGCCTACTGTAGGCTGCGTATGTGTTGGTAGACTACACCAATTTGGAATCGTTCATTTATTACAAAATATGCTATGCCATTGGATTGACTGATTGATTGATTGATTATTTCAATATTTGGTATGTAAAAACACAAAACATAGGCTAATAAACAAATAGGGCCTAGGCTACAGTAGGCCTATGACAGACATGATGTAGGCTTAGGCTCCCCTAGGCCTGCACAAAAAAAAAAAGAAGTTACAGGCAAAAACAGAAATGTAAGGCGTAAAACAGAGTTACAGAGTACGTACCAGGTGTACAACAGTGTCTCTCAAGTTTGAAGGTAAGTACCAATTGATGGCGTAGGCTTTCAATTAACAATTCAATTAACGCACTTATTTATGAAAGATAAATTTCATAATAACTTCCAGGTGTAGTTTCAGACATTCCAAAAAGGGGGGCTCACATAAGAGAAAACGGGTGTGAGGGAGTTTCACTGCTTATTTCGGGTATGTTTTATTGTTGATGTGATGAAAAAGGTGGGGCTGGGACTTAAAAAACCCTCCTTGAATCTGCACCTGACTACAGTGCAGTATAAAATTATACATACTGTTCAAGTCTGCAACTTGCATTTATGGCAAAATTTTACACAACATGCAGCAGTGATGTTTCTATTGTTTTGCAATGTGACATTTTGCTTAAATGGTACACATAAAATGTTATTTAATTAATTGAAAAATCATAATTTGAATACAAAAAAATCTGAATTAAATCTTGATTCTTTAAAAACATAAAAAATAAACAACTCTTCCTGGGACTCCTGATATTTCTTTAAAGTCTGAGGAAAAGTTGAAGGGTCTCATTGTTTTTCTCAAGGGCCTGTAAGATTTGGCATGCAGTGTACTCTGTACTGTACTATTATTCTCTGTAAATTCAATATACAGTAGCCCAGGGATAAACATAGAGTACTACAACTATTAATCTAATAGATGCTGTTGGAGAGAAAGGGAGAGCCAAACAGGCACTGGTGCCTGGTAGATTTCACCCTTGGCCAGTGGTGCAGTTTTGAATATTGTTCCAAGAGTCTGAAGATTTTGAGCAACATAAGTTGACAGCAAAATAGCCAGAGCTTGTGTGTCTTGCTGCGGCACAGATTTGTTCAAGCATCCTTGGGACTTAAACATGCTTCCGAGACCTATGACCCTGTGGTAGCAAAACACCTGATGAATTTTAAAATAAATGACCAATTTTGTACATGGCACCCGTATTATTGATTGCAATGCAGCATGCATTGTAGGCTGTGTGTGCATATTGTACCTATACAATGCATATTCAGTACAAGCTTTTGATTGAGGTCTGAAAGTACTAGTGTGTTAGCGTTGCCATGTATTATGTTCTGATATTCTATACTGTAGTTTTAACTTGCATTCACCATAACTCCAAGGAGAGGACTGTAGGTCAATGTTGTAATGCTCGTCACTGACAACTTGAACATGTAAGTAAATTAAAACTGGAAATTCAGAACAGTATGCTCTCCAGTGATCTGTGTCCCTTCATCAACTACTATGTTGAATGAGGTATGTAGCCCTGGGGGTAAAAAAGTGACCCAGTGACTATAATTTTCTCCCTTGCACCCTTATTCATATCTGTAACCTACTGCAGTCCAGTACAGTACTTTGGGGCCATCTAAGACATTTGTAAGTTTTTTTTCCAATAATATACTGTAAAGTTATGGTTTAGTACCGGTACAGTTAACAGTTCACTACATATACTGTACCTTAACTAACAGAGTTACTCAATTCAGTGTAATACACTAAGTTAAGTTAGAACTATTTCAGTGATTGAAAGAACTGTAAATGTCAATTGCTAAATTGTATGAAATATTGTAACTTATCTGATTTGCCTTATATTTTCAGAGCATTGGGGAAGTATGAGTAGAGAAGCTGGCAAAAACGAGATGGAAGATAAGTTCATTATATACAACAGAATCTGTGAGCTTGTGAGGGCTGGCTTAGTTGGATTCTCATCTGCCACTGTACTGTGACACTATTATCGTTAACAGTCAGCAAGTGTCTTATCCATATTTACAGTAGCATTAGCCTAAGTGAAAATACTTTTTAACAAGATGCATAGCCACAAAGGAAGGTAGAGTTCATCCTTGTCCTGGCCTACTCTCCCAAGCTACTGAAAAGAGTGCACGGTAAAAGTTGAATTTTATTGCAGTACACCTTATTTTCAATTTCTTTAGGAAGGGTGGCGGTAATTAGGATTGTGCACATGTGTGATTTAATTTACCACAGTGAGTTTTGTTAAAATAATAATGTTTCTACATTTATAATGAGTATTGGTATTTTTTTGGAGTACCAGTAATTTTTCAAAGAACCAGTATTAGTAACACACCAAATGTCTTCGATATGTTTATAACCTAAACCAGTTGTGTCTGTATACAACTTAGGATTGGGCTGTTTACCCGTACTGATGTCAATACCGGTATTATAGTTACAGGAAATGAAAATATCGAAGAAATGTGGTGTGTTACTTGTACTGGTACTTGAGAAAATACTGGTACTCATTTATATTCGCTGAGAAGAATAACTGTTAGGATGTGTGGATGAATTAAAATATTTACACAAACATATAGAGCAGAGGTTCCTGCATTTTTATAAGTCAATCAAACAACCAGATGCATTAATGTGCAGGATAACATGGGGGCCATGCTTGGCTTAGGTTCCTTCTCACCAGACTTTCCTACCCTAGAGTTGCGAACCAGCACTGCCTTAATACCGGTTCTGTATGCCTTACAATACTGATATCATTATTTTCAAGGTTCCCAATATGCAATACTGTCTTAAAATACCATGAAAGATACTTTAAAGAGAAACAAAAAGAAAATAGTGAAATTTAGCCATTGCTTCAAAATAAATTTGGGACAACTGCTCCTGACCTTAAAGGCCACTACTGTAAGATGGAATGTGGAGGGCTTTAAGAACCATTTATTTATACGTAAGTTAAAAATTTGCTGCAAAAGTGTCTTCCTTTGTGAGAAGGCAACAACAAATCAACAATTTTCATTTTTTTAAATTGGGGGGTGGGAAGGATTTCATCCTCTTTGGCTTTCTTCCCTTGATAGGGAACAAATGTCCCCCTTACCCCTGTTTTGCAGAAACATTGAAGTACCAGTATTGTAAGTGCAATGGTAATGTAACTAATACCTTGTAGATCACTTAAAAATGTTTCAGACAATTTTTTATGTACTGTAATATTCCTAAATTTACTCTGTCTTAGGTCATCATGAGGCTCCAACCTACTGCAACTTGAAACTTAGGATGGCTCTGTAGTGAAAGGGAGATCAGGTGAAGCACCCACACTAACAGCTTGTGACAGGTATAGTGCGAATTCCTCGATTTTAATATTGCCTTGAAAATAGTGTTTGCACCGGGTACGGGGATATCCGACTGACGTTCTTGCTACCCGGGTAGAAAATTACTACCCGGGTTGCGTTTTTCTATGATTTCTTTTTGATTTTCAAAATAGGATCGTTATTGCAAGTAACAAATGTATTAACCCACATCTCCTTCACAATTATTTGCAATGAAGTTGCTTAACTTGTTTGTTTTCATAACATGCTTTTGTTAAATTGCACTTTTCCAGAAACAATTCCCACAATGTTTGTTTCTAACATCCGCTCCTATACCATTTAACAAAACAAAATAGGCCTAAGTACTATGTCTAATACTATGCCTAATACTTTGCATAGCCTGGCCTAGCCCGCTCGACGGAGGAAAGATATTGCAAGGTTTACGATCGGGTACGCGGGTATTCGACAGCTAATACCGTTTGGGTACCCGGGTACGAATTTCCTACCTGGTGCAAACACTGCTTTAAAATGCTTCAACATACTGTTTTATTTAAAAGTAAATCTCAGTTTCAATAATAAACACCAGCAATGGCTCCATCTTCTCAAATCATTATGCACAATAAGAGTTTTGGAAGTTGCATCTTTTGAAATGTTGAAACTTTGGATGAACAAATTATTCTTGAGCAACAAAAAACCAAATTTCTATCTGAGTTGAACTTATTTCTACAAAAGAAGGCTACCACAATGTCTTATTTGCTTATTATTTATCACTCTTTGCCAATAAATACTGGTTTTAAAAAGGATGAAATTTCCTTGTTAAACAAATGCAAAGTTTCCCTTTACAACAACAACAAAAACAAAATATTATACCATAAGCAAACCAGAATAACATTATCATAGAGTTGTTATCAAAGTTTGTTTAATTCAGGAAATCAGGACCCCCCCCACTGTCCTGCACTGTTGCATGGTGGATTTGTGAAAGATTGCCAATGTTTTTTTTATCTTCACTTACAGTACAAGCATGTATTGAAGAAGTGGTGAAAATGTTGAAACATGAGAATTGTTTGTCCAGCTGCCATGTTCAAAGATGATTTCCTACCCCATTGTGTATTGAATTGTAAATGAGAAGAGTATTGCAGTTCTACATAATTTGTTCAAGATCGCAGGTTACAGTAAATTATACACTGTCACTGTTTTGGAAATCTTGTCACTGTTGGAAAGAATGCCTCTCATTACAAATTTATTCTTGTATTAAAATACCTTGATGAAAAACTTTTATATTTTGCCTTTTTATAGGTTTGGACCAGTAACATCTGTACTTTCCGAATGAGGTTCATCATTAATACCTTACTTCCAGTGGAGAGGTTCAGTCGGTAGTCTTTTGTTTTGGAGTTAGGACCAGGAAAGCAAAGTAGTAGGTGCCTGTTACAGTGCAGTTAGTTAGGTTAGGTTTTGTAACTCAGCTTCTAATCAAATGGTTTAAGTCTGGTTTCCCTTCACCATTTCTAAAGCTGAACACAAAAGCAGTAGATTCTAATTTTAAAGTCTTCGGTATGACCTGGCCACTCGTGAAACTTCAGGCTTCTTGGCTTATTATTGTGTAGAAAGGTGCTTACCATGGAAGGGATGTTTGCAGGGTGTTGAAATTTGCTTTCAGTTATGGATGTCTTAAACATTGATTATGCATTTCCAGTTTCCATTGATGTGAGACTTCTGCAAGAAGCAGAATCCATCCTTAGGAAAGGTAAAGCTAAGGAGAATAAACCTATTTCAACAGGTAAGCTAGGCACAGTAGCAATTTTAGAACCAGCAAGATTGAATGAAGAGTACAGTTTATGTTGCTTTTTTGTGCTTGTCTTATTAACTGTGTGGTCTAGCCAGTGACATGCTACATTGATTTAAGTACTGCATGATATTTTCATAGAGAGGTAGCAATTTTTCATGGTTTCATTCCCATGTTTATTTAATTCTTTAATACAAGAGTCGGTTATCACGATATTGTAGTGCTTAAATTTTACCTAATTGTATGGGGAAACATATCAGACATTAACTGAAACTGAGACTGCCACTGGAATATTGACACTGAGTGGATACAAAATATGTTAAACATTATCGAACTTTCAAAACTTGCCTCTACAAGTAACATCAGTTTTCCCTTAAATCTCCCCACCCCCTCTCAAAGAAGTATGAAAAAGCAGAGGCAGCAGCTGGACAGAAAAGCACAATCATATTCTTCCCATCCCAAAGAGAGCCCACCTCAGCAAAAGCATAGAACAAATATGGGATCAGTAGCTTGGGCCCCACATGCTAACCCGGTGTACACCTATCATAAGAATTTATTTTTCACCCAGAGACATTTTAAAAACCTCAAACCCCCCTAGATGTCCTCTGGCCATTGGACCTCCACTAGAGGCCCTAAGTTGGACTCCTAAACCCCTCTTGCAAGATATTGTAGTTTACACAAATTTTTAGTTCTCAGCATTTCCTTTGCCTTCAATATGCCCTTTGATATACTGGCGCTACCACTATATAATATGGCATAGTGCAGCTACTACTCCCTTACCGACCACCATGATAATTCCGTGCCAGTGGGTGGAAAGTTGGAACTCAAAGTTCATTTTCCATTACTTCTTTATGTATGGTATGCACTCAATATCTCAACTGATGCCTCTCAGCTCTTAATTTCTAATATCTTTCCATTGTGTAGCAGGATTTCATGTTTTTAAAGGGCTTACCCCCCCCCCCCCCCTTCCCTTTTGATGAGTTGTTGCCTTAGTTACTGGATCAGAAATGAGTAGTCAAAGATTTTTATTGGAAGTGTTTGAATTTTTAAGTAAAAGACTAGAAGTCTAGTATGAAAATCAACATTGTAGTGAACATCTGTGGAAAGCATTCTGATTAAGCAAATTAGGGTACGACATCAGTATGTCAGACTGACCATAATTTTTTTTTTTTTTTTATCTTACATGTACAAACATTGCTACCTCAATTAAGGCTGTTTTTATTGTCATGCTACCCTTTTGAGATTTAAATTTATCAACATCAACTTTGCTGAAATGTTCTGCCCCTTTGAATGGACTTTCTTTTCATAACCTCCTTCAGAGATCATAGTCAAATTATGTCAACATGAGTGTATAAACCTTTTTATGCTTACTGCTTTTCATGAAGCAGATTTTTCGTTGTTGGGAATTAGTAATTTGTTTTGCAGTGCGTTCCAAAATACATTGTCAACTAGACCAATATTTGTAGCTATTATTGTTTCTTATTTCTATTGTTAAACTAAATACCATAATCGGATGCTAGCTAAATAGCCACTTTGTTTCCTTCAGAGAAAATAGATTGAAAATGTGAATTTATATTACAACTGGTCCTCCTCATTGAAGAAAGCAAGGTGATTTGTGACCCCAAATTTTGATTAAAGCTTTTATAAACATCGTCACTTATTCTAACCAATAATTCCAGGTTATTTTCATCTGGATCAAATAGCAGCCACTGGGATATCATCTGAAATCCATTCAGATTTGAATCTGAATGGAGTCACTGGTTTCCAGAAATTCCAGTCATATCCCGTTGGAATAGGTACCCAAGGATGCAGAGCCCGGATCAGATTTGATCCAGGACAGGGTCATAATGGTGATCAAATAGATGCCCCTTGGGAACGGAATCCGGATTTATTTGATCCGGAACGGGATTGTTCATTTTTTATCCGGAATTCAGAGTCATTTTCATCCCGGACGGATAGGTGCCCCTGGGACTCGGAATCCGGATCATATTTGATCCGGAACAGGATCATTTGTTTTTTATATGGAATTCCGTGTCATTTTCATCCGGAGCGGATAGGTGCCCCTGGGATCAAATTTGATCCGGATTGGACTAAATTTGATCCGGCTCAATTAAGAGTGTACATCGACTGTTCCACGTATAATGAGGAATTTCTGTTGCACATCGTATATATCATTTATATCGGTGAAAATCGTCTTCATATCTGTCAATGCAATGTTTAAATTATAACAGATCGCCTTTAACCTTTCCCTTTGTCCCTTTGACTGTTTTTTCTTTTGGTGGTAAGGGCACCGTGGAAGAATTCACAGCATAATGGAGACGTTCAACACAGAAAATGAGGTAACTAAAACGGTTGAGTTTCCAATGCATTTAAAGCACTTTCAGTGATAGCGTAAGTTAGTTAGTTAGAGACTCCTATTGTTTTTGAGGTCAAAGGTCATGTGGGCTTACCAGAAGTCAAAACCTTGTAAACAGTTGAATGCAGTACATCTGGAAGTCAAGGAATGAATTCCTAAGCCTTTTGGCTTTGGGGTTCAATTTTCACAACACAAAAGTGATGGTTTTTAAGATTCAAAGCAGCCCTACTGCAGTTAGACTATATGCTTACTGTCAGATCTGGTCGTGTATGTGCCATGTTATTCTAGCATGATGCAATGTGACATTCATAGATTTGCAAGTTGACAGTTGGATAACAACTACTTCACTGCAATGTTGGCACTATGGTGCACTATTGCGTTACTCCCATACTCAATTTACAATTAAAACTGAAAATAAGTAAAGGAGGCAAAGGGAGATGTTGAAATGTATTGCATTTCTTTACATAATTTTAAGAGATTTTGTACCTAATAATTTCTCTTTGTTTTTGCAGGGCCATTCCAAAGCTGTTATGAAAATAATTTTCAAGTTGGCCACCATGGAATCTAACACATACATGAACCTTATGACCATGTTAACTATGTTTGGCAATGGACAACTAAAAAACCAAAAACTTAAGCCTAGTGAAATAATCAATGGCCCAAACATGAAGCCCTTTACCTTGTCAGACCTGCCAAACCTGCCTGTGGAAGCTGCAAATATCCTTCTGCAAGATCTAATTGGACAAGTTTCCACATTATCAGACTTTCAAAAGGAAGCTAGGAACTTACACAAACTGCAAATCATCCAGAAAATGTTCATTGACTTGACAGGATCCAAAACATGGGGGGATGCCTGTGAAAGATTTCCAGAAGAAACAAGAAGATCATGTTTGGAACAGTTTTTAGGGAACCCTTTGCGCTCAGTTCCAGGGGAACTCCGGTCATTTTGCAAAAGTTTATTACAGGAACCTGTGGGCCATTTTAGAGGATTGTTGCACTCATCTGGGACCTTTATCTCAAGCACTGAGATGCAGATTGAGGAAGACATTATCAGGGAGAGAGTGCCTCAGTTTTCAGGAGTTGATTTGGTCCTACTAGACAAACCAGAGGTGAGACCTAAGTTTACATAAATTCTGGTGTCAATGAGGCAGCCATGGAACTAAGGTGTAGCAGTATTGCCAATATAAGATATATATATATATAACATTCTGAAAGTATTGATAATATCGATATTTTTGCGAAATGGGTACACTCACTATAAACAAAAATATAGCTTTCTTTGATATTCATAAGCCTTGTGATAAGCAAAATGTGTTTCTGAGTAAGTAGTAGAATGTCAATATTAGTTCTATATATAAGGAAAGATGGAAAACAGTGTGCGTATAGATCCAATGAATGATTTATTGAACCAGAAATTTTCGCCACCTCCTGGGGGCTTTGTCAACTGTCTGAAAATTTCTGTTTCAATAAATCATTCGTTGGATCTATATACACACTCTGTTTTCCATCTTTCCTTACTTATTATGTCCAACACACAGAATTAATTAATGCTATCCTTTGGACCACTTCTATATGTAGATATTTTTAAATACGCATATCGATCATATTACTAAGGTGCAAAAACCAACTAATATCAATAATATAGAAATAACACCACACCTTGCTTGGAACTACGGTTTCCAAGGTGGGAGCACCAGCAAACATCACAGGGGATACTTGTCATTCTAAGCACTACCCACACTTCAGGACTCGTAACATCTTTTTACAGCGTGGTATAAATAGATATAAGGATGAGATTTCAGTCTTCTTTGTCTCTGAGAAGAGGTAGCGTAAAAAATTGGGGGGGGGGGGTATAGGGAGTCCAAAAAGCTTGATTCTTGATCCTTGATTCTGTAGATTTTGTATCTTTAAACAGGTGTCTTTTGCTATCAGTTGAAAAGAGATCTTGTTTATGACAAAGAAATGCTACTCATTGTTTTCCAGGCATGGGGAGAGAGCGAAATCAGAATGTGCCTGGCTACTTTAACTGGCATCAACCTGAACCATGGTCACGAGGAGTTCTCTGTGGCTGTTTTAAGTCCGACAGGTGATATGGCAATGGTGGCAGCTGCTATACGGGAGACTCGCCATTTCCAGGCTCCAATGGAGGCATTCTATTTGGTGCCCAGTGCAGTCAAGAGTAAGCACTAGTTAATTGTTCAAGACTTTGCATAAGTTGTAATGCCATTGTATAACAAACTGATCTGCTTTTCTTCATGTTGATTTTGTAATTATTCCAACTTCTCACATCATTAGGACTTCCTGTGAGTCATTGAATTTCCCAGTACAGAGCTTCCCAAGTGGCTGATTTTTCTGCAGCACTTCTAATACTGGTCGTTTGTAAGAATCTTTATTTAAATGAATTAAATTTGATAGAACAATTAATCTAGTGTGGTTCTAGTCCAAGTGTGCTGCTGTTAATAAAACCAGAAGTAAATGTAAAGTTTTTGTCAATAAATTTTATTTCAGGTATTACCAGATAGCCTGTAATTACATCTTATTACTAATAAATTATTCAAAAAGGAAAGGAACAGGCTTGTGGTAATTGTAATCAGTAATCGTAATTGATTACAACCTGTCACATTTATTGAAGTAATCTTAATAGCAATCAATTACCTCTGTGAAAATTGCAAAGTCTCACAAAAATAGTGGAAGACTTTGCTAGTGGCAAACACCAGAGATCTGCTCCCAAAAAAGATTTAATGGATCAGTGTGAAGTGCACTTTTTCAAGTGAGAAACTTGACTTGTGATGTAAACTTTAAAAAAGCTTTTTCTTCCTTTCAAAGGCTCTACACTTACAGGTTGTGTGTTTGGCTTAACAATTGCCAGGAGCATTGGGTTCTCACTTAACCAGTCTCTGATCTGGTCCAGTGGATGCAGCCAGAACTTTGTGCAGGTTCCACCTGTTAACTACTACAGGCATGATGATGAGGTAGTGGACAGACAGCAAAAGCCAGTAGGCATCTATACAGAACTGGTTAAAGCATTGTCATCACCAGGGCAGTTGGTCTTTGACATATTCTGTGGCACAGGTATGTATTAGACAGTACTTTCAATGCCTCTTTTGGTTATTAGAGTGCAATTTCAAGTAAAGGAAAAATTGTTTCAGTGAATGTTTGTGCTAAAAACTGAACGATTGTAAAGGACTGAGAATTCCAGCTGATTACTGCTTTACTTAATAGTAAATAGTTGGCGCTAGCAACTCGAACTGTGTGTTTGTGGCTCAGTCCATTTAACCTGTACAGCCTGTCTCCAATTTGGGGATCTTTGCACATTCAAGGGTCGGCAGCGCAGTGCTGTGGCTGAATGTTCTGGTTGCAAGTTCCAGGTGAAAGTTTCAAGATGTGCAAGCCTCATGCTCTCCACCTGTGCACCTGAGCCAGTAAGCAGTATTAGGAAAAACTTTTTTGGTTCCTTGCTTCAGCAAAAGGAACCAATGTAGTGGGGTTGACGTGTGTGTTTGTCCGTGAGGCTAGCTTGGATATGCTGGAACTCAAAAAGGGAAAGTTGGATTAAATTGAAACTTGGTATATAGATCTGCCATAGTATGAAGGTGTGCCCTATTGGTTTGGTGGAGGTGAAAGGTTATTTTGGGTCACTGTGGCCAAACACTGAAAACTTTATAAACAAGTTATCTCAAGGTAGGAAGCTTGAATTGGATTTCAAACTTTGTATTTGGATGCATTATGATCCATGCAAAGATAAATCCTGTCATGTTTGGTAGAGGTCAAAGGTCATTTGTGGTTGCCAGGGTTCAAACACTGTAAACCTTTTAAACACAATATCTCAAGGTATGAGGCTTTCATATAATATGCAGACGGGAACCACAGCGCACATTGGACTATTGTTTGGAGAGTACAATTTTGTTTCCTGTAGGTGCTTTTTCCTGTTGGTCATACTTTTCACCATTTACAGTAAAACTGCATATTTCTTTCAAAGCCTGATCTGTTGCATAGTCCCAATTAAAGCATCTCATGGGTTTGCATTTGTGATATGAATCTCATTCGGTATTTCTAAGCAAATTAGACAGCATACTGCATCAAGTTTCCAAATTGGTATGTACATTTATAAAAAGGAAATGTTTGGTTACATATAACAAAATTAGAATAGCATATGCAGTGTGTGATTTTGGTGGGACTAGTATAGTATTGAAAATATTATCATTATTGAAAATTTGATATTGTGACTAATCTATTGTCTCATTATTGTTGTTGGTTGTGACAGGAACAGGGTTGGTTGCATCACTGCGTGAAGGCAGAAATGTGGTTGGGTTTGATGTGGATGACGAGTTGGTAGCTCACATCAAAATGAGAGTCACAAAAGAAGTTGGTATATCACAGACAGAGCCCAGGGGAGGGGAAGAAGAAGCAGTGATGACAGAAGATTTTTTGGAGGATGGACAGGATGTACCAAGTGAAGAGGTGGATGAGGATGAGGAAGTGTTAGAATGACAAGACAATCAGCACAAAATGACCACACGCCACAACCCCGATTCATTGTTCATGTTCCCATCAGACCCATTAAGTTGCGGGATTGCTTGATAGTCGCAAACATGTTTAATGCCCTGCCTGTTTTCTTTTTTTGGGGCCGCATAGGATTATTTTTTATTTTTTGTCTATGGACAAAATGAGAGAAAAACGAAAATAATGAATTTATATGTACTAAAAAAACTATTTACTCGCCAACTCCTGGCACTGATCCAGGATCTTAAGAAAGGAGGGGCACATACAGTGTCAGCTGAAGGAAGATGAGCCGCAGGGGGTTTTGGGGTCCTCCCGGAAGAAAATTTTAATTGTAGCATAACCCTGAACCCTGAACCCTGGTTTATCATAAAGGTTCAAGGTATCATAAGGTTCTTTGCCTTTACCCTTCATAGCTACTGCTATATATTCATCAGTTTTGTGTGCAATTTGAATACAGTATTTCTTTGCTTTATCCATGAGGGTTCTTTGCCTTTATCCTTCATAGTAAGACCTGTTTTTATATTTTCATAATCTAAAGGTTATTTAATCATATACTTTGGCTATGAGGGTTATTTGCCTTTACCCTCCATAGCCAGTACCAGCTGTAATCTGTATGTTCAATGAGATAATTTAAGTGAATTGTTTATGAGGGTTATTTGTCTTTACCCTTCATAGCAAGTGCCAGTTGTAATCTGTATGTTCCATTAGATCATTTAAGTGAATTTTTTATGAAGGTTCTTTGCCTTTACCCTTCATAGCTACTGCTATATATTCATCAGTTTTGTGTGCAATTTGAATACAGTATTTCTTTGCTTTATCCATGAGGGTTCTTTGCCTTTATCCTTCATAGCAAGACCTGTTTTTATATTTTCATAATCTAAAGGTTATTTAATCATATACTGTGGCTATGAGGGTTATTTGCCTTTACCCTCCATAGCTAGTACCAGCTGTAATCTGTATGTTCAATGAGATAATTTAAGTGAATTGTTTATGAGGGTTATTTGCCTTTACCCTTCATAGCAAGTGCCAGTTGTAATCTGTATGTTCCATTAGATCATTTAAGTGAATTTTTTATGAAGGTTCTTTGCCTTTACCCTTCATAGCTACTGCTATATATTCATCAGTTTTGTGTGCAATTTGAATACAGTATTTCTTTGCTTTATCCATGAGGGTTCTTTGCCTTTATCCTTCATAGCAAGACCTGTTTTTATATTTTCATAATCTAAAGGTTATTTAATCATATACTTTGGCTATGAGGGTTGTTTGCCTTTACCCTCCATAGCCAGTGCCAGCTGTAATCTGTATGTTCAATGAGATAATTTAAGTGAATTGTGTATGAGGGTTATTTGCCTTTACCCTTCATAGCAAGTGCCAGTTGTCTGTATGTTCCATTAGATCATTTAAGTGAATTGTTTATGAAGGTTCTTTGCCTTTACCCTTCATAGCTACTGCTATATATTCATCAGTTTTGTGTGCAATTTGAATACAGTATTTCTTTGCTTTATCCATGAGGGTTCTTTGCCTTTATCCTTCATAGCAAGACCTTTTTTTTTATATTTTCGTATTCTAAAGGTTATTTAATCATATACTTTGGCTATGAGGGTTATTTGCCTTTACCCTCCATAGCCAGTGCCAGCTGTAATCTGTATGTTCAATGAGATAGTTTAAGGGAATTGTGTATGAGGGTTGTTTGTCTTTATCCTTCATAACTGGTGCTAAATATTCATCCCTTTTGTGTTCAGTTTGATCATTTCATTGCTTAAGCTATCCCTGACTTTATATGTACACATTTTGGTTGTTAGGTTCTTTTAATTTCAAGTAGTGATATTTTTTGGTGATATACCTCTCCATAGAGGTCATTTAGAATTTCATGTAGTCTGATGTAAAATTTCTTTGTCTTGCCCATAATACAGTGATTTGTCTACAGATATTACTTTTTTTTGCTCATTTTTTGTTTCTTGTTTTGTTCTGGTTACAATGTCCCGTTATTTCTCCCTGTCCTCTTCAAAATGCTAAGGGGTACTGAGCAAGGACAGTATCTCTTAACTATTTTAGGCACTATTGACAGAAGAAAGGTATTAGTAGCAACGTTTTCATTTTCATGGAAAATTGATGAGGCATGTTCTAGTTTACATTTTAAAGTGGACATTAAATTTTTCACATTAGCAACATGTAACTTTTTGAAAATCTTTGTAACGGTGTTTTATTTAGTCAGTTAGTTAGTTAGTTAGTTAGTTAGTTAGTTAGTTAGTTAGTTAGTTAGTTAGTTAGTTAGTTAGTTAGTTAGTTAGTTAGTTAGTTAGTTAGTTAGTTAGTTAGTTAGTTAGTTAGTTAGTTAGTTAGTTAGTTAGTTAGTTAGTTAGTTAGTTAGTTAGTTAGTTAGTTAGTTAGTTAGTTAGTTAGTTCGTTGGTTAGTTAGTTAGTTAGTTAGTTAGTTAGTTAGTTAGTTAGTTAGTTAGTTAGTTAGTTAGTTAGTTAGTTAGTTAGTTAGTTAGTTAGTTGGTTAGTTGGTTAGTTGGTTAGTTGGTTAGTTAGTTAGTTAGTTAGTCAGTTAGTCAGTTAGTCAGTTAGTCAGTTAGTCAGTTAGTCAGTTAGTCAGTTAGTTAGTTAGTTAGTTAGTTAGTTAGTTAGTTAGTTAGTTAGTTAGTTAGTTAGTTAGTTAGTTAGTTAGTTAGTTAGTTAGTTAGTTAGTTAGTTAGTTAGTTAGTTAGTTAGTTACTTAGTAAGTTAGGTAGCTAGTTGGTTCGTTGGTTAGTTAGTTAGTTAGTTAGTTAGTTAGTTAGTTAGTTAGTTAGTTAGTTAGTTAGTTAGTTAGTTAGTTAGTAAGTCAGTTAGTTGGTTCGTTGGTTAGTTAGTTAGTTAGTTAGTTAGTTAGTTAGTTAGTTAGTTAGTTAGTTAGTTAGTTAGTTAGTTAGTTAGTTAGTTAGTTAGTTAGTTAGTTAGTTAGTTAGTTAGTTAGTTAGTTAGTTAGTTAGTTAGTTAGTTAGTTAGTTAGTTAGTTAGTTAGTTAGTTAGTTAGTTAGTTAGTTAGTTAGTTAGTTAGTTAGTTAGTTAGTTAGTTAGTTAGAGTTTAACCGCCCAGTTTCCATCCTAGTGATTCAAGTCAAGCCGGCCACGGCTTTTTTCCAGTTTTGGCTTGCTGGCATGTTTTTCATACTCCATTGCCAATGCGGAACATCACGCACAGCGGTTGGATAGCGTAAAGAAAAAGTTTTACCGGGATTGAGGTACTCCTCCCTGAGGTCGTCCCTTTCAGTATACTCCAGTTACCGGGCGAAAAGGTTTCAAGCCTGTCGTGCCTATATTAGTTAATTTCGCATGAAAAGAAGGAAGTGCGTCTCAACACGGGTGTCTTTTTGGATAGCACCACATTGTACACGTAAAGTAGGCTACAGCATTTCCTCACTTTAACAGCCGATGTTAGAAGTAGGTTATTCCGGATATTTGCTGTCCAGATAAATTGTTTCAAAGGACATTCTAGTGAAAGTATTTTCCTCAGATCTCCCACGCAAACGGTTCACTGAGGTCCCAGATTGGTTCATTAGTAGATTGCGTCTGATTGGCATCGATCATCAGTTTTCGAATCATCTAGTTTCAATTAAACTCATGCCTTCTTTCTTGGCTCGGCGTATGAATATCTTCAGTGTGATGCTACTCTATTTACACACGAACAATATTAACGTTATACAGCATTTCATCTGCCATGCAGTTATTTTGACTTTTTCATGAAGTGGAAATTTCGACTTTTTCACCGACTTCACCAATCTGAAGGTGTTCCAATAGAATAATCAACCTATTTGAGGCATTTAGGAAGTCTTCTTTTCGAAGGACAATAAGTCGTTACGCAGTTTCATTGACTTTCTTTATATACTTGATTTGATCACTCATAAAATAGTCCCAGACTTGAACGCTGCTACGCAGACAACGCTAGTACTGACTCCACGACCACACGATCGAAAATCCCGGCTTGTTTAACCGCTTAAAGTCCGTTGGCACGTCTCGGCTTAATCTGCGCATGTGCAAATGGCGAATCTGAGGTAGAAACATCTTACAGCCCATCCGTTTCCTGCGTGAAAGGTACGTTCCTGACACAATGGTTAAAATTGTGTTAGCGGTAGAACATCTTTCTCTGAGAATGTGAGTATGGTAGGCCCTTTGCTAATACTGTACAGCACTTAACATTTACTCGACCTAGGCTTGGAACCAAGTGGTGCAATACTTGGCCTTTTCGTTTCGTTTCAGACCATTTTCAGTAGACTTGGCAAGGTATCTCGTGAGTGTTCCCCGGGGAGCTGACAACCCTAACTCTACACAAATCCAGTGCTTCAGCGCAGTACAGAATACCGTATTTGCCTTTTTCTAATACGCCCTCTATCGGTCTATAAAGATATCACTTCTCAACGAGAGACTTGGGACAATTGGTTTCTATGACGTCATAATTTTTATGTTATTCCTTTATTTAATTCATCCCTCATTGGGATGAATAATATGTAGTAGTTTCTCAATATCTAGTCCAATCAAAGTTGGCAGTCTGTAAATCGTGATATGAATAAACATATATTAGGTCACATGACCTTGTCATTCATATCTGTCAGTCAGCAGTGCTAGCTGTCGACAAATGTAGAGCCCTTACCGTACCGATGAAGCGACTATTTTCTTTGCAATAACATCTGAAAATATTCCCAAAGACATTCGCAGGGATTTAAAAAGTGTCATTATTAATGTATGGGACACCAAGAAGATGTCGGAGTTTGGTTACCGGCAGGATTTAAGAAGTAAATTTATCGATCGACCACCTTTAGCGGTTGAGTTACACGATGCGCAGAGAAGGCAATGACGCTTACAGTATAAGTTTATACTACGAGATCTAAAAACAACGTTATTTCGTAAACACTGCATAGACAATGTGTGAGTTAGAAAATATTCTATCAAGTGGGCTGTTGATGTGTTTAACGTTAGTGCTCTGCAATAACAATGAAGTTTGACCGTATTGGACATATGCAAGTGTAGCAGAGGAACTTCACAACTTTATAGCTTATGATTAATGAATATGATGTGCCACTGCACAGCATAGAGGAGGGCAAGTGGAACTACTGGGAGTTTGCAAAGAAGAAGACATATCCAGCATGCTGGTATAATTGAGGTAAACTAATGCACTTCGGCTACTTAACCAATTGCAACCTCGACCCCGGCCTAGTCTCCTAGACCCAGGGATGGGATTTGACTGGGGACGGATTTCACAATCAATCTGTCCCTACCCGGCCGAGACTTGAGTGTGCTAGGATTTCACTTCATCTGGATCCGAAGGCCGGGGTAATCCGGCGGGTCTTTTACTGGTGGTATGCATGGTGCCTAGCTGACAGTGGGGACTTGGCAGGGGATTTACCCTCGATCAATGTATACCCAACCCAGCATAGATATGGCCAGGCTCGATCTGCTTGGGGATTTAACAATTTCAGATATAAAGTTCCCCGGCAAGACCCGACCATCCCCAGGTCTAGGAAGTGTCAGTGTTGCAATTGATAAGTGCATAAATCTTCATGACATTACAAGATTATTGCAGCCAGGCCCTTTTAGTTGACAGCACTATAGGCGCCACAACATACAGGACTTGGGGCATTGGTAGCTGCATAGGTCAAAATCAATTGCCCCAGACCCATGAATAAGGTAACAGGCATTTTCTATTTGGCCTTGCATAATTCATGTGGCCCCAATTCTACCCAGAGGTTTCATTATAACAATTCTTCAAACTTGCTTACAACTTTGTTCAGGCTTTTACTTAGTCAGAGAGTTGCAGGCATACATTTTAAAGGAACCCTGCTGAACGGACTAGTTTTGCTTCCTAACAAAATAATTGCTTTATACAAGCCAGCTGTAACACTGTGCTACAGTACAAGGGATTGTCAATCCTGCAGAAAACCAGGAAATTAAAGGGAAAATCCTCTCAACCCAAACTACACTTCTAGTATAGGGTAACAGAAACTCTCAATTGGCTCAGCTTTTTGATTGACTGCTAATTCAAACAATGCAGAGTACCAAAACGTATATTACACAGCACGAACCGTTCTGATAGTGTTTTGATTATACACATTGAGCTTTCTATATTCACCGTGAAGCAAAAAAATGAGATTGTGTCTGGATGAGGGTGAATTTTAGACAATTGTGGAAGGGGCTTAATTAAGAAGGTTAGAAGAATTGGTACTGTTTGAGATGAGAAAATTGGGCCTTTAATTACCCAGGCACTGAAAGATCACTTCACAAGTTTCATGAAATGTACAACTGCTAATTTTGCATGATGATTTCAACAACTGTAGAAGTCTTACAGTAGTATACAGCTTCCTGAAATCGAGATTGAGAAATTGAGATAAGTTTCCAGTTTTATTGAGCTTATTGAGACCTGCACTGTTTACATACAAATGTGGTATGATGATAGCAACTCACTGGTTTAAGGATTATTTTTGTGGAGGGTTGGGGGAGAAAGTATAAGGGGAGCTAAGTGCAAATTATGGGGTATTTTCTCAGCACGCTTGTATGATGTATACACAGCATGTCCTTACCACTACTAGCCTCTGCAATATTTTTGTGTACTTGGATTTTTTGTGTGTTTGTGGGTTGGGTGATGGAAAAGAATCTGGCAAGTGTTGCACAAAAGTTACAAGTGGAGAGACACTTTATACAATTACCAGCTGTAACTGAGCATCATTCTGAGTTTCTGATATGCGTCTGGGTGATCACTTCGGATTAGCAACAATCCCATCATCACAGGTAAGTTAATTGGAGGATTACAACTACTGCAATGCATAGCACATGCAGCCTGGTTACAAATCATTGCAGGTAAGTACCTGTAGAACTTGCATTACTACAGTCTAGTTCTACATTCCATAACCTCTTGAGTGTAAACTCAGCCAAAGCCTTGGCAAGCTTATGCATATGGTTTCAGGGACAACTTAGTTTTTTAAGGGATAGGGGGTGGGGGTGGGTAGAGACCTAGGGCTCCATTAAACTGCAACCAGGCAGGACATGCAGATAGAGTGTTTAATGTAAGTGATGTAAGGTTACAGGTGGGATTTAAAATTATGAATTGCTTCTCTGAGACAAGATATTATTGTCCTTCATGGTCCTGGGAAGGTAAAGGCCTACCTTCAGGCCTCGATTTTCAGAAAAAATTGTGGTTTTCCTTGGGCAACCAATTCCATATTTTTAGTTGTCCTAAAGAAAATTTGGCTGTCCAAAACATTTTGTGTCCAAAACATCTTTTGACCAATTACAGCACAAAACAGTAATTGCGTTTACTTATAATTGGTCTGGAAGAATGAAAAGATAAAATTTTTGCAAGACAAAGGCACTTGAAGTGTGAAACTATGATGGAAAATTTTGCAACGAGTTGATCAGTCAGCATATATTGCATATACTTCTTCATTCAGATAAAAGCAAGCTGCTGGAATATAATTCTTTGTGAGAGAAGACAACCAACTTCCACCTTTTGGTTGTCCCTATGGAATTTTAGTTGTCCCGGACAATCGGACAACCAAGAAAATCGAGCCGTGCCTCCTACATGATACATAATCTGACAGATTTGCAAAATAGCCATGTTACTCTCTCTCTCTTCCTCTCTGAACTTGGATCACTGTTTTAGTAGGCTATGCATGTCTTGTCTTATGCTGCTTATTGTTTGAGACTGGCAACAATCAGTAAAAGGAGGAATAAAATTATCAGATTCAAATTAAACACATGTTTATATTGAATTAAGTGTCATACCTAGTTAGTGCTTCTGGCTGTATGAAAGAATCACTGTGGTCAATACTCTACAAGATGGCTGGCTATTTCTAGTTTATCACACAGGGTATATTGTTCCCGTGTCTCATTAGTCCCACTTTCATATATTCCATCTCGTTTTGGTCCCCTGTCTCAAAAGTCCCATGTCTCACTCACTGCTCCCCAACCAATCAACTCATTGGGATTATAGGGGTTTGGGTTACAGATATGGTTATTGGGCATGCACCTAAAAATATGAGGGGAGCGATGGCACGGGGAACCAATGCATATCACAGGTAACAAAACTATATTAGATAAACAAGGCCACCATGTGGGTAGCTCACAGGGGATATTAATTGGGCAGCTGACCCATATATTCTCCCCACGTATCAGCTGTTTGCCCCAGAGCTCTCTCATATCAGTGAAGTGGGCTATCATATAAAGGTCACTTATTAATCCCAGGTGAAATTGGCCCACATGAAAAGAGTTAACGCCCACTGGTGCAGCTGCAGAGGAGCCTACCCGAGCATGCATTATTTGTCCCCCTTCCCAAGATTTTGGCCTGTGTCCCTCCCCAACTAAGGTCAGTTAAGAATTGAGTATACACAGAAAAAATAAATAATATACCTCTCCAGATCTAATTTTTCATACTGAGATATATCCTTGCAAGCTTTTGGGTTTACGCCCCTTGGACATGCCTAGGCGTACTCCAGCCTGAATGGGAATGAACGCTTTGGGATCTGCAATCTGTTTGGAGCTGCGTCCAAAATTTTTGCCCCCAATATTATCTTGTGCCCTTTATTTGTCCCCACCCCATCCAGTTTTGACAGTCTGGCACCACCGCTGCCAGTGCATGGCGTAGCCACGGGGGGGGGGGGTCAGAACCTTGCAATGCAAAAAACACCTAAAATTGCGGTTTTTGTCTCCCTATTCTTCCCTCATTTAGTGCCCCATGAAACCAACCCCCTCCCCGATGTCACAATCCTGGCTATGAGCCTGACTACTACTACAGTAGTATCAAGGATGGGGGACCATTGACGGGGAAGTAAAGAGATGAGAAAGACATACCCCCTTAGGTTTGACAGCAAAACTATCCTTCATCCAGGAAATAACGGCATATTCTTCTCCTACCCATTTGACTTATCTGTCTGTAATCTCGTAATCTCAGTTGAGTACTTTTTTTTGGTTCAGACGGTTTCGTTCATTGCAATACTGTTCATTTTTTGTGGCCTACAATCTGACAATAACAGTACAATGATTAGTGTCTGTAATCAATTCGCATAACTGCTTAAAGTACCAATTCAATGTGCTACGTCGCTTTAAACTCCGATTTCGTGCCCGCATGATAGATCGAATTGTCACATACATTGTAGCACTTATTTTACATCATGCGAATTTCCCATTATAGAAGTATTCCACTATGGTACGGGCTCAAAAACATTTCGTTTTCTGCTTCGCCTCAATGGAAGACGATACTACTTTTCAAGGTTATAAAGAACGATCGTATTTTCGTTTTACCACGAGAGATATCAATGTAATTACTCCTTATACGCTTAAATATTTAAGAAAGGATTTTTTAAGATATGTTTAAATATTTAATTATTATGGGTATGATCAGGGTCTTTAATATTATTCACTCACGTTTCTATACAAACCTTCCATTGGGCGATACTAAAGTTTGTGTTTGAGAATGCTGATTGGTTGGTAGTGCTGATACAGTTTAAAGATGAATAATAACTAGCCTCATTAGTATGAAATCATGGAAACCAATTGTCCCAAGTCTCTCGTTGAGAAACGATAGAAGTAATATACTGATAGAGGGCGTATTAGATAAAAAGAAAATACGATGTTCTGTACTATGCTGCAGTAGGGGAATTTTGAAGAAAAAGTTGTCCACTCCCCGCGGAACAATCACGAAAGACTTGGCCGAGTCTACATTTTCAGTGGCTTCGATCAGTACTGGCCTGCAAGTACAAACTGTCTAGTTACCATACTAGACAAGCCTACCAGCTACATGCCCTATTCGTTGATAGAGAGGCTTGTCACAAAAGTCTCAAGTATAGATCCATTATCGCATGAAACACACCTTCCCGGAATAATCATCATAGCCCGTCAGTTGAGTCTTTGGGAAAAGGTTTATCAAAATATATTTCTTAATATTCCTCGGGCACGGTAGGTTAGTGGGTGGGGAGTGTAGGGGAGGGGGTACAGGGGGACTTTTATCGATCTTCTGTTTATATTGTATCTGTTCTCTTTGGGAGCGATTGTGCTTCTTAAGCCAAGAAGTGTTTTACGACTACTTCCATTCATAACAATTGCTTTTACGAACTTCCGTAAATGTGGTTACCCATTATCTTATCTTGTTCATTTACTGTTGTGATAAAACAAATAAATGAAATAAATAGTATTAGCTCAAAAACTGACTCAACTCCAAATTTTGCAAAACAACGGACTCGAGGACATTCTTGAAAATCTGGAACAAAATAGAAAAAGACCATCATAGGCAATCAGTTGGCCACTTAGTGATTTCAGCTAATGAAAGATCGGGGCTCGTTATATTTTCTGGCACCATAATTTCTGCAGTTTTTATTTATCCAACCAACAAAATGGCCGAATTTTTACATAACGTACATATGCCGATACCACATTTTACGTAACAACACTGTGTCTTTATGTACTTGACAAATAAAAGAGACGTTCGGAATATCCTTCACCTTTATGGAGAAAGGAATCACTCAAAAAAACATTTCCTGACAAAGAAAAAAAAAACGATTTAATACCCTTTTTTAAATAACCGAACTTAAATTAATCAAGTTTTGCACAGATAAAGGATCTCAACTCGGGAAGTGCAGAATGCACTTACCTCAGACACAGTAACAAGTCAACAACATGTAGATATACGCATGTTATGGTCATGTCATGTGTTATATTCCTTTGAAATGACAGACGACATGTTCGTTTTGAAAGAATGTCAGCGTCAACCCTGATTAAGATTGAAGATAAAACCCTCAAGCTTTGACCCGGTATTATAGCAACAGTTTATGATGGCATGTTGATGGTAACATAAACAAACCGTTACCCAAGCAAACCGCTGTGTCTTGTATATGTACGCCCTGTTGTATTAAGTAGCACTAAGTTACAGTTTGTTTTTTGTTAGCATTGAAGTAAGACTTTTGGAAATGACACTTGAAGCGTTGCTGACTGTAGCGCTATCGTTACAGGTTAAAGCAGGCAAGAAGAGCACTCACACAAACTTTCTGAGAGCTTCCACTTTTGACAAATGTTGGATTATTTTGATTTAATTGGATTAGGACCGTGAAGTGCACTCTTAATTTTCAGTTTCCTTCCCAGTGTTTCTCACTTTAAAGCATAGGGCACTGCAATTATCTCATTGGTCATGGGTTATGTGGCCAGGACTGAGGAGAACTCTGATTATGAAAGTTTACTGGTGGTTACTCTATTATCACACTTGACACTTTTTTTCTCGAACAATCGCTTTCTCAATGGCTTTAACCACCGCATTTAATGGCTTAGAACAAAGCGGGGAAGTTGAACATCCATCTTGGATTGACTGAAGAAATCTTAGCTACAGTGTGTATACTGCAGTGTGCATAATTGATCAGGATATTTGCCTCCAGTCGATAATTTTTGAACGATTTGTGCTAATAAAACCCTTTGCAAAGCAACCGAGAACAGTCTCAATGCGCTTCAGACATGCTGTGCTGCCAATGATGTTTGCATTTTTTTTTTTATTAATGAGGTCATGACCATTATTCCAAAAAATAAGGGATGGCCATTTGTACTAGGAGAACTATTCAGGGGTTGTATAACAAAATTTAACGCGTCAGAGAAAAACTGACTTATATAAGACGTTGTCAATTTGTTTTTCAATTATTTAAAAAATTTTGCAATGTTTTACTCTCACTTGATACCAAACTTGACAAAACTGTTATTGATATGTAACACGTGGGTTCCTTTGTGTGATTCTTATACATTCAATTGGGCATTCTTTCAAGATAGAACATGATCACATGACGTCATCCTGGATTGACTGAAACAAGCTTAGCTACAGTGTGTATACTATCATGTGCATAATTGAACAGGGTATTTGCTTCCAGTCGATAATTTTTGACCAAGCTGTGCTAGTATAACACGCAAGTAAGCGAGAACAGTCTCATTTCCCTTCAGACTTGCTATGCTGCCAATGATTTTTTTTTTTCATTTTTTTTGATTATTCCTAAAAATAACGGATGGTCAAGTGTACTTTGAGAGCTAATCAGGGATTGTAAAATAGAATTTAACGCGTCACGGACATACTTATCCATATAAATCCTTGTCAATTTGTTTTTAAATTATTTACAAAAGTTTTTGCATGTTTAATTCTCACTCTCACACATGACAAAATTGTCATTCATATGTAACACGTGGGTTCCTTTGTGTGTTTCTGATACATTCAATTGGGTTTTCGTACAAAATAAAACGTGATCAAATCACCTGATCAAGAACTCGATTTTTGGTTGAAATTCGTCATTTGCAACACCACTCGTGATTTTTATGAACAGCTCTGATTTCAGTTTGGTCTTTCCAGGAGAGACTAATTTTATTCTTGTTCACATCTACTACTGAATCTGAGCGTCTGCTATTTATATTCAGTTTTTAATGAAATGTCTGGTGACAATCTTGATCATCAAAAACAGGAGAAAAACCCCTGTTACCATCAACACTCATCAAAGTGGTTACATGGCTATTTCTTATTTGCACGTGGAATATACCGCAAATGTAGTCCCAAAAGAATCGAACTTACACATTTGCGTACACGAGCGAGTGGTATGGACCCCTTATACGGTGCTCGTTTTATGTCTGCATTGGTTTGTTGTGTTGTATATCCTTACATTAATGCATTCTTATTGGTTGAGGTGTTCGGTGAGGAGAAATAAAATGCAACCCATCATTATGAAGTTTTATCTTTGTTGACGTTATTTTACATCAATGGAACAAATTGTATCAGAAATTGTCGTTTGGGAATTTTTAATTTGCCTGTTCTGTTCTGTTCGAATGGACTTTCAAGTTCTTCTTATAGTTTGTGGAAGATAATGTAGGGTACTATTGATTTAAACCCAAATTACAAATCCTACAAAGGGTGCTTAGAAATTCGTTCCATTAATGCAAATTCCTCTATCAATCCATACCGAAAGCCTCATCACTATCGAGAAGGACACTGATATAAAAGGCAAAGAGAAAACAGAAATACTGACGAGTCGAATTCATAGGATGTTTATTAATGCCACGAAGAGTAAAACGCCTTTAAAAGTCTAGGGCAATTTTTCGAACGGATGTTTTTTAGGGAATAAGAAGGACATCTTTGCTTGCCGTGAATCCTGCAGTAGACAAAAATAAATAAAGGTGTTATCTTAGTTCTTGTTTTAGTATAGGTTTTTAGCTTACGTGTTGCTCTATCAAGTAGAGTGCAGCTGTTATTACACTTTACTCAAGCTTTTAAATAAGGTACAGTTTATGTGAGCACTTGAACATTGCCCATAGCCATTAAAAATTAACATTCTTATCGCTTTTCTGCACTACACGCTAGGCTCTTTGGCTTACATTAACTAGCAGCTAGTTTGTATATTTGTGTTCATTCATTGACGTGTACTGAACATCCACAGGATAGTAACATATTAAGTAGCAAGGACGCATTTCAAAAAGTAAATTTGAAATCTCGTTGGATTTTCGTGGAGGGAGATTTTCTTTCGATTAAAACTCGATATCTCCGACGTTTGGTAAGCAGCATCGCGTCTATCTTTTTCTCGTTTTTTACGTTATTCGCAACTGCCCCAAAACAAAACAAGATTTTAAAGTTAAGAAGAGCATTTGACCACGTAATAATGACAATGTTATCAATGTGTACATGCGTTGTCAATTTGTTGCATTGAAAAAAATACAAATATTTTGCACCATTTTACTTTGTATTTCGTCTGAAATCTTTTTTAAGTACTGCCCATTTTTGTGTTTTTCCTTGAATTTTATACATAAATTGAGGATATTTTGTATATTTTGGAATTAACGATCGCTTTTTCGTTTGTTTAGGTTATGTGGTAAGCTTATTCGACTTCATGATGCATGGCAGCATTAGAAAAGCGTCATAAAGTAATCAAGATATGACTAACTATGGGTATAAGGCCTCATGTGGGCGAAGGGTTGTATAATATACCCGCGTTATCCCCCCCCCCCCCTTGTATTAAGAGGGGACGAAATGGGACGACTTGAATGGCATTTGAACTGTATGGCACTATATTACATGTGTGCGTTGGTTTGTCGTTAAATCTTATCTGAGTGACCGACTGACCGACTGACCGTCTGACTGACTGACTGAAAGACAGACTGACCGACTGACTGACTGACAGACTGACTGACAGACTGACTGTCAGTACATCGAAGCTGACTGACTGACTGACTGAATGAATGAAAGAATGACTACCTGAATGATTGACTGGCTGACTGACTGACTGACAGACAGACTGACTGACTGACTGACTGATCGACTGACTGACTGACTGGCTGACTGACTGACTGACTGACTGACTGACTGAATGAATGAATGAATGAATGAATGACTGAATGACTGAATGACTGAATGACTGACTGACTGACTTCACTGACTGACTGACTGACCAAATGAGTGACTGACTGACTAAGTGTAGGTCTGAGATTAAGATTCAAAATGATTTGAACACAGGGACCAGAAAGTCCTGGTACATTGTATTGCAATAAAAACACGCCTCTATTATATGCTTCAGGATATTTGAATTGGAAAAGAAGACTACCTTGATCCAAGGGAAACGCATCGTATGAGAAGTCAACTGATAGATTAAATGCCAGGTCAAAACAAAAACGAAAACAGGCGGACGATATACTCGAGCATTAGGGAATATCTGAGCCTTTTAGAAGTTCTTGTGTTCTGAACCGCGTTTTACCTTTGAAACAAATTTTCCAAATAGGGATCAGAGATCAAGGAAGAATAAGATGCTTGAACTGTGATGTAAAAAAGAAATTGGCGTGATCTTTTATGGAAACAAATCAACTGGGGAGATGAATTGTGAAGAGGAAAATTAAACGCAGTATGGTCTTGGTATACCTATAACCTTTGCGGGAACTAATTGTTAGTGTCCATGCCGTGTCAGGTCAAGTATAAGGTGTTTATTACTAAAAGGTATGTTTCAATAACGACAGTTAGCACTATTCGTTTTTAGCTATTTATTTTCCAGACAAACACGTCGTAAAATGATATCTTACCACTGAAAGCGTGTTCATTTATGAGACCATTTTCAGAGAAGTTAAATTACACAGACGTCTGCTAGATGAGAGACTTCAATCTAGAATAAGAGATGCACCTCTTTCTTCTGTCTGTAGATTATTTATAATTTAGTGCCAATCAAAAGGATAACGGAAGCATTTTAATGTTTATATATCAACAGTCATACATCGGGGTGCATCTGTTAACAGTATCACCAGGGGGCAACAGCCCTTCCTTTCGTTCTGTGACTTTCCCGCACTAGCTTGAAGCGGGCTTGTGATGAGTTCATGTTTTTTTTTTTTTTTATTACACATGGCTTCCAACTATCAGAACCTTTGCATAAGCCCTTTGCAAACTATCACACTTGTGATTATGGTTACTTGTTGAGTACACCAGGTATTTAAATTGACATTGACCTTATTCCGTTGAAGTAATCACCACACTTTCAAGACTATGTTTTGAAAATGAAAATAAAAGTTTTAAAATGTTGCCATTCATGACACCAGTCGAGTACAGTGTGCTTTAGAACACTTTCCTGTCATGAAATTCCTATTTCATTCCCTAAAGCAGTAGTGTTTGCTCATACCTTCAGTTTGTTTAACTTATCCGATCTCTGAAAGTGACAAATCGGAAATTTTCCAAATGTAACAACAGAACATCAAGTGAAACTTTTAACTACAGTTTTATTTTCATAAATTTTCTTTCAAATATTTTCCGAATTATCCCACTATAAGCTTGCCACCTTGAAATTTTGTCAGACAGCCTCAACTCGTAGGCGTTGGATAACTGTAAAGTTGCTTATAGGAAAAGCATTTTCTTCACTAACCCCCCCTCCATTTTCCTCACAGGAAACCCAAACCCGATTTCTTCTGCAATATAAGCTTCATACTCAATATTTGTTTAAAAAGGGTAAAAATTTCAGTGTCATGTGCGGGCCGCAAACTACGTAGGTCCCTAGTGCACTGGTGTTGATACTTAAAAATTGTCAAATTTTGAGGCTCGCTCCTCCTCTTGAAAAAGACCAAGCTACGTCACTGTAGACATTTAATCAGGGCAACAGAAGAGAAACCCAGATGCCCGCCTTTGAAAATCAATTGGACGCTCGTGATTTTCGTGGATGGCAAAACATTGTAACCACCCACCGTAATGGGTAAAATAATATTAATGTAATATAAAAATTTTCACAGACATCATAACTCATCATTCACTTTCAAAATATACATCGAAGCTGAATGAAATGAAAACGCAGGTGTTAAAACTAAAGTAAGAACTCAGGAAGTGGAAAGAAACGATAAAACGTTTTCACTACACTTCTCTTAATATTTGTAGGAAAGTTCAATTCCTTAAAGTGCAGCTTTAGTAAAAAAAAATCAGAAATATATATTATTTAATACCACGATAATTTAATTTTACCATTCCAACTCCCATTTTCATTGGAGTATACTTTGAGCCGAGATATAAGATCTTACAAATTGATACACTGAAAACAGGTCAGTCCATTGTGCAATGATTTGTCAGTTTCTTATTTTACAACTCACTTTACCTGTTTTGTTTCCCTTTAAAATAAAACTGATGAATAACCTCGGTCACTTTCTGTTTGCTTGCTTAGCATGTTGCATAGAGAAAACTAAATTAATTACATCACCCCATAAGAGTGAGAGCGCCTTGGAAAAAGGTGCAGTATTTACCAGAAAAAATAAAGAAATACATAGAATGTAATTTGCGTAGTGAAACAAAGGCATCTCAAGTTATTGCGCAATAGGACTTTACCATTTTACTATTATAAATACACTACAACATTTTATATTTCGCCTCAAAACTATCTTATGAAAGCGAAAATGAAACTGTTATAATTCGTTTTTCTTCCTGTTTAATATGTTTTTTAATCCCTTTTCTTTATTTGAGGTACACTTTATCAGGCTCTCGATAAGTGATTTTCTCTTTGTCATGGAATTATCTTTTTTAAGGAAAGTTTCAACATTTTCAAGGTTTACCTACAAAACGTTAACCGCGGACGAAAAAGAAAATATCGTCATCTTCATTGCGACAGAAAAAGTGTTTTACTTTTAATTAAAAACTTTTCTTCATACTTTAAAATTTGGAATGAAAACTTAATCAGTGATAAATTATTCACAGAACACATGAACATTTTTTCAACATAATAAGCACTCCTGAGTGTTTGAAAGTAATTATACCAAGATTTATGTGTTCATATTTTTGTCCAGGGGACATTTCGAGTATGGAACGTAAAGTCTTTACAGGATTACTTGGGTTGCTGCTTAACATAAGTAAGTATTAAGATGAAACAATTTTTAAAAAATTTACAATGCTGATGTCAAATGTTAACGGAAATTGGTTAATAAATGTTGCTGGTTTTGGAGTAGAATTTTGGGCAAATGGGAAAATTTACACTCATGGCACTTTTATCTAAAAGATAAATCGTTGGAATGTTTGGAAAATAACAAAAGGGTTGGTCTCCTGTTGCACTAATAACACCTGTGCTGCAATATTAAGTTGAAGTGCACAAATATTTTAAAAACGGTGGTCATAATTTTCCTTACCTAAGTTAGGTATAATTTTTGAAACTTTCTTATAGTATCAGCAATGTCAGCGGAACTTTGCAATGAGACTCAAGTTTTTGAACGGGGATCTGTCGGACGTATTACTTGCAAGTTTGTCCCACCATTCCTTTCCGTGCGTTGGTACAAAGAACCGTCCGAAGTCGCAATTGCAATTTTGGAAAGAGGAAAAAAAGTCACTACAGATGGATATGATATTATGGATACTGGTGATTTGGTAATCAGCGATATTAATCTGCATCACGAAGGGAACTATAGAGTGTCTTTGCTAGACGCTAGTGGGACACGAAACATTTATATGGTGGCGGTTATAGTCACAGGTAGAGTCTCTCTAATTTAGATCATTCACATCTCACTGTTTACTTTTTCAGTTTTTCAGTCAACACTTTATACCTTCTCATTCTTATCACATTTTTTTCATTATTTAAACTATCAAGTTTTCGTAGCGTTACGGCTTTGTTTAGGAACCTTGGAAAGGATAGATAATCTGGAATAAACTACTTTCTAACTAAAATAATAATTTAATTTGACCCATCCCACTTCCTAGTAGAATGCGGAAAACAGTATAAGGTTCAACGTTAGAATCGCTTAAAAAGTTTTCTGAAAAATAAATGGCAGGGGAAGCATAGAAGCTAATTTTTCCTCAGATATGGAATGTAATACTTATAGACTTATTTGTGACATATTGTTAAACACTGAGCCTCCTAGAGATGATGCTATCATGTCCCTGGTAAAAGACACTTTGAAGACAATAGTGGTGGTAGGAAAGTTAGACCGTCAGTTCATTATGGCATGGAAGAATAGCCCATTTTAATTCAGTTGTACGTTATTCTAGTTTTTAATGTAAGAATAGATACGAACGTTATCGGGGTTAATTCATAATACGTAACCAAAACTTATAATATTCAGTTCTTTCTTTAAAAGACTAAATTTCACCTTGAACAACACTTCGAAAGAAATCTAAAACTTTTTAGGGAGTTGACTGGCACCATATAACACATTTGTGTTGGTGTGTCTTTATATCTCACCTTACTATGTAACTCATTTCTTCAAAAGAAAGTTTCAATAAACTTAACTTTCACAAATAGCCACCTCGGCTTGGCAATGTATATTGCTTAAATGATGAATTCCGAATGACCATACATTAGGTTTGGGGGCTTAACCGGTTGCTCATCTTTTTGTCCCAAAAAGAACAAAATCTCACAAATTCCACGCTATTCATGCTAGGAAAAGCCCCTTAGCTACTTTTCAAATTTGATACCCCCAATAGCAGTCACATGGCAGGAAAGATGGATTAAGTCAATTTCAATGGAGTATTGTGTGTGTGCATTGATCCATGAAGCTACTCAGGAAATGTCCAGTGACCAGCACAACAGAGGCATTGTGTTCCTATTCTTCTATGACACTGTATACAGAAGCAGTGATAGCTCTCAGGATTTATCTTTTTTCTGCTTGGGTACTTCATTTTTTTTCAAATGAGCTAAGGGGGAGTTTCCTCTCATGTTTCTTTTCTTAACTCTTCCAGACATATATTTAGAATTATATTTGAAAGGTAAATGATTGTAAATTATATAACTGAGTGATAGAATTATCATCGTATACTAGACAGACACAGAGATCTATGAGGAGTAAATGATTATTTGTAAGTTAAATGGTGATTTCAAATGGTAATTTCAAAATCGTAAAACATTAATACGAAACTGCCCCCCTGTGGAATTTTCCACAATGAAGGTATGGGTTTGGGCTGCCCTGCCAAAGCGATTAATTATTGTTGAAATTATATTTTGAACCTACTAATTTTGTATGTGACTGAATTTGTTTTCTCTGTATTTCCAAAGTAAAGTTCCATTGTTCCAAAATGTTCTCATATGTTAAGATGGTATGCAATGCCCATTTAAGGAATATTGCTAAGAAATGGTAGGCATTATCGGGTAGCACTCTCCTTTTTAGACTGTTTTTTTTTTTTTTCTTGAACAGTTACACTTTCAACTAATCCTCATATAGAAAAATGTGAATCATCTGAAGAGCCAATTTGTCATTCCATTGAAGATGATAAGAAACCATACACGACAGTTTGTCTAACCGAAAATACAAGACCAGAAGTGACTTTTGTGTGGTCGACAATGTCATCAATGGCCGAATACAGTGTTTATTCCAGCAGCGAAATGAACACCACCACGGGACTCTATACTTCGTATTCCGTATACCAGTATGACAGCTCTTCCATCTCTCTGGATTACCCAACTTGCATTGCTACAGGACTCGCAGTAAATGGATCGAAAAATGCATCCATTTTTGTAAAAGGTTCTAAAGAAGACAGACCATATAACGACCACAAAAAAATTAAAGAAGGGTCAACTTTCACATTAAAATGTGCTGCTGAAAACTTTGCATTGCTAAAGTGGAGTTATACTGACCAGGAAGGAAACACTGAAGAGTTGAGGAGCGTTTATCCTGGTGAGGAAGGTGGACCTTGCCTGTCAGGCACACGATGTGAAGTCAACCGGGAAGGACTTCTTACCATATCGAACCCTTCCTACAAGGACGAAGGTGTATACGAATGTATATACAGCAATGGAAGCAAGGGTGGAAGGAGCGTAACCAGGATCGACGTTATCAGTAAGTTCAATCTGTTTAAATCTCAAATTGACTTTGAGGATCAGTAATGAAAAGTTGGACAGAGTTCTTGACCTCCTCTTGACCAACACCTCGGAACAATCATTCGGAATTATTTTTCGATTCTTTGAACAATACTCTAAAAATTTATTTGAATTTGGCACAATGGGATTATCAGGGCACTTGTGTAATTATGCGGCAAAGTGCTCTTTCATTTCTTTCAGTACTGATATAGTAGAATATTGATATGCTGAGGCCCCCGCATGCACAAATCATATTGTTTATCATAAACATAATGGAAATGTGAAGTTTGTGTGAATGTAAAGTTGATACGACGGTATAGAGGAGGAAGCAGTGGTTTATATCATGTTGTTTATGATTGAGAACCACTTGAAAAAATAAGTGTAAATTTACAGTATGAATTAGTGCGTTACGTTTCCGCTACTCCACGGCAGGTGGCGTAGGGCGACATGGTGAGAGACCCAATTTGCCCTTGGCCTGAAACAAAAAAACAAAAAAAAAACCCAGATGCCAACCACCATTTTAAAACCAATTCGACACCCGTAATTGGCGTGCGTAACAAAACATCTTAAACACGCACCACAATGGAAACCACAAACGGAATATAAAATATTAACAAACATCATAAGCCATTATTAACTTAAAAGGAATACGTCGAAGCTTTAAATGAGATCGGACATGGTAAAACAAAACCTAAATTAAAACTGATGGAATGGAAGGTAACGATCGACAGTTGTAACTACTCTTCTCTTAATATATAGGCAATTTTAACTTTGTAAAGTGTAGGTCAAGTAAACAAAACAAAAAAAATCAAAAATATTTATTAAACAAAATTTAAACTCACATTAACTGCTTGTTTTCAACCTATGATCTTTAGCACTTCCTGCACTCTTAAAAAAAATGGGCAAATTTTGCCCAACTTTTTGACCAACACTGGGCATCTATTCAACAACCTAAACAGTTGGGCAAACTTTTAACCAACCAAATTGGGTAAAGTTTGAGCCCAACTGTTGGGCAAGAGATTACCCAACTGTTTGGTAAATTAGCATTTTAAAACATACCCACTTGTTGGGCACTTCTTTTATTAAACTGTTGGGCAAATGCATTAACCAAATGTTGGTTATATGTTCATCATCTTTTCCTTAAACATTGGTGCTTTCTTTAAATGTTAGGTTGTAGGTTATGGCAGGGAGCTGCCACTGGTTAGGGCAACCCATCGGTCCCGGTTAAAAAACCCTGGCGTAATAACCTACTTGGTTTGTCACTGAGTTCCGTACAGGTACGTCCAAAACTATCATTTTTAAAAGGCACTGTATTTTTAAAAGGCACTGTAAAATGATATGTGTTAATGATGTGATGGAGTATTGTAGTTTCATCAATGCATAAATGTGAACACAAGGGCTGCATGAGATTTAGCTGGTCCGTAGCTCTCATACACTGTTATCATGGTTATGAGACAGGTTTCTTGTTATGCCGAAAGGTTTCAAATAATAATATAAAAACGCTCATTCGGACGTGAAAGAGAATATCCCAGATCCTGACCTCTCATTGGATAGCAGTTTTGCGCCAAATACGAATCATGGAATCTCATACAAATGTGTTCTAGTTCGTAGTACTGTTTAAAGAATTTTATGGAAATAGAGATCGATTTCATGGTCTAAAGTAATGTACGAGTTTAGCTGTTTGGCCAATATAAAAGATGCCAAAGAGAATTTTCAGATTATGGTACCATGGTCTGATTATGAGAAAAATTGTGAAACAAATCAGCTCAAGTGCACTGTTGTTTGGTGACAACACTGCAACCAACAATATACCCAACAAATTGGCAAAATGTTACCCAACAAGTGGGTAAAGGGAAAATATGCTCAACTGTAGAATAAAATCTTATCGTCATTTTGACCAGTCAGTCGGGTATAACAGTATACGCGTGCATGGAAGGGGAAATTTAACCATTATTTGAGCAAAGATTGACCAACACTTAAGCAATTACTTTTACTCAACAAAAACTTTGCCCAGCTTTTAAACATTGCACCAATTAGCCCCAAAGTTGGGCAAAGTTTAACCAACACATTTCATAAACTTCTTTAACCAACGGATATTTTACCCAACGTTTTAAGAGTGTGTTTGCTCGAAAAGCATATTGCAAACAGAGGGCCCAATTGTTTTCATCACCCTATTAGAAAAAGGGTGGTATTACTGTAACTGTTACAAAAACAAAGAAATATTAAGATTTTAATTTGAGTAGTACAACACTGACATCATAAATTATTGCCCAATTTATCATTTTAAGCTCAGTGAATAAACTCTAACTTTTCTTATCTCAACTAAGGAATATCCTGTAAAATTGGGTGTAAAGTTGTTGAAATATATTTTTCATGCTTGTTTACTCTATAGTTTTGATCAAAATATAGTTCACTAAGACAATGGAGTGGAGAGATGTCGGAACAGTCAGAGTGCTTTTACCAGCACCCACAGTGAATATATAAACAAAATTAATTAAAAACAGGCAGATAAACATAAGAACAACGTATAAATCATATGAAAAAAGAAGATGAAAGTAGTTAGACGAAGTTTAATTAACGATCCACGTACCAAGCTATTGCTTCAAGTCGAACTGAGCACCGCCGTTTTTGCAGAAGTTGTTCAACGATTACTCACTGGCACAACATCAATATAATATTTCACCAAAAATTTCATAATACATGTCCGCGAAACGTACAGAGGAGTATGAATTCCTGCGAGAAGGTTATAAATTTGTGCCATTACCTTTGTTTGAATCGTAACTTTGTAATCAATGAGCTGAAATATATAAAAATATGATTTATTATCTGTAAATATGCTTAGAGAAAAGCAAGAACGGGAAAGCTCACAAAATACCTTCGCATAATCTCGTTCCTCAATACTTAAATGTTTTGATACGACCGAACGTATGTATTAAAATTGTGTACAATATGCATGAAAATACGAGTAAAAAGTCCCAGCGTTAGGAAAGCCGAATGTTTTTAACACATTTTTCAATGTTTAGTAAAGCGTCTGTTAGAATGGATCAGAGGGAAGGCAATTTCAAAAGTTAAATATATTACATGCCAACAAAGAAGTCTATTGACGAAAGCCTCTACTAATATATGTATAAAATAATTTTTTAAAAAAATATAAAAGCATGGACTACTCTAATTACTTTTTAGATTACTTTTGAGCATATAAGGATTATATTTGCATAAAGAATACAATTTTGTTGTAAACTGGTCAGTATGTATATTGGTCTCCAGAGACAAGGAAGGTGAAGAGTTTAAGAATAAAAACTGTATTAATTAAACATTCTTGGAAAAATCAGAAATACGTATAAAGAAAGAGTAGCGAAAGAAAAAAAAAATGTTCGTAACTGAAGTAATTGGCAAATTTCACGTAAAACCAAAATGAGCCCATGTGATCCTCAAAATGTAGCACTCGACAAGAAACTACAACATTTGGCCTTTACCTTTTCTAAAACCAGTGAAATGCTAATGTTGTAAACATCATAGTAATCTTCATTGTATATTTCCGGACGTCTGGTTAATTTTTAAAGAAAAAAAAAAAAAAAAAAAAAACACCGTTACAGTTTAAATTTTAACCTTTATAGCACCGTCATAGTTCATATTTCATAGTATGATATACATCTTGCTCCTGAGAGGGTTGGGATAGTATTTCAAAAGACAAAAGCGTGCAAATTCCTTGTCTGGCAAATAATCCTTCTTAGTTACTAATGCAATATTAAGGTGATTTCTACGGATATCTGCTTCTTGCATACAAATCCACTTGGAGACGACGATAATGCCGTGGAAAGTCACACAACGAGTAAACGAAAAAAAAAAAAAAATTGCACCATGGCAGTGCATTGAAAAGGCATAAAGCTTAGCAGTTGTAATGATCTGATAATAATGGAACAATTTTATTAAATTACTTAAGCATTGAAAGTTTCTTTAAATGATAATAAGAGTGCTCGTTCTGTCACTCGTTTACAGTCACCCCAACTTTAAAAGGAGTCATTGTTGACGAATGTGAAAACAGTAGCAGGTGCGAAAAGAACGTGGACCTTAAAGGAATCTTGTTAAGTTCAATATTAGGAGCTCGGCCACAAGTAAAAATAATGTGTGAAGTTGGCAAGAATACTGACTCAGTAGCATTCATCTACAATGAACGTACAGCAATCGAAGAGAACCAGGAGGAAGGGACATTTGATACTCACTACACCATCGAATACAAGATTCCCGAGTGCAGCAAACCCGTGAATGTACAGTGCTACGTTTCTCCTGATTCTGTTCATCACAATGTTACCGCCGCAAATGTTTACCTTATAACAGGTAAAGAATCTCACAAATAAGATGCTTCAAAAATATATATGACGAAAGACCTTAGTTTTAATAAAAAAAAAAAAAACAGGTGCCAGTGTTGTAGTTCTCGAGACCGTTCCCGGCCTCGGTCTTGTTTCTGGCTTTTATGGTTTCCACTCAATCTGGCTCCTAAAAACCTTGGGTTAGCAAATTGAAAAACAGGATGAACACATACCAATCAATAAGATACTTCCCAATTTATTAGCGTATTTTAGCAATGTTTGAGGGCAAACCCCATATGTCAGCACAGGCTTGCGCCCAGACATGGCGGTTGTTATGGCCTAGTTGTGACATCACTAGGAACTAGCTATACAGTGGAGTCACAAAAGGGGGGTCCCCCCTGGAAAAAATTTGTGCCCCTGACTGAGATTTCAGATTTGCAAAAAGCTATATGTCTTCTGTAGTCAGAGTGTGACTTCATTTTTCTTTAAGGTTTGTTTCCTGTTTAGACTAGAAAGGGCGGTACTTTTCATGTTCTTTAAATAAAAGTATTGCAAAACATCCGGAAAGGGTCATTTCCGGCTAACTAAGGAGTTGCGTGTTTTTTTTTTTTTTTTTTTTTTTTTTCAAAATTTTCTGCACAACTTCGACTTTGCCAATTAAAGGCGGCGCACAGCTCAGGTAACAGTTCAGGCAGAATTAGTCCTATATCTTTCCGTAAGAGAATTATGTTTAACTGCCTATCTACTACCTTTGCTTCCTCTTTCTATTTCAACTCCTTTCTTTAAAATTCTAGCCGGATTTACTCTGGGTTGCCCCGAAAATAATTTTTAGACCAGTGTAAAGATAGCAGAATTATCATTAAATTAGGAATTTTAACCTCACAAACATCTTATAACCCAGTTGCTTCAGGGACCTTTCCCCCTGGACCTCCATGGGACTCACATGAACTTCCCATTAAATTTTTCCTCTATAGTTCATTTCCCCCTTTTTCAAAATGTCTGCCGGGTTCGCCCTTTGTAGTAGTTTCACTGGCTTGTTTTTATCGATCTTACTTGAAGTTACCCTGGAGGTTACTTTTAGATCAGAGTTAAGTTAAAAGAGTTGCCCGTAAAAGGAAAAAAAAAGCTAACTTCCTACCTCAAAAACCCTCAAAAACGAGCTCCAAGAACCCCACCAGGAGCTCTAATGCAGGCCCCTTGACCCCACCCAAAAATTTTTGGGCTTTGCGCTGGATGACGCTTCCGGACAACTCCCCCTCCCTCAGCCACACCCCCCTAAACTGCGACCTGGGCAAAAATTATATTCATGTATGGCTAATGCTAATATTCAATCCTTGCTATATTAAAATATAGATAAGGTACACCTTCGATGGATCCAGGCAGTTGCATGGTATTCCTGAATTGTGCCCCACTCTGAATTTCGGAATAAATTCAGATAAAATGTGAAAGGCTTTTACTCGTCGGATTTCTGGATGAATAATTTTCTACCAGGTTATAAGTGGCTGAAACTGGCTACCTTGGTGTGGATTAAAGTGTGCTCCTAGCATATGTCCTCTTTCTATCTCCTGTATGGATTTTTTCCTACCACTGGGGATGCACAAGTTTGTTCCAAAATTTCATACTTAGTGTTGTGGGTTGAATATTTGAGTCAAATATGGTTGGAGGGAATTTTCACTTTGCACGGCCATTGCTGCCAGTCATTGACCAGTGCAACAACCAAAACCACTTTGAGCCAATGCAGTCTCAAGGGTCACCACCTCACCACTGTTACCTCACAGGAACTCACTTAGCTCTTAGGTGGAGTGGACATACCCAGTGGCGTACGAGACGGGCCAGGAGGAAGACTTTCCCAGATTTCCCCAAAATCTAAATTCGGGCAGGAATTTGGAAAAAATCCGGACAGCCCTTTAAATTAAAAACAAAATGGGATGTTTTTTTTTTTTTTTTTCACGAAATTCCTTAATGTGGCCGAAATCTTAAAAAAGATATTCTCGGAAAAAGGAAAAAGGAAACGTTATATAGTGGCAATAAAATTTTCAAGAAAAACCAAGTCAAGGATCCAAATCGGTACACCTTCAGGAAGCGCAAAAGCTTTTATTCGTGACTTTTACTCCACAGATAATCACAACACAATGTCCGAAATTGTCGAATATCAAACTTCTTTCTAGTATTTGCCCGAAAGTGAAAAAGTATCATAGTAAGGTTAACATAGTTACGAAAAGTCAAACAGATAAAAAATCGGTACACAATTGCAAAGCACGTGGCTAAAAAGAAACAATCATTCTTGAGCCTGTGTTTAAATATTGTGTAACACAATACCCGAAATGGCCGAATATTTTAATAGCTTCAAATCTTTGGCCCCCAAAAAAGAGACCCCTATATTTAAAGTAAAATTTTCACGAAAAATAACAAAGATCTGCGATATATGTGGGTAGAATGTGAAAAAGGGGTTTTCATCATCCCCACTTCATACTGTAGTCTTGTTAATATTGCGCGGAATCGTCAAATATTCCGACAAAGGTTACAAAAATACTGTGACCTTTTCAATGGCCAGATTTATTCAACGGACAGACAGGAGAGAGTTGTGGTGCCCCAAATTCTCCCTTTCATCCTAAATACGCGCAATAGTTGTGAAAATCGGGTATCTTGTTTTAACGATACTTTAATGATGCATTTAAGATAAATGTCTTGCCAACAGTCTGCTTGAAAATTCATTTAAACACACGTTGTAATGTTACATTTCTTCAAAACTAAAATCATATATAACCGGGAGTTCGGGCAGTCACACAATCTTATCAATACATATTGAATTTAGCAAGTTTTCACTTCCGTTTTGTAGTTTTCCCGTAAAAATATGCGGGACCTTTTCATCGATTGGTAGTGATACATTTTATTTGGTAATTTTCTGATCAAATAGCGACTGCTTAGATCCCCCTATAAACCTGGAAAACTTCCCTTTCAACTACGCCAGGGTCCGATTTTTTTTTTTTTTTTTTTTTTTTTTTGTTCACTCCGTGCCAACCAGTTGGATCTTCGCGTAGATAGTCTTCACAGCAGCATTCAAATTTGATGTGCACATCTCTTTTGCAAAACAAAACTCAAAAACGCCACTCCTTAGATCCCCTGAAAAGCCATGGAAATGCCGTTTCAACTGTCTGAAGGGTCGGATATTTCAATTTTCTGTAATTTCAGCCAACTAACGGTGGCGCTGCGCTAAATCTTTCTGACTGAATTTTAGTTTGAAGTGAACGTTTATCTGCAATCGTAACTTAAAATAAGCGACTGCTTGGACCCCCTTTATAAGCCTGGGGAGTGTCATTTTCGACTGTCTGAAAGGTACGAACACATATCTGGACGCTTCGCGCCCACCAGAGGTGGCGCTCCGCTTTGATTGTCTTACGGGCAGAATTCCTTTTATCGGGCTAAAACCTTCTACCCAAATCTGAAGTGCACCCCTACGCCTATGAATATACCTAACTCAGGCGTTCACTGGAAAGCTGCTTGCAACATTCATCAGAATTCCGGATTTGCAATCCTAGGATACACTGTTAAAAATTTCTCTGTAAATTTATATAAATTTTATGGCAAATTTTTTTCCAACCAAATAATGTTTTTTTTACAGCCAGGCTGTAATCATGAAAAAACATTAAGGGTTTGTTTTTTCTTTACAGTTTTTGCATGTAAATTAGTTTACAAAAGTCTACTGTAAAATCGAATTACAGAATTGTTCTGTTTTGTTTACCTTAATTTTATGTGAATTTACAGCCTACTGTTTTCATTCCCGACGTTTTAATATTTATTATAATATCGCTTTTTTACCTTTCATATGTAATTACGTAACATACACTTCATCATTACGTAGATCAGGTATTTGCTTATCAACGTAATGTGTCGTTACGAAGTTGTTTTCAATCAAAACACATTGAAGATGCTTTGTTGTCATATTGTTGTCAAGTAGACTGCTATCTCTAGGAACTTTGTTATTGGAAAATCACATTTTTTTGTACAATATAATAATTGTTTTTAAAATAAATATGACAAAGAATGCAAATACATTGATTGCAAACATTTCCAGACAAGGTTAACAATAAGTTTATCACTTCCTGATTAAAAAAACACCAAAAAAGATATTATTATGTAAAGCAACAGCAATCCTTTTGTTAGGAAAATGCCTACAAAATAAGCTCCACCCATTTATGCAAAATGAGATTTACGTCATAAAGTGGTAAATTTACAGACTCTTTCAAGTAAATTTGTGAAACGTTTTTAATTCGATCAAGTGCATGAGCGCCTGTGGCGATGAGTTGACATCAGTATACCAATTGTCAGTGCTCTGAAATTAGGGCCTTACAATTTCTTTTTACTTAAAAATGTGTGACAAAACACCAGTTGTATGATATTTATAACTAAGAACGTAATAACTAGGTATGCTTTTATAATAAATGTAAGTTTATTTCCAAATAGGGCCATAAATTTGCCAATTTTTTTTTTTTTAAACTGAAACTTCGCATAACGATGCATGTTATATATTGAAAATTTTCTGGCTGTTTCTTATTTGTTTGTTTGGGCTTATTTTTGTTTCTTTTTCAGCTTAAAAACAAAATGAATGTTTGTTAAATGAAAGTATTTTTATGTGAAATCAGAAAAATACAAAATACTGTTAAAATTTCTGTAAATTTACAGAAAAAGTTTTACAAAGCAGTAAAATTTGGTTAAAAAAGCAGTCAGAAATGGTTTTTCAAATAAACAGAAAATACATGTTAAACAACCTCTTTTTATTGTAGCAATACAAAGTGCCTGTAAAGATACAGAAAATCTCTATTAAAAGTAAAATACAAAAAGTTTAAGTTATAAAAGTCTGTAAATTTACAGAAATTTTTAACAGTGTACAAACTCCAGTTGAGTAATGGACTGAGCTAATCAGTATCTTGAAAGTATGTTTGAATCAGAAAAAAATCACAGACTTTTTCTCACCAGAATTAATGACAATTAAACCTGACAAATGTCATTTTTAGCTATCTCTCCTGCGCCAACTGATGGTGGCGCTACGCTTAGATACTTAACTCCAACCCCCTCCACTACAAAAGTATTCAGCACCCCCATAGCCCCCACGAAAAAAAAACCCCTCGCTACGCCACTGTCAATTGGCATCAAATTTATAATTCTAATCCCTGTAGCACTGACTTAGTCCAATTTGATGAATAGGGCCACCTGGGCAGTATGGGACGGGTCCGGCCGGGTAGGGGGCTGTCATTCGAAAATAGCCGTTACCTTGAAAAGAGCAGACTTCGGTGCCTTAATCAGCCAGAGTTTATTCTCTGGTTGGGCATCTGGAGCCTGACAAAAAGTCACCACTCCGGGCCACTTGAAGATAATACTTGGATTAAGTCATTAGTTCTTTGTTTGCCATATGGTCATGCCCGTATGGGACTCTTTTCTGATGGTGGGACTTTTTGCCCTATTCCAAATCCCCAATCACGGTATATATTCTGCTCGACTGAAGGAACCGAAGCAAGGTTTAGGCCCTTTGGGAGCTGCGGCCCCGGGTCTCAGACGTTCATGCATACTCTAAAGTAAAATATGTACAGAGCAATGAAGATGAACGTTTAGTGCTACATGTCATTTTAAGAATATAAGGTAATTAGTGAAAAACATGTTGAAAATTGTGGACAGTTTATTTGTTTGAGCAATATGTACATTCGGTCTCGGTATCGGACTATGCTGGTATTGACTACAACACTGACGGATACTGTAGTGAAAGACTTTTTTATTTTAATACCAAGTACTTGCTTTGTTTGGTAACTGTGCATTATCACAAAATGTGCCACATTCGATCAAAACCATTTCTGACGATTAACAGATATGCTTAGAAATTCAACTTAAGATAGTTTCGGAAGAGAGTTATTTGTTGGCACGTTTCAAGAAATTGAAAGTGACACTGCTTTTGTGTTTTGCAGATTCTAGCGCATGCCACAATGGAAAGTCAGGACTTACAGTGGTCATTATCATTATTGCTATAATAGTTGCGGTACTCGTGACAACCTTTATTATTTACAGAAAAAAAGGTAGGGAAGGCAAATTTAAATAATGTTGTAGTTTCTTAGATAATGTGATTTTAAAATGACTCTGCAGTTATTTTTTCGTTTCTTTGTTTTTGACATTAGAAAAAAAAAAAAAAACTTCCAATACTCTATGTGCAAAGGGGTATTAAACTACGAACTAGAAATGCGTTGATTAAGAAATGACACTAGGGGTATGTTAATCACACCTACGTGGGACAAATGAGCTACGTATCTATCAAGATGGCAGCTTAACCCTTTACCGTTGTGCTCCGATCGGGGCATATTTGCGGGCCTCGGGAGTGGGCGGAAAAGCGGACGTAGCCCGCCCCGTATCGGCTTCCGTAGGCCATTGACCCCGTGACCTTAAACTATAGTCTCTCTCGTTGTTGTGGCCGAGTTTGGGGTAGCTTCTCGCAGTTTCGAGCTCCGCGTGAAACAGTAAAGATGAGTGACAGCCGAGCTCTCCGCATGGGTCCAAAAGGACCCAAACAACGGTAAAGGGTTGAAGGAAGTTTCAACTCGTTCCTTCCACTATCATGTCAAACCTATGTTTCTCGTAAATCTGTTTACTGCGGTGGGTGATAACAAAAACGGATAATTTGTTGGCACATTCGTCATCTACAAGGGACGCTTTGCGTTTCCCAACTTTATATTAGAGACTCATGTACGTTTCTGGTACTAAGCAAACTGAGCGATGTCGACGTTAATTTGGCGTAGAACACAATGGAATCAAAGGGTGTTTGAAAATTGTCATGTTTAAGCTTGCCTTGGGCAGAAATCAAGCTTTGCAAACACAAGATAGTTAATTTGTGTTTTATTTAATCACATTTCACATTTACTTGCTCATTTGTTTAGAACTAACAAAAGCCGAAATCAAGAATAATTTGCCTAATTTATCATTTCCTTATTCACCTGAAACACATTACATTAATTTATAATTTGCAATGTAAGATTGAATGGACCTTTCTGAAAACTTACTTCAAACTTTTCTTTTGTATCTAGTAGATACATTGCTATAGTTGTGTGTATTTCGATTTTATCTTTTATATGTTGTTTTCTCCATTTTTGTAGCTTTCGGTTGCTTTAATAGCAGGCGACAGCATAATGACGTTGAAATATCGGCCATAAAATCTAACATCATGCAAAGTAAAGAGGATGAAGAGATGCAGGGAAAGCCCCTTTTAGGCGAGGTATCAAGCATGGAACCACATTGGCCAATAACAATGATTCATGCTTAGAATTTGTAGTTACTATAAGATAATGTATAAAGGCAGCATAACGACTTACTAACCTAGTTATAAAATCATGGTTGATTTACTCTGGCTCACAGTTTTTTCGTATAAAGAACGTTTCAATTGCAAAGACAAACAAATTAAGTAGATTAGTGTTATGTTGATATCATCAGGATATAGCCACTTCTTTCATCTTCTTTCATTTTTATATTTCATTTTCTTTTTTTATTTATTTATTTTTTCGCATTTGGCCTAATATATTTCATGTGCTAAGGGAACGATTCATATACACTGCCAACCTTACAAATAGCAATATTTGGCCAATTGACCATGCAGCACTGAAAAAGCCAAAGAGTAAAGAAAAGTTTAAACAACGAACTTGGTATAATTTGAACCAATCTACTGGGGAACATTTCCTGTCGCTGTTAAAAAATTTTCAAAACATACATATATAGTTACAAATATACGGATGACAGACCATTAAAATAACTTTTTTTTATGCGGGAGACGTTAGGGTAAAGTATGTGATTTCGCCTACAGTTGGCGGATACAATTCTGTTTCGCCGTTACGAGGGTGTATGTGTGTACTTATGTGTATCCATAGAGATATTAAATGTACGATATCAACTCTAAAAACGGTTTTGTTCTGTTTCTAATTTTGGCTAACACAGACATACGCATCATCGAAATATGCATCAGAGGAAATCCAGAACTTGCCCGATTGCACCCAGGTTTGACATTCTGTTTCCTTAGCAGTGCACTCCAAGACCGTTTAAGATAATTCTACTTCCGTCCAGTTAAATCTCTCAAAATTCCAACGTGAATCCCATCCATGTTATTAGATATGGTTTAAAACCGTGCACTGCTATTCTTACAAAGAAGAGTAGTTTATAGTGGAGATTTATATATCATCTTTTTTACTAAATTTACAGAAAGCGTTCAAAGAGAAGTTCGAACCTTTCATCGCTAAAGTAGTTAAAAAAGAGGTAAGAAATTCGTTTGTAAAACCTGCGACAGGAGTTGAATTGCTTATATCAACAATAAAGTTTTTTGAACTATTGACGAAATTTAACAGGAGTGCAATAAGCAGAAGGGTGTGTTAAAGGTCAGTTTTAAAAAGTAGAAGAGGGTTGAACGATTTGCAGTTACGTCAGGAAAACAATCATCTAGTTTCCTCCACATCAAATGGGTTTTGTATTTGATAGAAGGATTTCCAGGGTTCTTGGACCTTTGATGTGAGGTCTCATTTTCTTACGGCTAATCTTAGTAATATGGTTAAGGGTAAGATCGGTAATTTTTGTTTTTTATTTCTCCAGCAAATAGAAATTAAAATTATCTAACAGTTAAATTTAATTAAATTAAAATAATTACAAAGTGGAAAAACTACTTCATCATGAAAAAAAGTACATGTGGGATATCGCAACAAATTTTCAATAACATGATAAACTGATTCTTATTTTACCACAAGGTCCCCACAACATGCTGATATAACAAATTGTGGGAGGCACTTTGCATGAATTCCGTACATCCAACGTGGTTAAAAATTAGATCAGCGATTTAATATGATTTCGATCCTCCATACTAGTAGCATTATACACTTTAACTGAAAATTATCCACCATGTACATCCACTGTTCGGCGTTAAATGAGGAATTTCTGTTCCACATCATTAATATCATATATATATCGGTAAAAATCGTCTTCGTTTATATCAATGCAATGTCAAAATTGACTGGTTTTTACTTTTCTTCTTTTTTTTTTTTTTTTTTTTTTTTTTTGCTGGTAAGGGTACCGTGGAAGAATTTAACAGCATAATGGAGACGTTCAGCACAGAAAATGAGGTAAACAAAACGGTAGAGTTTCCAATGCATTTAATGCACTTTCAATGATAGCTTAAGTTAGATAGCTAGTTAGTTAGATTGAGTTTCCAACCTACTGATTCAAGTCAAGCGGGCCACAGCCTTTTTCCAGTTGTGGCTCACTGGCATGTTTTCCATACTCCATTGCTCATGCAGAGCATCACGCACAACGGTTGGATAGCGTAAGGAAAAAGTTTTACCCGGATTGACGTACTCCTCCCTGGGGTCGTCCCTTTCAGTATACTCCAGTTACCAGGCAAAAAGGTCCCAGGCCTGTCGTGCCTAGTTGAGATAATATCGCATGAAAAAAGGCAAGTGCGTCTCAACACTGGTATCTATTTGGAAGACACCGCATTGTACACGCAAGGTAGGCTACAGCCTTTCCCCAGCTGGAACAGCCGATGCTACAAGCAAGTTATTCGGGATATTTGCTGTCCGGATGAATTGTTTCAAAGTGTTCTAGTGAAAGTGTTTCCCTCAGATCTCCTCTGCAAACGTCTTATTGAGGGCCTACATTGGTTCATTAGTAGATTGCATCTGATTGGCATCGATCATCACTTTCCGAAACATCTAGTTTCAATTGCTATAGAAAGATGAATAGGCATTAAGAAAAAGTTTGGGTTTGTATATGTTACAAGTAACGCCCGTTACACAGTCTGTCAAAGAGGATACTAACTTAAGACATTGTGCTTACACGTTACGAATGTTTTTTACAACAAACAGAATATTAAGCGGGTTATTAAGCGATTGAAAATTCAAGTACTTTCTAGTGATGAGGTTGGAACAATCACTTGAAGGAACTTGAAAAGCGCCCGAGGAATAAAATGTCATCGACTTAGGGAAGTAACTTATTCTACATTGTCGCTTCACGTAGTGATGATATAAACAGTTAAATAACAAATTTGTCTTTCTCAAACATGTATAAACCATAACTGTTAAAAATTTGAAAAAGGGACATGAAACTACGTGTACATTACGAGACGCGATGAACTATAGCAAGACTGTATTGTCGTGGTGGGCGACTGGTGACTTAAACGTTTTAAGAACATAGTGCCCACATTATTCAACAAGTAAAAGGACGTTGAAAAGATTCCAGCAAAATTGTGAAGTTAGAAAAATTTGTTTTTACTTTTACGTTTAAGAGACAGGAATGTGTCCTCTCCATTTCGATCAAATGATCTTCTCGAGCTATATTTCTTTCTTTCTATCTTTCTTTCTTTCTTTCTGTCTTTTTTCTTTCTTTCTTTCTTTCTTTCTTTCTTTCTTTCTTTCTTTCTTTCTTTCTTTCTTTCTTTCTTTCTTTCTTTCTTTCTTTCTTTCTTTCTTTCTTTCTTTCTTTCTTTCTTTCTTTCCTTCTTTCTTTCTTACTTTCTTTCTTACTTTCTTTCTTTCTTTCTTTCTTTCTTTCTTTCTTTCTTTCTTTCTTTCTTTCTTTCTTTCTTTATTTCTTTCTTTCTTTATTTCTTTCTTTCTTTCTTTCTTTCTTTCTTTCTTTCTTTCTTTCTTTCTTTCTTTCTTTCTTTCTTTCTTTCTTTCTTTTTCTTTCTTTCTTTCTTTCTTTCTTTCTTTCTTTCTTTCTTTCTTTCTTTCTTTCTTTCTTTCTTCCTTCCTTTACTTATTTACTTTCTTTCTTTCTTTCTTTCTTTCTCTCTTTCTTTCTTTTCTTTCTTTCTTTCTTTCTTTCTTTCTTTCTTTCTTTCTTTCTTTCCTTCTTTCTTTCTTTCTTTCTTTCTTTCTTTCTTTCTTTCTTTCTTTCTTTCTTTCTTTCTTTCTTTCTTTCTTTCTTTCTTTCTTTCTTTCTTTCTTTCTTTCTTTCTTTCTTTCTTTTCTTTCTTTCTTTCTTTCTTTCTTTCTTTCTTTCTTTCTTTCTTTCTTTCTTTCTTTCGGCAATAGTTTGGAGAAGGAAGTATTCTTTCTAGTTTAAGAAAGAAAAAAATGCACTTAAGTTGAGAGAAAAAATTGGGGTAATCGTAATTTAATAGTGTTCAGATGATGCTGAATAGTAACTTGCAACGATAAATACGCAATAAATGCAATGGTGTTTTTGCATTTGTTTCCTTTTGAAATGTGGACTTTTCGAGCTATTTACATGCCGTAAATATAGTGATCTTATACACATACCAAAGGTCACCACATGAGTTGATATACGAAATTTAAAACCACCTTGTTATGTATTCTGAAATATGCAATGTTCATTTTAAACAGGTGAAGCAACCTGCATCTGTCATTTTAAATTTTCTCATGGAAGAAGATGACAAGGTAACTGTTTTATTTGTCGATTCGTCGTAGCTCTGCAAAACCATTATTAACATCCGATATCCATTTAACGAATAAAAAAGCTACCTAGGATCACAGTGTAATTTTATGATACCGTTTAAAATGAAATTTAATGTTACATAATGTACTGCAAATTAGTATAATGGAATGGAATGGAAAGGACAGAAATGAAATAAACTTGAATGGAATAAAATGGAGAAAACACTTGATATCGCGCCCCAAACATTCAAAGGTCTACAAAGATTAAGTATTTAATGCTGCATTAAAGAGATTGGGTATCTACTAAGACGTACATAGAATACTTGAAAACCGTATTTGCCTTTGTATGGTATGGCATTTCGCAAAAAATGACCAAAGCAAGAAATATTGACCCTTGCCAATAGAGAGTAATCTGTATTTTGATTTGGGAGTCTCACAGAACGTATCCTCTCCGTGCCTTTGATAAATTTAAGTCATAGTGAAAAACACCTTGTACTCACAACGTCTAGTGATTGGAATAACAATATCTTGTAACATCGAAAAAATGTCCTCTTCTCTTCCCAACTGAGGTGTTAAATAATACTGCAATAATGAATTTATAATCAGTTTTTTTTTTTCGCATTTGCCAATACATAGATATTTTAAAACAAATCCGCCGATAAATCTGACGCATTGATTGGTAATGAATAAGTACAAGTGGAAATAAAGGTCAAATGTTTCCTCTGTATCACATGTTTTTGTGTTCCCATTTTGAAATACTCGTAATGATTTATTTGGAAATATTTGGGAAGTAAATCTGTTTCATTAATAATTAAACACTCGTGATATAAAAAGACACAACGGAAGCATTTACACACCTTTAAGTAAATGCCACTCAGATATCACATGGGGAGCTAAAAATTAAAAGAAATTCAAGCTAACTGAATACAAAACAAACCCAAGTTCAGAAAATCCAGAATTACTTTCAGCATTCCCTGATCAGATAATGTCGTTATACGAGAACAGTAACTAAGCTCTCTGAAGCTAAGAAATATTTACAGTATTTTGTTTGCTCGAAAACACACAAAATATAATTATTCTCAATCATCAAATAATTTTTCATACGCAATAAGAGGCTAACAAAAGCTTCAATTTCTTTTCTGATTTAAGCTTTAACTAAAGAATAGTTCTGGATCATACTTTTCCTTAAAGTGAATTAAAAGATGAAAAAATATTTTTGTTGAAAAAACAATTTCCCACACCCTTCCACATCCCACACATTTATGGCTTTCACTTTTTCTAAAACTTCCAGTAAAGGGGAAAACACAAAACATTTTGTTAAATGGTGAATAATACAGACCCATGAACTTTGATTGCGGAACTTTTATTTCAATTGTTTCTAATAAGAGTTAGCATATAACAGAAGGTACATTCGAAAATTTAGCAAATGTAGGTGCGATATATTGAAGCTAGCAGATAAAATAATTGAGTAACTTGATAATGAACCTTTACTGGTGGTCTTGCAGGTGTGAGCTCCCCTATTGTTTTTCCACATGAATTCGTTCAAAAATAAAGAACGTTTATCTTGAGGAACTACACGGTACCATTAAAGTATTCGTAAATAGGCACTTCAACTCGTTTAACAACGTAGTCAGTATGGTGAACAATCATTTTCATACACTCACAGGAGCAATGCATCACCTCAAAACCTCATTTGATATATACGTTACTAGGAAGCACCGTTTATACCACATGATAACAACCATGTAAAAACCATACTTATCGTGTAATATGTGTTTAATGTCTTCAGTATGTCCCAAGGCCAGATACAGAGTGTTAAGTGTAAAAATGTGGGTAAGCATGAAAATAGAAAAATGAGATCAGATTAAATGGGAAATTTAATATAATTATGTATCTCAACAGGTCGTTTTTTTATTACTTATAACTACGCAATTGGCAGCTTTAGAACTTAAAACGTAATTAACTGTGATTCGAAGATTAATTATTCGTAACAGTACATGTCATCGTCTTAATGAATAGTAACAACAAGCATTACAACAGATTGAAGTACAAACTTTCTTCAGACTTATGCTAACAGTATAAAAGGAAGAAAGGCAAAGCTCCAAATGGAAAAGGAATATATAATTTTATTAAACTGCATCCTTACAATTACTTAAACCAATAACAGGACTTAACAGCCATAATGGAGTTGTTAGACGAAATTAAACCAAACAGATGGGTGAGTAATGCCATCGCTGATGTTTCGATTATAACGGTCTTTACATAGCAAAGCTGTTCTCATTAACTGTAAATTAATAATACTGAAATACCTAGGACATTTTCATCCTTGTCATTTTCTCAGGTATCATCTCTTGATATTATTAGAATGCTTGATGAACTGTCCACCGCTAAAAAGGTATGGTTTCCTTACGAATCGCTAACATGAACATCGAATATTGTCTCTTCTACTTCTTACATCAATAAAGGGTGTCTCAGAAAACACATCTTCAACAGTTTTGACTAATAATGTGCAAGTAAAGATAAGAACCTAACTTAAAAACTTTCATGATTATTAAGAGTTAGAACAATTGCTCGTTTTTTGTGCCATATATTTTATTCATAAGCATTTACCACTAAAGTGACTTGCTGCAGTCATGTACTGTTGTTCCTCGAAAAAAAGTTAAAGTCGGAAATACTTAAGTTTTATTACAGGCAAAAAATGTATTCACTTATGGATTCTACAGAAAATTTATATCGCTTTATCCCATTTTCCATGAAGCTTCCAGGTGATAGAACTCTCCTGTTTTTTGAAGATTACACAAAGTCCAATCAGGTATGCCTTTGGAAAGAAAGAATGTAAAACAAAAACAGTAATGTACAAAGGAATGAAAATTCATAACCATCACAGCAAATTTTTATCATAACCTTCCCCTTCGTTCCTCCCAATATCTTTATCTTCCAGTGCCTTACTTGAAGATATTTGCAGAATTAAACATAGCCCAGACAAAGTTTGTCACTACTCACAACTAATGGAATAAACCCACAAAACTATTTATTGTATCAGATGGTCATACCAATTTTGTCATCAGAGTCTTATGAGGAAGATAGATCAGCCTGCAAAGTGTACAAGTGTTAATAGACTAAGTGACCAAAATTATCATTTTCCTAGTACACTGATTAGAATAAGTAAGGATAGCGAACTATGCGAAAAGATCGGTTATATATTGAGACATTTGATTACTAGCATTCAATGCAAATTATGATCAGTTGTGCAGACACATCAGACTAAATTTAAACTGGTGCTCTCTAGGACTTCAAATTATTATGTATATTATCTTCATTTGTGTAGTTACAGACACAGGAAGCAAACTATTTCCCTAAAAGATTCACCTGGCTCTGAAAAATAAATTCTATGTGGCATTAGGTCACCAAGTATTTCATGTGAAGTAAAGGGACGTTTCCTTACCCTTTCTTTTATAAATTTTGTTCGATTTGGGTTGTACATTTTGCAAGCCTTACGTATTTCTTTGGTGAACCTTGCGTGCCTCAAATTTGCTTACTCTAGTGTGGGTTGCTTATCCGTAAAACAAAGAAGAAATGAAAGTTCCAGAAATTTCAGTCATTGGTCATCATATTAATCAAGTTACACCAGTCAACAATGCAGCCGCTTTCCTTTTCCGAATTGTCCCCAAGGCAAGCTTTTTGCTTTTAAATACTTTTTAAAAATGAAAAAAAATTGAGGTGCTTTTGCAAGTTCTGTTGCCTGATTAAGAGAGATTGTGTTCTTTACGCTCTCTGAAAATGGACCGGTCAAGAACGGCGTTATTTTCTTTCATGAAGAACTAACTTCCTCCAATATTTTTCTTTTTTTTCAAATATTTGTCTAAAAAAGCATTAGTGTTGGAAACTTACACTTTCGTTGGGGAGACTCATTCTGCAGACACCGATAAAATAATTCAACACGAAAACGATCTTCCACCGCCAAAAAAATTTTGTAATATTTATGGCAAACTTCATTCGAAGAATCCTTCTTTGAAACTTAAGCTGCTGTGTTTTTTTTTTTTTTCCATTTAGTCACGTTAACCTTTAAAAAAAACCGAATTATATGGAGGTGAAAAATGTTTTCGTTGAAAAAACCGAAATATACTGAGGTTAATAAGGATTTCGTGGAAACATTTTGGTACGGTACTAATTTTATATTTTTTTCTGGATTTTGATCGACCTGTTGTTAGATGTTGTTAGATATGAACAATTCGTTCACAAGGTAACAGCGCAGGTACGACCAGGCTCAGTAGAGGTTGCTTTTTTTTTTTTTTTTCAGATAAATTTGACAACCTTTGTTAACTTGACTGGAAATCTACTGACTTCACAATGTGTAAGTATTTTGCTTGTTGGTTACTTTCAAAGAACATGCGTTTTGGGTTCCAGTATCTCTTGTATCTACCTCTTGCAAGTATTTGTACAACGGTGCCCTCGTGGTAAGGTCAATGCCGGGAAATTTACAATTGTGCTTCCTCCGCGTTGGAAATCTTTGGTAAAGGACTTAAATACTCCACCTACGTTTGGATTTTTTTCTTCTTTTTCCCGTCATGGTCCGATTTCGTACTCGATCAAAATCAAAGAAACATAAATTTCAATGAAACACAAATTTTATAGAGGAATTTAAAAGACATAAATTGATGGTAGCTGTACTTTCCTTGTAACAAAGATATATCCATGGTGATGACTATTTCTCAGAACAGGGCAACGCCGACTACACAAGATTAAACTCTGAGATGATATGTATGCATTGAAATACTTCCAAACAGAAGCAAACAATGGGGAAGAGAGACATTAGGACATATTGCCTAAACCACAACCACGCCCTTGTTAAACCAAACAATCAAACGGTTATTTGTGTAATCGCCCATTTTATGCATTCATCCCATCTGGTACAGAGATATACCTGAACGTGAGAGGCCGCGTAGCAACATAAATAATAGAGACCTTCCAAAAAATGTGGCAGCGAACAAAACATTTCGAAATAAGTCGGCAAAGCTCTAATTACCATCAAACAAAATTTTAAACAAATTTTAATTGTTCTACATTCTTTCCATCCGTGCTTCGAATCAACGGTGGGACTTGTGATGATGCCAACCGTTTAAACTATTGTAGAGGACATATCCGCCTACTTGTTAATGACCCCATCCCATAGATGAAACTACCGTTTTTTGTCCTTTCTATCCCCTTTGCCAGATTACACTTCAGTCTTTGCACAGGGCGTTCAGAAGCATTGTTGAGTCCAAAGAGCAAGTGAGTATATTTCAAAGCCGAGCAATTGTTATTTCAAAAACATTTAAGTTATTCCGTAAGGTGGGAAGTGAAAGCTATGTAAAATTTTATCGCATAATAATATAGGCTGAAAGGTCACTGCATTAAATGTTTAACGAATGAAAACAAAATGTTGCTCTTAAATGGTGATCCAAAGAGTGTTATCTATATTTGGCAACATTTCAACCACATATTATTGTCCCTACAGCACCCTTTGGTTTTGGCGGAATCGTTCCTGCAATATCATCTTTTAGGATATGTAAGTAATGTTAGCTTTAGCTCCATCGTTTTTATGGTAGATGAAGTTGCACGTACGCACATGTTCAGCATTTCGTACAGATCACCACTGTTGAGATATGTTCACGTCACCTGTAGAACTGTTGGTTATTCATGGATAGTAAGAGAAAGAAAAAATTCCATTAGTTACTCATTAATGATAGAAGAAACATAATTTAAAACAAGTTCATACCAACTTATCTGCACTTCGGACAAAGAAGCTTTGGAAATGTTTACAGCTTGCTTTCGTTTTTACTCTGTTTTTGATAATACGTTTTTTTATCCAAAACGTGAATTCGGGCTAAAATTGTACCTGAAGTCAAAAAAGGAAAAAATATGTATTAAAGAACACGGGGAGTAAATTCTAACAGTCTAACTACCATCTTCGTAGGACATTCGTGAGTTGGGATATAAAATTTTGAAGTTTATTCACTGAAAACAACCTGGTCTGTTGAGCAATAATTTGTGACTTTCTTGTTGTACAACTCAAATAACCTGCTTTGTTTCCTTTTAGAGTTAAAAATATTTTTATGACCTTAATTAATTACATCATCCCATTAGAGTAAGAGTGCTCTTAACCTTGGTACACGGGTACAGTAACTTTCAGAAAAAACGAAAATAAAGATTGTAATTTGAGTAGTACCACAATGACATCACAAATTATTGCGCAATGTACTATTCTAACTTGAGTGAATAAGCTTTAACATTGTATATCTCAGCTCAGGAATGCCCTATGAAGGTGTGAGTAAGACTTTTAGAATTCATTTTTCTTTTCATGCTGTCTTGTACATATTAATTTTTTGACTTGATGTACGCTTTAAATAAATGTTGTCTTGCATTGCTTTTACTGTAATTGCATAAGTGAGTTAACTTGTAGATTTGCATTTTGAGACTTTTTTAAAATGATTTTGTGGACAGAGGCTAAAAAAACAGAAACAATGTTACTACACGATGGGGAAATACTGAGACTGATAAAGATGTTAACAACACTAATGGTACTTACATAATGGTAACGATGAAGCTGAAGATTTTAATATATTATTGACACTCACAATAACGAAAACAATAACGACAGTGCTGATGACGATAAACATGGCAATAAATCTTGTTATTGCATTTTATTTACCTATTTAGATTTCAGAAGAGGATGCAGTTAAGGAAATGATTTCCTTTGTGCATAACAACACCGTAAGCAATGGGGAAAGTAACATTCCTTCCAAAATGACTTTCGTTGTTTCCAAAATGTAATGTTTAACCCCATAGTGTAATGTTTAATAGAAAGGTGACAAATTATTTAGGATGTACAATAAAAGAATATAAAAAAAAAAAAAAAAAAAGCAAAAACGTAATGGTCCAGCCCCGGCTTACTTACGTTTGGAGTGACTTGCATTACAAAGTTTTGAATGTGCAATATACTACTAAGATAGTCATAAGAATAACCAAGTGTTCTTGATGACAAAATGCTTCCTATGGCAGAAGAATACAATTGGTATGGTTGACACGTGTTTTTGTGTTTTCTTCTCTGACATATTGCACACTCACCATTCATCTCTATTAATTTAATGAACTGTATTTTTTTCTTTCAGATACCTCTCCACTATTTCTTCCAGACTACGTATCTACAGTACGGTGAGGTATGGAACAAAAAAAAAAAAGAAAAAAAAAAGAAACTCAGGTATAATTAAGCAAAGAAAGATGTAATAAGTATCAAACATTGATAAAATTTTTCCCACTGCATGAAAGAACTCGACCATTATTATTTTTTTGTTTTCAGAAAGTACATGTGAAGAATAAACCTAAACTCTTTGTGATTTTTAAGAGGCTGTTGGAAAGGATGGTAAGCAATTTTCAAAATTTGACGTACACTATCAAAACTTTAGTCATTTTTCTAGCTTTTAAAAATACATCTACACCCTTTTTGGAATTTAAACTGGAAAAATTGTGATATTGTATCGTTTTGTTGCAACCGATAATGTAAAAACGACCGATAATGTAAAAAAAAAAGGGGAAAAAAATACCGATCATTTAAAAACAATTTATAGTGTAAACAAACGGTAATGTGAAAAACCTTTGTACCGATAATGTTTACAAAATTTCCGATAATGTAAAAACTGTTTTATGGAGGGTCGCATATGGTCCTTCTTAAAGGTGGGTTTTTGTGTAAGTATATTTAGGTACGTGAGTAGAGCGGGAAGGCAAATTGGTTCGTGGGTAGGTGCGTGTGTACATGTGTATGTGCGCATGTTCCCTGTGCGCATGCACCTGTGTAAATTTATTAATGTATACACTCTAAACACAGTTGGGCTAGCAAAGGCCATGTCACATTGTTGTGGAAAAGAATTGCTAAAGGTGGGCGAAACATCACGATTTTGCCCAATTGTTACATTAATTTTGTCCTAAAACTGTTTCATGTGCTATGTTTCCCCAACATTGGGTAATTTTTGCCCATCAATTCTTGGAATGTATAATCGACTATGTTATTTCTGCGTGTAGCCTTCATCACGGGAGTACCCAGGACATTTTATTGGGGAGGGGGGGGGGGGACTACAGGGCTCGATCGCCCGCCGTCCGGGGATTATTATTATTATGTTTTGAATAATAAGGTACCCTACGAGGTAGGCTAATCTTGTGCTAATGTCATTTGTATTATACGAATTATTTAATGTCATTCTTTCTGTGCCATAACAAGGTTTTTTTTTTCAAAATTCGACTGAGGACATGACCCCTGGCCGCCCTAATGCTATGCTAATGGTCTATATGTGGTTTATGAATTGATTTATGAATATTGACTTCTCGCTCTAACGTTGGAGGCGCTAAGGGGGGGGGGGGGTAAAAGAGGGGATATTTGACCCCGCCAGATTTTATCCTTGTTTCCCTTCTTGTCTCTAACCAGTTGGGTAAATTATGAGTTGGGATGAAAATGATCAATATGCATCTCATGAAACTCAATTTTTCATCCAGAGCTACTGTTAAACTTCAGAATTCCCGGGGCTTTGCCCCATGGACTCTCATCCTTACACTGTTAAAAGTTTCTGTAAATTTACAGACTTTTTTTAACTTAAACTTTTTGTATTTTACTTTTAATAGAGATTTTCTGTATCTTTACAGACACTTTGTATTTCTACAATAAAAAAAGGTTGTTTAACATGTATTTTCTGTTTATTTGAAAAACCATTTCTGTCTGCTTTTTTAACCAAATTTTACTGCTTTGTAAAACTTTTTCTGTAAATGTACAGAAATTTTAACAGTATTTTGTATTTTTCTGATTTCACATAAATATACTGTCATTTAACAACAATTCATTTTGTTTTTAAGCTGAAAAAGAAACAAAAATAAGCCCAAACAAACAAACAAATAAGAAATAGCCAAAAAATTTTCAATATATAACATGCATCGTTTTGCGAAGTTTCAGTTAAAAAAGAAAACATTTTTGGCAAATTTATGGCCCTATTTGAAAATTAACTTACATTTATTATACTGACAATTGGTATACTGATGTCAACTCATCGCCACAGGCGCTCATGCACTTGATCGAATGAAAAACGTTTCACAAATTTACTTGAAAGAGTCTGTAAATTTACCACTTTATGACGTAAATCTCATTTTGCATAAATGGGTGGAGCTTATTTTGTAGGCATTTTCCTAACAAAAGGATTGCTGTTGCTTTGAATAATATCTTTTTTGGCGTTTTTTAATCAGGAAGTGATAAACTTATTGTTTACCATGTCTGGAAATGTTTGCAACCAATGTATTTGCATTCTTTGTCATATTTATTTTAAAAACAATTATTTTATTGTACAAAAAATGTGACTTTCGAATTACAAAGTTCCTAGAGATAGCAGTCTACTGGACAACAATGTGATAACAAAGTATCCTCATTGTGTTTTGATTGAAAATAACTTCGTAACGACACATTACGTTGATAAGCAAATACTTGATCTACGTAATGGTGAAGTGTTTGTTACGTAATAACATATGAAAGGAAAAAAAGCGATATTATAATAAATATTAAAACGCCTAGAATGAAAACAGTAGGCTGTAAATTCACATAAAATTAAGGTGAAAAAAAAATAAAACAGAACAATTCTGTAATTCGATTTTACAGAAGACATTTGTAAACTAATTTACATGCAAAAACTGTAAAGAAAAAACAAACACTTAATGTTTTTTCATGATTACAGTCTGGCTGTAAAAAAAAAACATTATTTGGTTGGAAAAAAAATTTGCCATAAAAATTATGTAAATTTTACAGAGAAATTTTTAACAGTGTAGGAGGTTTCGGCCCAGTTTCGCGATGCGCCTATTAATGTTTGCCCCCAACATTTTACTCTTCATAATCAACATTGTGTTAATAACACTTGGTGCAAAGCAAGGGGTATAATAGATGACTTTTGTGACCTTTGGGTTTGAACCGAACATTCTGAGTATGATATTTTATATCGTATGGCATGTCCACTCATATACTGAGCAATCTGTTCGAATAAACCAGTAAGCTACTCCCTGATCAAACATTGATTTCTGATGTTTCTCCCTGCATGCATTTCTCTACCGAATCTGGAGAATTCGTAAACCCATTTAAAAACCATGTATGGGCCATTGGTGTAGATAGAGGGAGGTCATGGTGCATGCCCCTAATCGATGTCTAAAGAAATACTTAGCAATACTTCAGATAGAATGATGCTAATGATGGAAATTGATATTATCATCAGTTTAGCGTACGCCTTAGGTTATTTTACTATTCCAAAAATTTCCCCGGACGGTCATCAGACCCAGTGGTTGGCCATCCAACCCCCCATTTAAAAGTCCTGTCTACTACTTGTTTGCGGCTACACTCTGACACAATTTAGTCAATTTTATACACAAATAAATTCAAACAGGGTACAACCGCACATACGACTGTACGCACGCACCCACACACAAAACTATTTGCTTTGACGCCCTGCCCGCCTGTCCCTGGTGGGACTATATGAAACCCTCGTTACAACAGTTTCTACATAATCTTTACTTTTTTAACATTATCGATTCAAAGAACTTTTCACATTATCGGTATTCTTTCACATTATCGGTAAATTATTTTTTTTTCACATTATCGGTTTTTTTACACTATCCGTATTTTCTTTAAAATTATCTGTTTTTTTTTGTTAACATTATCGGTCGATTTACATTACCTGTTAATTTTTTTTAAATCATCGGTTGTAACAACGTCTTATTGCACACTTTACTGTTCAGTAGCTGCACAATGATATTTGTCGTGGCATTAAATGGTAGTAGGACGAGAACCCAAAGTTGTCTGCAATGTGGAAAGTAACATTCAAATCACGACATTTGTCATACTATCTATTCGTGGATACTGATGGAAAGAATGTAAGCTGTAAAATAAATGAATCTGCAAATGAAATCAATTTGCAGGCAACACGTTCCAACAGTTTCAGACTTTTTTCTACTGTTAGACCAGAGTGGTGTTAGGAAGGAGACACAACGTTCTACTGACTCTTAGGGGAAATGTCTGTTGCGGACAACAATCTTCCTCTACTCTCGGAATATTTTATCTCAATACCTAGACCAACTAGGATCAGTGATACATTGTCAAAATTCCAGTCAGAGGGCACGTTATTACGTTGTATCTCGTTAACTTTTCGTTGCCAGCCGTCATGAGAACACATCAAATTTTACACGCTGGTCGTTATTGGTCGCAATAAATGTAATTTCTGTTTTTTCTTTGGAAAATTTTAACGCAATATACATTCGAGTGTGTTTAGGAGTTATAAGGCGAGTTGAGAAAATTGGGTAAAATGATTTAGCCTTTAACAATGCTTATAGCAGTTAACTCATCGAATTCGTTGCAAAACAAAGAAATTAAACTATTTAAACTTCCATTTACAGTCTTTTAACTGAAACTATTGATTAGAGTTTGAAACTTGTCGGTAACAAACCTCAGATCAAAGCATCCTTTTAACAAAAACAATTGTGTAAGGATTACTTGGGTATGAAAGAGGCAGATCCTCATAAGCATGGGACAGGTCAACAAGGCTTAACAATAGGAACAAAGAGACTTGTAAATCAAAGTTTGATGCTTGAATTGGAATAACTACTTTTGAAGTTCCTATTATGTGACAGGTAGGGCCGTTGTCTCTCATTCCTAACACCTCCCTGGTTAGACACACCCTTTGTCTTTCGGAAGAGACTGGTAACTGATCGTAAAAAATTTTTGCATATTGTCTTTTGCGGCGTTTCTTAGGTGGGTAGATGCGCAATGTTTAACAAGGTGTTTCTTGATTGGCTGTATCAATTGTATTCTTTTTTTCGGCTGAGGTATTAGATTAGGGACTAGGGTTGTCCAGGGTTAGCCAGTTAGGAAATTTCCTGGTAAACATTGCGCATCGCCCCTTTTAGGTTACTTTAGGGTTTTGCGTGAACCTCGAAAGAATATTACTCACCTTTGATTTGCCATTGTCCAGGGAGCTGATGGTGTGTCCCCAAATTGTATCGTGAATAAAGCACAGCTGCTGTCAAAGCGAGGAAACTTCGGAACAGCAATGCAGTGAACATTTTTAATGTAAACAATAGTACATGTAAAAAAATGTAGATACTTGTCCTGGTAAACTTTGTTTCAAATAACATTAATTTCAAGAATGCTCGAGATAACCGCAATAGGCTATTTTATTTTTCCTTATAGCAATCTAATGCAGGGGAGAGCAAGGAAAAACTCTACCCTCAAAGCAACAGCCAAAACTTCATAAAGCAGGTAGAACCTATCCAGTACCTATATAGTTACATTTAATACATTTTATTTTATCATTTATATTTGAACTGTATCATCGAATAGAGCAACACGATGGTTAATATATGTTATAAGACAGTTACTATTTTAGACGGATTTTTACGGCCAAGTTCTTTTCTAATTGGTTTAATTAAGTCGGGCCTCCCATAGCCTTTTAACAGTTACAGTTGTGTCTCACTGCTATTTCCCTATTCCTTTTACCATGTGGCTGTTCTTGCTTATTTTAAATTTTCCTTTCAAAAAGAAAGATCAAAATAACATCTGCGTAAACTTTGCTTGCAAGTTGTGCGAAACGCAATTTCTCTGAAAGCTCCGAGCCGTAACATGGTGGCGAGCCGCTCAGAGTGTCTTTTAGGCATTGGCTTACGAGGCGGGGAGGCAGGGCCACTCTTTCCTCGCTTCTCTGCGAAATGGAAAATTCGGCAGTAATTTTACTTTACAGTCTTTCACAAAAAAACCCCGAAATGGTCGAATATCCAAATTATTTCAAGCATTTGCCCGAAAAATTGAAAAGTAAGATAACTAGGGTAAGAGCTTGAAGAAAATGAAAGAGAGAGAGATAAAACGGCAACACATTCACAAGTGGGAAGCTTGTCGTTTAACAGAAAGAATGCTCTTTGGTGTGCTTTTGTTCTTAAATTTCTTTCAACGTTATATGCGAATTGCACGATTTTTTAACGCGGTCAATTCTTTGCCCGAAAAACAAAACACGCTATGTTCAAAGTAACTCTAATAAAAATAATTGATAAGAAAAAATTCCGACACATTTATGTGGCTTGTGTAAAAAATTTTTCCTCAGTCCCACTCGATACTGTAGTGTTGCCAAATCTTTGCCCGAAGTGGTAAAATACTCGGTAGAAGGTTTTAAAAAGTTTTGGATGTTTTCAATTAGTGAAATTGGACGTAAGTGTTTGTCTCGAAATGCGGCATTTCCATTTAGATTTAATTAGTCATTCTACGTTAAAAGCATAAACAAAAACATTTGCACCATTTTCATATTATTCTCATTCGAGAAGTGATGTAATATGTCAAAGTCGAAAAATGTTTGAACGGTGGTGTTTCGCTTAGATAGTCCTGCTAACGTTCACCCCCATATTTTCACTTTTCGCCGCAACTGACCCCTCCTCTTCTTGCAAACCCTGGATCCGCCACTGTACTTAACATATATTCTTTTTGCCTTAGCCACTTTTCGATATGAAGTTGTTCGATAAGAAAATTCTGCAGTGACTTCATTACGGCAAATATCAAAGTATTTTGCAGTTTGTTTGAATCCCTTTTCTTCCACTGAAGATTTATGGGAAGACAAATCTGCGTGGACCCTACTTGTAAGCCATGAAAAACATTTCTTGCTATCCGAGGAATCATTTTCATGAAAAGAGTGTGTACTTCCGATTGTTATTTACTGCAATTTGATTGTCTTTCAGACAGGTCTACCTCTTCGAAAACAATATTTTGTGCCCTGCACCTTATTTTCGAATCTATTTGTATATTGACAACTAGACATAACAAACTTTGATATTTACCCACAGAGCACAGTGTACGGTCCCGTTGATCAATTTATGGAGGATAATAATGACTACACAGAACAGGTAGGCCGTCCTTCTAAAGTTTCATGGTATTTAAAAATATATATTTTTCTTAACAAGCATCTGGTGTTATTACCAGATTACATTATTTTTCCCCCGCATGTTGACCAGAATTTGACACCTCGTGTAAACCAAATTTCAAACCACCCGTCCAAATACTTGAACCATTTTTTCTTTTATTTTTGTTAACTTTAAGGCATGAAAACAAAACCAAGTATCTATTCTGATAGTTTAATTTTCAAATACCTCAAGGGTTACACTTTTTATTTTAGTATGAATAATATCTTTCAAAATCCAAAACATTTTTACTATATTGACGTATGAGAGTAATTATTTGCTTTCCATCCATAATTCTGTCACTTAAATTTTAAGGCACGTTAGTAGGAGTTGAGAGAAATTACAATGCAATATTGCATCAAAATTGCTTTTTAAACGTACGGGTTTTTGTATTTCATGACAGATGGAAGCATACAAACGTTTTGTCATTTTCGTTAGCGGATTAGGTGGATAAACGTAAACCAAAATATTTTCCCCAAATCAGTCGGTTTGTTTCTTTGTTCTTATTACATAAAAATGAAATCAATCTCTTATCCTTACGCATTTTTTACGTATTGCTAACTGTAATGTTAAATGTAACTTCATGGGTATTGCAAGTAACCGGAACTTACTCCTATTATTTATTTGAAACTTATGCCCGACTTGCTCATTCAAGCCATTAGCTTGATGTCACTTAACTTTACTTGGAACAAAGTTTATAAAACAGTTTTTTTTTTTTTTTTTTTTTTTCAACTGGAATTCTAACGTACAAATGTTCTGTTTCAAATTCCATGTGTACTTTTATGTGCAATTATAATTTCTCTTATTTGGTACTTTTTCTTACAGTTAACGAGTGCCATACTGAAATAGACTCGTTTTTTGCTTTATTTAAATGTACTGGCACCGTTCACATTTTATTCAATACGTATTTTTCAACAGGACTTATCTTCGATTTTTATTGAAGTCCTCATTTGTTCCATTGAAACAAAAGTGAGTAGTAGCAAAATGGAAATTTACCTTTATTTTTTTTTACATATAATTGGAATGATTTATTGGTAGCAAAGCTACAAATGATTTATTGAGATCCTTGCATTATGGATCTCTGCTTAACCTCCACTTATGCTTTAAATACAACATTAAAAATGAAACTTCAATTAATGTCGTAACACATAATTTTCAATTGAAATTATTAATATGCAGGACGATTACGTGACATTCAAATTAATGCTGCAATCAGCTCAAAGAAATGGAAGGGTGAGTTGTAAAATTTGATTCTTTTAAATTATCTCATGAATTATTTTGAGTAATTTCAAATTCACTTAAAGAAGCATGCAAGAAAAATGTGTTTGCTTTCGGTTGGATCGCTCAAGATGCTCCAGTTCCAAATGACACTTAATTTCATTTTTGTATAACCATAGAGCTATCTTAACGTTAGCGTAATTTTCCGGATTTGATCGCCTCTAACTCACTGTGTTATTTTCTTTTTCGAACCAGGCTGAAAAATAATTGGGTGATGGAAACAATATGCATTTTTTCATTTGATATAATCGTAATTTTTAACGACCTTCACTTCGCTGAATTTACACAGCTTTCTCCAAGGAACTACGTGGATGCAATTGTAAACTGCGTTAGAAAGAAATGGGTAAGTAAATCCTCCTTTTTAACATTGTATTTTTAATATCTTTTCCCGTTGAGGGAAACTAGCTACAACAATTAAACAGAACCAAGAGCAAATTCTAGCTGCTTGGAGTTCCAAGTTTTCACTCAACGACACGTGGTACAAATTTGTATGAAAACTGGTATTACTAAATGTTTGTTGAAGCAGACATAACAAAACATTCCTTCGTTTAGAGTTGGCGCGCCCTGACCGTTTCACGTGACATGAAGACAGCGTTTCCAAAGTTAATTACGATCATTTAAATAATGTGTCGTCAACATTACAAGCAATTCGTTCCCACTGCATTGTCAGTGGCCACACCAGGATTTTAAAAGTGGCAAAGGGTAGACCCAAGAAACTACTGGGGCAAATAAATCTAAACAATAACAAATCTTTCATTCAAAAACAAAACCCGGGGTAGATATATTGTGGTTCATACTGTCATAATCTGTCACTGAATTCAAGGATTTCAACTGACTTTAATGAAATATCTATTCTGTTGCCGCCATTTATCTATTGGTATATGTGTGATAGTGAAATTGTGCTCAATGTCCTTGAAGTGAAGTTTCACATTAAGGCGTGAAGTAGAATTTGTTTTAGTACAATTGAACTAACAGTGGTCCCACTAAGTCCTTCTGACTCGCTTTAAAAGGTACGGTTCTGAAGGCAGGAATAGCGTATACAAGCATCGAAGTCAAAAACATATGCCTGATGACTGCACAGAGTGTAGCAGTATTGGTCTGAGTCTAGTGGGCCAGTGGGTAGCGTAGAAACAGCCACTGAACTAAAAAGTTTAGATTACAAGTTACAAGAAACTATTTTACTTTGAAAATGAATCAACCTGTTTTGAGTATTACTTTTGAATCACTTTGCCTTGAAAACCCATGTAATTCCACCGTACTTCGGTAGTTGAATGTGGGAAACCCCCACCCCTTGCCCTCGGCTGGTGCTGCCACGAAATATCGGATAATACTTCGGTGACCACACGTCGATTGACACACTGAAATTTGTGAATGGTTTACAGAAATATCATTCTAAAATCTTTTCCGAATTGTAGGTCTCCGTTTTGTGGTCTTTTTGGCCCACCGATTCCGCAACTCAAACAAAAAGAAAGAAAAGGAAACGAAGAATAACAACTAACACCCTGGTCGGGTACGCCCCAAAACAGCATGGCGCTACTAGCCGAAACGAAAGTTAATACCTTCTTCATTGAGAATTAATGTTAAGTCAAAAGCAAACTTTATGACACCACATCGCAGATCCCGGATCATGACAAACCGGTATGAAAATAGGCCACCAAACACAAATCGATCCATTAAAAATTGCGTACATATAGTCAGGTGGTTTGGACTAATTTTGTGTGAGATTCCTTCCCGAATGGTGGGTCTTCGTTTTTTGGTTTTAATTTCTATATAAACACAGAGAGGTTAAAAACAAAGTACCTGTCCGGGCACAGGGGGTGTGTGTTAATAAGGTGCGTATTTAAGAGAGAGAGAAAAAAGAAAAAAAAAAAAAAAACGAAAAAAGAGAAAAGCATTGTTCAGTACGAAAAAGAACTTCTTCAGGGAATCCCTAGATGACAGTTTTACAAGGAAAATGCTCTCCAGGAAGAAACTTACTTTCAGTTTGATTTGCCTTGTTGTCATATTAGTTATAAATGTTAGTATTTTTTGTTTGTTTGAATGGTTATAACAAATAACAGCAGGTTAAGTGAATATAATGTTTATCTTTGATGCTCAAAAGGATCACATCAATTCCTTACAATAAAACGACATAATAATAATTCCGTATTGCCGGGAGAACAAGATAGGTGTTTCGAAACAAACGTACGTTACAAAAAAGTGTTTTTAGGATACCTTAAAAATTGCTGCCTAACGAAATAGCTAGCAAACAGATAACGATTGGTAAGGGTCTTTATACAAGCTTGTGAAATGTCACTTCCGGCCATTAGAGGCGATGCGATTTTTCAAACTATTCAAACTGCAGCTGGCGCTGTGGTAGGAAAGGCTACCGCACAGCACACTACATTCTTCCCCACAGTGTGAGGAAAATCCTACCCACCCCATCGTAAAATACTGTAGATACCGATAGCCAACATATATCAGCATCGCCAAACTACAGACCTGTACTTTTATGTGTGTTTTACGGTTTCTTTTAACTACCTAAAGTTAGAGTACTGATGGTACCATTAACCAAGATTATTTTGAAATAGGGTTTGTAAATTCACTACCCTTAGAAAAAAATGTCCATGAAAGCAAAGTTATTATACTATACCCTAGTTGGGGAACTCAGAGTGTGAAGGCAGTTTGTTTGAACCGGCATATTAAGTGGTCACTTAATATGACTGTGAGAGTGCACATCCCGCTAGAAAGGCAATGATCGGTACTGTATTATAGAATATATATTAAAGAATATGCACTGCAGTTCACATTAATGCAGTGTTTACACGCGACTCGATCGTGTGCATCATCAATGTCACGTGAGGCACTTTTCTGAAGTTCTCAGCATACTTGCTCGGGCTTGTACGTCTGTGCTTATAGGTACACGTTTAGTTTTCTAACCAGGGAAGTATATATTAACTATGAAAGGCAGTAAGCGACATCACAAAAGACACTGCTCAATCATCTTAAAGTGTTCCAACATACAGTATTTTCTTATTTAATTACATCGTAATTGATATGAAGTGTCACTGATGTAATTTACGTTTTTTAATAATTTCATCAACTTTCATGAAGACTTACAACAGCTACTTCTTCACGTTTATTAATTTTCAGATTACTCAAGACTTTCAAGAAAATATGCTGTGGTATATACTTTCCGAAAAACTGGTATTGGACATTTTCTCATAACTCCCTTTAAACACACAAAAATTAGCACTAAGTGCAACTGTGGTTGTAAAATATGAGAAATAATAAACTGCTTTTTCCTCTTTATATTGTGCACATTTCCGCCTATTATCTGAGCTTTCATTTGATTGTTTTTTTTTTTTTTTTTTTTCTGTTTTTAAGGTGACTGACGAAGAAGACAAGAACTGTTGCTTTCAAGCTTTACTGGAAGAGGTAAAAATACCTTTTGAACTGTGTAATTCACTGTGATTTTCCCATCATGGTTTCGTCAGGGTATATGAGATTTTACTGGAACCTTTCCACTGCGATATTTCTTTAAACGAGAGCATTGAAAAGCAAAGACTTATGGGACTATTTCCATTTTAGTGCAGAAGACTTTTGTCCCAAAGATGTGACCCTGCTCTAAAGATCAAGCAGAGTACAGCCATATGTTGGCGCTTAGCGTACATAAAATTTAAAATTGGTACTGTTCCCACACCCAGCTTAAATGACATTTGTTGGGCTTATAAGAACAATCTTTCGCTATTTTGGGTTTTCTTTGCAATAAAAATGAAAACTTGAATATAATTAACAAACTGTAAAGTGATCAGAAATTTTCCTTATAAAAGGATGCACAAAATAATTTTGGTTATGGGAAGGTATGTCTCTACAATCACTAATCATGTGTATTTCTCTTTCCTTTTAAAGGTTCTTGTTTTTAAATCTAGGCTTAGAAGGAATTATGGTAGATATTAATATTTATGAGTAATTGAGAACCACTGATCCCATTTTCATTCCTGTTGTCGAAACTGTGCAACCAGGGAAGGATAGATGGCAAACTATTGGACACTACATATGTTTGAATACAGTACCGTTTGCATGTGACTTTGGGCAATTGAAAACATCCCTAAACTTTTTTCAGTCTTCGCTCGAATTTGTTACTATTTCCACTCGTCTAGAATTTTACTACATTGCAATACGACGTGGGGCTAAAGATTTGTTTCCATTAGCAGCCAGAACTTATAGCAAAGTTTTGCAATCGTCCTGTTTTTTATGGAAGTTTAAATTTGAATGTTACTTTTTTTTTTTTTTTTTTTTTGAGGGCATATTTCAACGAAAAAATTAAACCGGTTTTTTTTTTTTTTTTGGAGGGCATATTTCAACGAAAAAATTAAACATCCGGTTTATGTCGGGCATTGTGCTGGACAAGATTTAAAAAATACTATTGAATGACTTATATAGAAATAATAACTTTTTGTGAGCTGCTCAAGTGTGTTAGAATTCTTGTGATCTTGTTGATTTTTCATGAAAATGTTAACTTGAGTTAATTTTTTCTTCTATTTTAAGGCATGGTTTTGAAACTTTTGGGAAACGTTAGAGAGTTTTCTGTATAATGAAAAACATACCAAGTTTTTAAATGTTTAAATTGGTTTCCGTTCTTCTTTTCCCAATTATTCCCCCAGATTTTAGATCTTGTGCAAATTTGGTTGAGGCAGACTGTCCCCCATTACGGTTGCATATGCTAAAGATTTTATGAAATGGAAAGCTACCACTTTTTTAATTGCAAGTTTCTTATCAAACAGAATATCTCAATTTCTTTCAGAATGGTCCAATGTCTTTCTTAATTTATTTACACTCATGCAACAAGGCAAACTTGGTAGGTGCAATTAAACACGTTGAGCGTTTACTTAATCTAGTTTATGCACAGTTTGTCCGTCATGTTTGTTATGATTTTAAAAGTCTTTTAAATTAAAACAAAAGCGTATAGAACACAAGTTAGCTAGCAGAACAATGAGTTGTACTCATTTTGCAACACTGCGGGTATGGCTTTTGACTATTTCTCTTGAACGGACATCCATAGAAACAAATTATGTCAACCACTAGGGTTCGTATTCTTTCAATAACAGGCAGACGGTAAATATTTCATTTATATCCCTAATTAAACAAATATATGGAGTCGAATTCCTTTCAACTTACTTGGTGAAGACCATAGAGGTTTACGCGTTTTCTTCGGAATCTCGGTTAAATCGTACCACGCAGTAAGGAATTTCAAATATGAGAAGAGTAATGTTCTGCACAGTGCACGATAACAAATATACTATTTCATACATCTTGTTTTAATCTGAATTACAGAGGATAATTTTCGTACAAGAATATCATTAGAGTGAAGGAGTATGATCGAACAGTTAATGTTAGGAACGTTGATACTTTCCTCAGTCTTAAGATGTATATTTGGGACCTTTGTGTCTTTGTTATCTTGAGAAGCGTCACCCAAATATTAGTTATTCGGAAGTGCAATATCAGAGGTGTTTGCGTTGTATCAAATAGACAAAAAGTTTGTTTTAATGTATTTCAAGGACTTGTTGGTTAGTATTCATGAAAAAGATGCGTTGGACTGAAAATGTGCCAAGTGCTTCATGTTTCGGTAATAGTGCAAGTGGTCCCGAATGGAATTTATACCTGGGAGAGAACGAAGTAAGGAAATAGTCACCCCAAAACTACAATATTCTTAGTAGTCTTTAAGCTAACCGCACACTATACGAATTTGCGCGTTGCATCTCAACTAAACCGTCGTTACCTAGTTTTGAATCGTCGACGCAATTTTTAGTCACACGACAGGGCCACCCACACTATACGACTGGCTATCGAACGATTAGAGAATGCACACCCACGATTGGTACGTGCACACTATACGGCCATTCATATTACGGTGCAACATGTCAGCACAGAACAGCATACCGTTTGCCACTATACTTTCAGTGTGTAGCTAGCGTACTAAGCCTATGCACGTGTACAGCTCAGCAAAGATGTCGACTGTCTTGGCAATCTTGGCAAACGTTTTATTCCAAGCATTCCTAAAGGGATACCTTTTGGTTGCACAGTTATAAAGTACAGGTCGCTGCTCCCACATTTCCACTAGTTTGTCTTAACTCTACTCGCCGTACTCGGACGAAGCATCAGGCATCTTTCACAGTATTTATATCACGTGCATATAAATCAGTTTTGATTGGTCAGATTCTTCAGTCCCTTGCAAGTATCGCCCTGCAGAGTCGGGAAGAGCCAACATGTTCGCTCTTCCCGACTGAAGGCGATGCGACTTATAACTGGTCTTAAATCTGCCAGCCGCAGCCCTAAGCTCACGCATACTACACAACTGTTGGAGATCCGACGATCAAGTTGAGTTGCAACGCGCAAAGTCGTATAGTGTGCGGCTAGCTCTAGAAGTTCTCAATTTATACAAGCTTTGGTTGACAAAAAAAAAAAGTGTTGCACAATATGTATTGAAAGTATTTTGAGTAACCAGTGGGTCTTTTATACGTGCAATGAAGTAGTTAATGAGGTGTGGCTCAATGAAGATAAGTTTTGTACATATGCAGCAAGGACCTAACTAGGTAGATTAGAAGAGTCGGAACTGTCTGGGGTGGGCAGATCTTGCCTTTATATTAACATGAAATAGAATCTACATTCTGAATAGAGAGCATTACAAAACTATTTCAAGAAACATGTAGTCATCATTGTACAAAATCAAAATGTTTTAATATCTTTTATTCCAAAATTACGATGTCGAAGTTAACAAAACATTCCTTCCATTTTTGTGGTTTTCCGATTTTTCCCCAAGGTTGATGATACATATTTCGTAAGATTAGTATGTCAAAGCATCAAAGATGGCAAGGTATGTATATCATCTTCTAAAATTTAAGGAGGCTGGATTTAAACATTAAAAGTTTGTATTGTGAATTTTCTTTTATATTTGTTTCACTTTAAGTTGTAGTATTATCGAGTGGAAAACACAGTTTGTGTACTTAATTGATTCCTTGTCGAAGGCAGGTGATGTCGTGTGTGTGTTTGTGTGTGTTTACTGTGTGTATTGGTGTGTACGTATTTGTGTTTGTGATACTTTTCTGGTAATCGCGATATCTCGAGATAAGAATGACCAACCCTTTTCATATTTAGTATATAGATTTGTCATGTTGAAAGAAAGAACCCTATTGGTTTTGGTGAAGGTCAAAGGTAATTTGAGGTAACCAGAGGTCAAAGCCTGAACAGGTTTTATTCGCGATATCTCAATTTAGGAATGACCGACACTTTTCATATTTTGTATATGGATTTGCCATGTTGAGAGGAAGAACCCTTTTGTATTTTGGTGGACGTTCGAGGTCATATGAGGTCACTAGCGGTATATCTGCGAAAACCTCCTACATTGCTTGTAATCGCGATACCTTTGATGAACACTGTAGGGGTGCTATCACCAAAGCAAGATGGAGAGATCAAATAAAGAGTTCTCTTCCGGCTTTCTGGTTGAATTCACGTAGTAAGTCGTTCTTCTCAGTCGTTTCCCTCCTCAATGGTGTTTCCTTACTTATGGAAAATCAAATGCAACGGTCCTGAACATGATTATTTCTTTCTTCTTTTTAAATGCACATATATACATGGTAAACATGTGCTTTGTGCTTAAGAGTAGAAAAAGTATGGAAGTGTCTTCAATACTTACAATTTTCTTTGCCTTATGACTATGCACAAACCAAACTCAGCCATTACATTCAGCTAATGTCTTACAAAATGCAATGACACTGTTAGCTACGAAGCATATCTCAATTCTATGCAAAAATGTGGCACTGAAACAAAAACACTACAAGTGCATTTCAAACATACCTCAGACAGTACATAAAGAATAAGTACACAACAAGCGCACTTTACGTATAATGCTGTCTTGATGTTACACTAACAGCTTTTAATAAAAAGGATACTTTTGGACCTGTACCCTCGTTTAAAATGGCGTTCACTTCCATTACAGTCAACCGTAATCTTCTAGAAAACTACGTTACTGGAAACAGTAAAATAAAAGGGCTCGATACAATGCACAGTACGAGTCCAAAATCTCAAGCATCTCAGTCATTGCGTCATTCTTTTTATTCTAGTACCCAACGATACGCTAAATGAAAGCAAATGATTGATGTAAGGTCAAGTTTAAAGTGAAGAATGGTAACTTACTCTAAACGTTCCCCTCGCTTTGTCTGAAAACGTTTACTACTAAACGGTAATGCCAATAAAGCATATAGTTTGGTTAACTTCGACTGTGTTTCATACGATCAAAAAATTGTACATTTCGCAAGAAATTTATATAAAATGTAAATGACTTACTGAAGGGGCCATACACTCATAGAAGGCAGTTCTTTCTCGTCCAAAAACTAAATGCTTGTCATTTCAACCATAAAATATATTGACTTGCCTGCTAATTACAACAAAACAGTAAAACGGCAACACTTTGTTTCATACCTCAAATATTAGGGGAAATTGGATATAATATTACCCCACAAAAATTAGGGGGCATTCCCCTCACAACATGATTACCGTCTGTGTAAATGATAATGTAGTTGGATTTTTGAAACTGCTACATGGAATGTTACACTCAACTGTTGTAAATTGACCTGTATAGCTTTATTTCCTTTTGTCAGCGGTCATTGGATTGAGAAATATGGACATTTCACCAGTGATGGAAATTCCATGTGGTGTTAGGCTTTTGATACGATAGTCACGGTCTTGCCGCATTTTAAGATATCGTAGTTTCTTGTTTATGGTGTTTTAAGGCACAGATACCATGATGCTGAAACAGGACCCATTATCGTTATTCTGAACTTACTCCACGGCCTGTATTCTTAAGAGGAACGTCATCTTTGGTGATGCAGTTGTAAGTTAGGTAAAAATTAGGTACGATTTAACCTTTCAGTTACACGGAATCACTGTACACGCCCCTTGCTGTCACATTTAAAATGATACCAAGGGGACAAATATAGCTACTGCGAAGGCAAGGGGCAATATTTCTGTGGCGAACAACTAACAAAACGAATAAAAAACGTAGTATAATGATCCCATAGAGGCTCTCAAAAGCTGTTTAACTAACACCCAAGTTAGTTCAAATAAAAGATATATAAACTACTCCCATTTGTGATTGTTTTAGCTTGTTTCAGAGCTCTGATGAACCGTTTAATCTCGCGTTTCCTGAAACGAACGTTGTCATGAAAACGTTAAACACACTCAGCAAATTCAGAATGGTCACATCACACTGCGTAAATATTAAAAAAAATATAGGAAAATGATGAATCTTTACCGGACAAAATCACACATTGTAAAGGCCATCTGTATATTAGCATTTCAAAGGAGGTGATATAAAAATAAATACGTTAAAAACAACCACTCAAGAGTAAGGCATGGGAAAGTACATTTCTATTATATCAGGAAAACTAAAAAAAAAGAAAGTTTGGAAAGCCAGGACTTAAGTCGTGTAGTGAATCAGGGTGTCTTCATGGTTCAAATGTCATTTTCGCCCCTTCTGACCAAAATGCCTATCGTGCCACTCCACTTTAAGTCCCGGGCAGGGGGTAGCATGTAAGTGGTTTCTGTCCGTAATCACTCTGTTATCTCCGTCTCTTACTCAAAAAAACAAAAAACAAAAACAAAAAAACAAAACAAAAAAAACAAAAACAATGAAGTAAGATTGATCCTCCTATTAGATGGGCACAAGCACATTCACAAAGAGTACCGAATTCCCTTCTAGACCTGTACACTGGTTTTTGGAGGTAGTGAATAGCCTCTGAAAATGGATACAACTTTGACCCCATTCTCAAATTTATCAACGATGCTGTACCGTGTGCTTGAAACAAAACATTAAGTTTCAAATTTGAAATTTTTCTAGCAAAAGGAACCAATGCAGTCAGGTTGGCACGTGTGTTCGTGTGTCCTCGACAATTGCTTAGGTATGCGATAACTCAGCAAGGAAAGTTGGACTAAACTGAAACTTGGTATACAGATCCGCCTTACTGAGAAGGTGTGCACTATCGTTTTGGTAGAGGTCAAAGGTCATTTAGGGTCAACAGAGGTTGGATACTAAAAACCTTTTAAACATCATATCTTAATGTAGGAAGCTTAGACCCCTCCCATATATAATGCGTGGATGTATTATTTCATACAGAATAATCCTGTAAGTGTGAGTAGAAGTCAAAGGCCATATGGGGTCAAAGTTGGTCAAAAACTAAAAGCTTTGTAAACAAGTTATATATCAAGGTAGGAAGCTTGTTTAGACATCATACTTCATACATACATGTGTTATGGTACAAAGATTAGTCCTGCTGTGACTGGTGGAGGTCAAAGGCCATTCGGGGTCACCAGGGGTCAAAAACATAATATCTTCTCTACACCATATTTCAAGGTAGGAAACTTGGATACATGTCATTCTTAGGTGTGCTGATGTGTTATGGGGTATAGATGAAAACTGCTATGTTGGGTGAAGGTCAGGAGTCATCCGGGGTCACCGGGGGTGAAATACTGACAACCTTTTTAACACAGTGTTTTAAGGTAGAAAGGACGATTTTAAAATCATTTTGTGTTTGGTCAAGGTCAAATATCATCAAGATCACGGGAGGTAAACAACTGAAAATGTTACTGTAAGCAAGGCAATGATAGGTTCTATAAATTTTTTACTTCACCTGGTTTTGCATTAAATCAGCTTCTACACCCAAATACCTAAGAAATTTGGCCTTTTTATTTGTTCAGTGGTGCTTAATTCCTTTGGGTTGTTCACAGATTTTGGATCAAAGTTATAAGATGACAACAAGTGAAATTTGTAGATTTCAATGGGCATATGTCACACTTGCTTTAAGGTGTACCTCAAGTCTTAAATTCAAAAATATGTTTTAAACAGCATGAAAAATGAATACTTACATTCCAACTCCCATCTTCATAGGACCTTCATGTTCTTGAAGGATCAAAGAATATTATGCAAGATGAAGTTTAGTCAGGCCTCAAAAGTTTAATCTTTGAATTCAAGGAAATTAGCCCTAAATTACCCCTTGTAAAGCTACTTCAAACATTGCATGTGGCCTTTTGCTTAGTTTAAGCTTGGAGGTCAATATATCAGCTTTTCTACTAACTTTACGATTCTTATATTACCCAGCAAGGAAACACAGTGTCCATTGGGCTCTTGTTTAACATCACCGCAATACTTTTGAGAAAATATCGATTAAAGCAATAACGTTTGACGACGACCCTCATTAATGGGGGCAGTACGTTCGCCTCACACATGTTTGTGCAGGCAATTACTGTAAGCACCAAGAGAAAGCGTGCACATGTAATTCTTATTTTACAGAGGTTGACAACCCTGTAAATTACATAAAAAAGTTTTCAATTTTCGCTTAATTATTCAATTATGGAAACAGTTTCAGATCTCCAGAGCGTCTACGAAATAATTTTGGCGAAATAATTTTAACTCTGACATGTTAGACACTTAACGGTGTTATTCTAAGCTGACCTATGCGATCATTGAATAGAAACACGAGATAAACTAACGACAATGAAGTCGAAACCTGAGGTTGACTTGTCTGTAACCAAGTTTGCTTGTCTTTGCACATTAAATGTCTGCATTAATAGGTTTCAAAGCGCATGCGGAGCATCGTCCGGTAGGTCTTTGTCCGCAACGGTTGCGGCGACTAGGGTCAACCAACTTTTATTGTGCGCTTCTGATCCGCATTGAGTGCAGAAGCCCGTCACCATGGTTTTATAGTCGTTCCCAGTGTACGTGCGTACAATCCGTTCCTGATCCGTTCGAGATAAACCGATTTTATCTTTTTCCGCTTTGCGCGTCTCAATGAGCAAGTTGAAACACCTGTCCGCATTGTGATTAACACATAGGAGAATTGAGAGAAAATAGAGAACCAATATACTAAATGCGGATACATAATCGCTTGTGCCAAGAGGAGGCCATTTTCCTCTGAGGAGGATGAAAAAGTTATTGAGGAAATAAGAAAGTATCGAAATTTGTATGACGGCAGTTTGGATCAGTACAGAGACTTTGAGAATTGAGCAGTCTTGGATTGCTTTAGACCGCTTGTTCTCAGCCAGTGGATGGACGAAGAGGGACTCCAAGGACACATGGAAGTATTTGAGAGGCAGATATATTAAAGCAAAAAGATCTAACGAGGGGCATAGTGGCGACCCGGGTGGCAGAAAGTTCAAGTGGAAGTATTATGATTTAATGACCTTCCTGTCTGATCATGTGAAACATCGTGACACTGACAGCAATACTCCAAGGTGGGTATCAACCACGTTTAAGGTGAGGCTGAAATTCTAGAGAAGAGGACATGAGAAGATCACGTTAACACCCCTCCCCAATGATATAACCCTACTAATGTTATGGCTCAGAGAAAAGTACAGAGGTATACAGGGGGTAGGAAAAACATTAAAACTGGAGTATTGAAAGTTCTTTCGGTACAACTGTCATGGGAGAAGGGGAAACTGCAAAATTTTAAATGTTGGAGGGTCCCTAGTTGCAATTTCATGCAACGTTGAGCAAGTTTTTCGCAAAATTACTGCAAGTTTTTAACATTTTTTTTCAACAAAAGAAACAACTAAGGGGCATTGAATTATCAGAGGGGCGGAAGTAAAGGCTACTTTCACCCCACGGCACTTTGATGACGGCGGTGGTTCCTCCCCGCTTCCTAAGCCGGTGCAAACGTAGTGAAACTTTTTACTTTTAACCTCTCGAGGCTTAAAATAAGTACATAGTCACCTCCAAGCAAAAAAAAAAAAACCCTTCTACGTGAATGCCTCCGTCGATACCCGTCCTATAAGTTGCTCTTGGGAAGGGGGCTACGTAGGCTATACGCAATTTGAAAGTTCATATAAGTTCAGTTAGTCAGTGGTCATATTAACTCAACTGAACTGTCTCACAGTTCTTCACCTTGGCAGTAACCAGCTAGTGAAATTCCCGTAGCCAGACAAGGTATAATAGGGACCCAATCAACGGGCCCACGTGGGGACCATCATGGCTTATCTGTGGACACAATGGGATTTTCATGGGCAGGAGGTAACCATGGGCAATGTTTGTGGGGCCCATGTGGGTGTTATGTGGGTGTTCTGTGGGCAGAGTACCGTGGGTAAGTAATGGGCTAACTTTAATAGGGCCCATGTAGGTTGAAACTGGGTGATGTATGGGCAGAGGTTAATGGGCAAATGATAGGCTAGTCTTAATGGGGCCCATGTGGTTTTTGAATTGGCAGATTTTTGTGGGTGAATGATAGGCTGACTTAAATGGGCCCACGTGGGTTTGAAATTTGATCTGCATGGGCATTCGATCGTGGGAAAAAACTGGGCTTACTTTTACTGGGCCGGCCAAATTATGAAACTTTTCAAAGTATAATTGCATTGAGGGGATTAACCCTTTGCTTCAGAAAATGCTGGTCCTACGTGTTTTATCATATTTTGTTTTTGGACTAAAAATGTGGGAATTTTTTTTCGAAAACAATTTGAGAAAATTACATGTTTAAAATGGTGTGAAGTTATATTGGAACACCATGTTTATATACCTTTAATCTTTATGAAACATTCCGAATATTTCCAAAGGAAATTTGTGTTTATCACTTGATGCAGATCTTACTGAAATAAAATAAAGCGGGCAATGGTGAATTCTAGCAGAAAATCATGTGTCTCATTTGCTGGCATTAACAATGCCGGTACTTTTTAGGACTTGAAGAAGGAAAGTTACATCAGATTTTCCGTTGCTAACCTAGTAAGACCCACAAGTGGGACCAACCTCAGCTCGGTTAGCCCGGGTCCAACTGGTGCCCGACTTCAGCCCAGCTGGGCAAGCCCAGTTGGAACTCACCTAGGGACACCTGGCAAATACGTTTTTTCCCCAGCAGAGGCCTAGCATGTAGCCTAGCAAGGCCCAGATGGGGCCCGACTCCAGCCCAGCTGGGCATGACCAGTAGGGGCTCAACTCGGAACACCTAACAAACGGTGTCCGCAACTTAAACGCAGAGTATGAATTGAAATGTGGATTATGCAGGTGCAGAAAATTTACGTTTGAGGTCGGCGATAAGCCACATCAAAACGAGTAGTATGAACGAGTGACAAACTTTGCGCCGACATCTATCGCCGAATGTGCTGTTACCTAGCTCGGCGGAGATTGAACCTAGCTTTAGTCCTTTTACGACAACAGACTTTCAGTTAACGTCTACCTCTGCAGTCAGTGTAAAAATTAAGCTGGATTAGTAAGTAACTAATATAACACAGAAACCTTTACCGTCGACCTAGTTAAAGCGTACAATAAAACTAGTCCATTAACTAACTACACGCTCTTTTTTTTTTCTTTTGGATTTATAACATAATCTTTTCTTTATAAGTAAGACACTGAACAAAACCCCACATTCTTGGATTTTACTTAATTGATGGAAACAAAAACAGAAAATAAAAATTATAATGAGTACAGCTGGAAATTTTGTGTAATTAATGTGCCTCTCTCAGAAGCTTTAGGGTTTATGTTTGAAAATATTCCAACTTACAAAATTGCAGAACTGTAGTCGTGTCGCCGTTGCATGCATGTGTACATAACAATAAATGCCGAGACGGATATGTCTTCAAAATTTTGGTTCATTCGTCATTTTTTAAATGTTAAAATGGATATATTGTGTACCTTACCAATTATATATTCTTTGCCGCAGATTAGGGAAGAAGACTACAAGGTAGCTCTAAAAAAACTTGGTGAATCAGGAAACGTGAGTCAAGATACATTTGTGCCTGTGAAGAAGTCGTTAATCCTTTTAATATATACAAGCTTTAACAATTCATAAGTTTCAATTGCGATGTTCAACGTATTCGGTAACCTTATGATACTCTTAACATTGGTTACAGGTGACAAAAGAGGAACTTGCAAATTTGAAAAAAGAAATACTGGAAGCTGCTAAGGTAATGATATGAATTATTCGTTTTGAAACACCTAATTGGTTACTCATCACATTCACTGCCATGTCCTGGTCTTGTCGGACTCTACAGTACCAGCAATTATCCTTACGTAATTCGCCATCAAATAAAAAACTAACTTTAGTGATATATAACCAAGTAAACTATGTTATTGACTATTTTCAACTATCCCTCACTGTGTCCGAGCACCCGTATTTCAACAGTAACGCACGCTTATAGTTTTACTTATATTAATTATGTAGAGCCTAGTGCGATGGTAAACAGGTTAAAACGTTTTGAAACAAGTTTATGCTGCATACTGCCTCTTTATTTTGCCAGAGAACACTTGTTTTCCAATTTACCTTTCGCATCCTGCATATTGAACAGGTGATATACCTTTTTTTTTTCTTGTGTATTTTTTTTTTTTCGCATGCGTTACAGAATGATCCAGAGATGGAAACTTCTAGAAAACGTTTTCGGGTAACTATGCATATAACTTACTTTAGGCCTCATTCAAGTTGACATCATTTGCATTTTACAAAGTAGAAGGAGGTGGTATTATGTGTACTACATTTTTAAGTTGAATTAAGTTTTAAATGGTATTAAAAATACATGAAGTCGGTTAAAACATTTAATTTTTACTGTGGAAATGTTTCAATTACAAGCTCAACAAAATTTTAATTTTGCTTTTATGCATTAGAAGTGGCGTGCATCGCCTTTCCTGAAAGAGGCGAAGAAAAGTACAAAATATTTTGGCAACACCGTGGAAATGTAAGTCCATTTAAATATATAAATCTAACATTTCATTTTTTGACTTTGTGAAATCTTTAAAAGCTTTGAACTGCCAATATTTGTTTCTTGTAAGATTTACCCACAGACGATAGTAATCAACAGTCCTACTTTGTTGAATACCTTTTAATTGGCGCACCACTGATACTGACCAAGCAAAGCAAAATAATCCGCTCCGAAATCAACAAAAATAGTATAATATCCAAAATAGCAATGTCGTATCATATTTAAGTAATTCAGGTTTACTCCCAGAGTAATGATTGGTAACGTTCCATTTCGTGAAGTTTCAATTGAGAATAACGCGACTTCAATTAATATGACCGTAACCCCTCTTTTTACCCAATAGAAACAACGAAGACGCCTAAGTTAAGAAGCCCTGTGTTCTAAGCAAAACACGTGGCAGGAGCTGAGCCATCACCGACTTCCAAAGTGTTCAAGATTCATTTGTTACAATCAATAAAATTCTTCTACGTACGGTGTTAAAGCTGTAGGAAAGCATACTGCATATTTCTCAGGGCTTTCAGGTTAGCAGCGAGTCTCAGACTATTACCTCTAAAAATTGCTTCTGGTGTCCCAAAGACCCTTGACTGGAAGAGAATTACTGAGAATTGTTTGAAGGCATGGCGCAATCTATATTCTGCTAATTGCCGCTAACCCAAAAATGATGAAAAAGAAAAACATCTTTCTCCTTTGTTTACAGTGAAAGGATCCTTTTGTAAGCTACCGACCAGGAAGAATGCACACCTTATTATATAGTCTACTTCCTAGTCTAAAATATATTTCTTACGTTGTAAATCAGGCATGTTGATGAGAACAAATGTGTGGAACAGTCAGTCAGGAATGTTGTATTTCCTCTTACTCTGGAAATCCATATAGGCTAGTGTATGCTATACCATACAAAAACTTTTTATAGAATTTTATACATAAAATCTATAGAAACTACATTTCTACTAAGCCCTTGTTGGAAATCCAGGAGACCTCTCTTAGGAGAGTTACTTTAGAATAATTCTTAAGAATTCTCATAGAGTTTGTATCTGAAAATGTGCAACTTTTTAAGATATTATAGGTTTCTATAGAAAATGAACAGATCTCCTTGAGATTAATGGGGTTTTATAGAAACCCTGGAGGTTCTACAGAAATATACAGAGTTCTATAGGTGTGAGTGAAGAGTTTACAGAAAGTCTATAGAAGTTTTATAGAACAACAGAAAAGATTGCTGGGTCTTTATAGAAACCCTAGAAAGGTTACCTAGAAAAGGAGAGATATCTATAGAGGAGGAGATGATGTTCTATAGAACATTTGTAAATATCCTAGACTTAATTCATATGAAAAAGCTGATAGGAACTTTCCCACGCTACACACATAGTGTGCGTGGAATTTAGGCAAACAAGTAACCAGCCGTTGGCTGTTACTCTCTTAATATCTCCCATTCTGTCGTATCTCTTTTGCTAAAGTCCTCCCGACCGTCTGGCAAAGGGCCGTTCAGCGAAACGAGACTTTCACTTCTTCCAGAAGAAGCTATTAGTTCACTGAGGAACAATACGTGACCAACTTAATAGCCCTCGGACCATTTACATTATTGGCCTGCCATATATGGCTCCATTCTCGACTGGATGAAAAAACAGATACTGCACACGATCTTAGGCCGAGGAGCGTTCTCTCGTATCCCAGACAAGACCAGAGACTAAAGAGAAACTTGTAGATTTTGCTCAAAGGAAACAAAAACATGCAAGTATGCTACATCCGTGTTACGTTGGTTATAGTGAAAGATGTTAAACTTAGTTTCTTAATACATTTCAAGCATTTTTGTTCTGTAACTGTTTCGTAGAACAACTTTTTCTTTGACTAAGACCTGCCCTAAGGATAATTGTTTATTTCAAATTTTGGCCACACCATCTTTTCCTAAATTGATATGCAAACGGAGTATTCTAGAGATAAATTATAGAACTTCAATATATAAAACTCGTACGAAAGCTATACAGAAAGGGATCAATATTTTTCTGAAGAAATTCTAGAGAATTTCCATAGAAATTATCCTGTAGGATGGTGTAAGGTACAGATTGTTCCGTATAGAAACTGAGCTATTGAAACTTATAGAAATTCTATACAAATCTAAGAGACTGCAAATTTCTATAGAGGACTCTTAGCATTTCTGTAGAAAATTCTATATAGAATTCTATTAATTATTCTATATAGTTGTACAAAGTAGTATATGCTTTTCTATACAGTTTGATAGGAATCTTTTATATATATATATGTATATATATATATATATATATCCATACATATAATATATATATTTATATATATATATATATATATATATCCATACATATAATATATATATATATATATATATATATATATATATATTTATATATATTTATATAAATATATATTTATATATATGTATATATATATATATATTTATATATATATATATATATATATATATATATATATATAGGTCGAAAGAGTTGTAGTAATACATTCGATCATGAAATTTATACCGATCCAAGATAGAGTATAAACTCTTATCAAATAAGGAACGGTTAAAGAAAAACAACAGAGAGAATAATTGAGCCGCACGGGGGACCGAACACACCATCCTCGGCTTTCCGGGCAGAGTCTATGACTACTACGCTAGAACAGCTCGTGATTCACAAAAGCGACAATAGGCTGAAAATCGGTATAAATTTCATGACCGAATGTATTACTACAACTCTTTCGACCTGCACATTCTAACTTCGACCTATACATATATATATATATATATATATCTATATATATATATATATATATACATATGTATATATATATATATATATATATACATATGTATATATACATATATACATATATATTTCACTAATTGGGCACTTAGGGGAAAGTTGTTGTTGAAAAGTCGACCTTAAGGGGAAAAATTTTTTGGGGCGAAATATAAGTTTCGCCGTAACGTTTCTACACACTTTTTCTATAGGAATACGTAAACGGACAAGAACGCCCTCCTAGATTTACAAAGTAGATGCAATTACTTCAAAGTTGTCAAATTTACGGACACCTAGCTGTTAACACGAACGGATGGCTGGCCATTGAAATAACGTTGTTTATATTTTTGGACGTTAGGGCGAACACTTTTTCTTATGTATTTCATTGTTATTTTTTCGCCCTATGTACGCGCAGATATAACAACTTCCCCCTAAGGTGGGAATTAGCGTTATATATATATATATATATATATATATATATATATACATATAAATATATATATATATATATATGTATATATATATGTACGGGGCAAAATATCAACGTTAGGGGGGAATTACCGTTAGGAGGAGAATTTGCGTTCCCCTTTACGTTTTCACACAGTGCTTTAATGGGAATACGTAAGTGTATAGTAAATGATATATGGGGCTACGTAACATACCTAATTACTTCATGTTGACCAAATAACGAACGCCTATCTGTTAACACGTACAACTTATGGACTATTAAATTTACGTACATATATACGTTTTTCCTTAAAGGCGAAATATACGGCTTTGTATTTTACTGTTTTTAATTTCGCCTTAACGTATTAAGATATGCAAGTTTCCCCCTAATGTTCATTCCAGTGGTATATATATATATATATATATATATATATATATATATATATATATATATATATATATATATATATATATATATATATATATATATATATATATATATATATATATATATATATATATATATATATATGGGGGGGTGTGCGTTTGTCTATAGACTCAACTGTTTCAACTATCGCTTCTCTTATGAAAATTAGACGTTAACAGAGTTCATGCCATAACCTTCACGAACGCAAAAGCGTTACAGAATGCTGAAGACTTTGAATTTTACACATTTTGCTGTAATAGATTTGTATATATATACTCTTTGTTGCTCATTACATTTTGCTTGATGTCCAGAACTACTGTCTGACTTTGACTGCCTGTTCTTTTTTGTTTTCCCCGACTTCTTTTGTAAGAAAATTATTGTTTATATCGCCAAATCTTACAAATTTGACAATAAAAAGCTTGAACTTTGTAGTTCTACAAAATATTCTCCTAGCTGTCTTCTCTTGTCCTTCACATTCAAGAGTTTGACACAAAAAGTTGAAAAAGGAACAAATGGTAACTCGTGGAGTAACATCGCAATGTATGTAATTAAATATCAGCTCAACTGTGATTAAATTTGGTTATCAAATGAGGAACGGTATTACCAGTTTCTTCGCTCTTCGTGTGTTACCTCCCCCCTGCCTTGCAACATGGGTGTGATACCGGTACATCGTAAAATGTCATGCAAATATTTTGCATCTTACCTGTGATTAAGCTACTATTACTGACAAATTTAATCCGCTTTAGGCCTTCAAAAGTCAAAACAAACGAGATAAGCCTTTTAATTTGTAATGTTATCATTTATGTTTACAACCTAGAAGATTTAATATGAGGAAAAGTAACTTTAAAAGCTGTTAATGGTATCTGATAGGAAAAGAAAAGTTATGAGTAGTAAGTACACCTTTGATCATTAACTTACCCTTAATGTACCAAAAGTCATTGACATAAAAAATTAGAAACATGGAAAAATATACTTTCAAAGCAGGACCTGCAACAGCCATTTTTAAGACATTTAAGATATATGCCATAAGCCCGACATTTGCGTTTGCCTAATAAAAAATTGGTAGCAACGTATCTTACATACCTAAGAAAAAAAAGGTTTGGCGAAAGGATTTGTACGCTGTTTAATCTGCAGAAAAAATCGTGCACATTGGAGTTAGGATAACGTTTCATCGTTTTGACCAAACATAAGGAGTCAGGAGTCGCGCGGCGGCCACGTGATGAAAATTGCTACACGCAATGCTTTGTTACTGAATATGTATTGTCAACATAGACGAAAAAAAGAGTAAATGAAGATACCAAAATAGTTCCACAACATTTTTCACGTTCATTGGAGGGAGCATTCTGGTTAAAGTAAAAATTGTTCTCATAGTGGTAATGGTTTAGGAGTACTTATGAGCAGCTTCCATTCTGCTTTGAGTGACCGTTCTCATGATAAATGGCAATTTTGTTACTTAAATTCAGATTGTTCATCTTGCATCGAACGATAATGCCATTAAATCGTTTTTTTTTTTTCCTATACTTCCGTGCTCTCTGAGAAAATTGCATCTAATAAAGCTTAGGTTACTTTTATTTCTTAAAAAATGGGTATCTAGAGAGCCACGCAGACCCCTTGTGTTGGGTTTTTCTTGCTATGTTCTTTAATGCTGAGTGGTCACATAATACAAATCATATCAATTAATTTCTCTTCGTGTACTTATCTCGATACCCACATGAAAGAAATGTACACGAGATGGTGATTGATTACCAAAACTTTTTCCCCTGTTAGATTGTTTACTATTGCCTCTAGCAGGTTTAATCATTATCTTCACAAATTAATCCATTATTATATACATTAAAGTCTCCAATCTAGATCTGAAAATAAAAAAAGTAATGGCTGCAGTGAAAAGAAAGGGTTCCCTTTCAGTTGAGTCTTACCTCCTATAATGTATTCATTCCTCTGCCAGAGCAGAGTAAATATTTTGCATTTTATGCAGATGAGTATCTGTGAGTCTCAATGGGTAATGCAAATTATGTGTGTTGATGTTTACTGAGCTATGTCCAGTATAAATGCGTTTGCGGTGCACGTGGCTCGCAATTCCTCCTCAGTTAGACCTCTGGAGTGCGCCTCTGCACATACTACTGTATATTACCTGCCGTATCTATTGACCCTCGTGTGCGTGTTCTTTATTTGTTGGTGTTATATATCGGTATTGCGACAACTGCACCTTAACTGATAACTGATGTCAGCTACTGTATTTCTGCTGCTGTATTCCCGAACCCTACGTGCGTATTTGGGAACTTGGATCTTGCAACTGAAATGCCAGTAAATCCAAAGAGGTACAGTAAACTTGTTCTACTTTCTTGAGGGTCTTATTGCATGCCTTGTCTTGCGTGTTTGCGTTGCGTTGCCTTGCGATAGTGACAAGGGTGCAGTACAGGCCCATGGCAACAAATGTAGTGAGATAATGTTTATTTTGCTTTGAAGGTTTTGATGTGCCTATATTGCTGAAGAAACATTATGAATGCGTTAAATTGTGTGCAATGTCTGTAAGTGTTAAGTGCAATTCGTCCTAGTGCAATTAGTAAATTCGTATATATTGTTAATTTGTATTTGTTTAGTAAATTATTTGTATTCTATTTTTGTTTGCCAGTTATTATAGAGTTTGAGCAGTTCGAAGTGAGTTGAAGCTCGAAGAAGATGCGTAATAAATTGCAAAGTAACTCCCGTCAATCACTCCACTGGTGTTTCTCGTTGTCTCTCTACTAGGCAGCTATAGTAATTACTCTATCCACCATTACCCTTGGATCATACGGATATATATTTTCGTCTAGCTGCCTGTGGAAGACAACCGTATAGTAATCTTCTCTAGCTGTTTTCCTCGAATTTGACGTCTTTGACTGGTTTACTTGATGCTATTGGTGAATCGTGTCACACTAGCTTCATTCCGGTGTATGCTACGGATCGACAGATGCATGCAGACTGTTATTAATTCTGCGAAATACAGTGAAGGAACATCAAGCTCGTAAGTACTGTGCACATTACCTTAATTAACACTAGCAGTTTGTTGAAGAAACTTCTGTGACAGCCAGAACCGTGACAGAACGTGCGTCGGTCAAATCATGACGTCAATTTCGATGAAACTACTCGTCAAAAAGTTCCCATATTAGATGAGTATTGTGTATTTTTGTGCCCAATTTATCACCCTTATAGTTGCATTTAGTAACGTTAGCCTATGCGAACAGTAAGTTCTAGGCTAGGCCTGAATAGGCCAGTCCATTGTTTTATGGTGTGTGCGTTTGTTATTGTTTTGAATATTGTACCGTTAATATTAACGGCTGGTAACGTTACTCTCGATACTAAGTGTCTATGTGTGGGCTAAATAATGAGTTACACTGATTTTGTAGAAAATGATGCTGTTGATGAGGGTTTTCAAGCACAAGAAAGTGATCAGGCAACTGGCACTGAGCTTAAGCCAATACGTCAGAGAAAGTTGACTGAGAAGGGCTTACAGTATCAGATAGAGCAGGGAGAGCATAAATTTTGTAATTTAATCTCAACATGGCGACGTCGTGCGACAGAGATAGAAAGATTATTGTCTGAGCAGGGTGATATTGGTCAAGTGAAAGGGTCACGGGATTCAGCAATGTCAGTAATGGCAGAAATTACCTCTACGTACTTTAAATTAGATCAGTTGTTGTTGAAGGCTGGCTCAATGGGTTCAAAGTATGTAATTTATCAAGAGGTTGAAACGGAGCATTATGCCCTGATGAAGAGGGTTTCTGAATTCATTAGGCAGACAGATGAAATAAAGAGCCAAAAGGGCAGTCAGTGTAGCAGATCATCACATTCATCAAAATTAAGCAGATCCAGTTCTGTTAGTTTAAAGGTGGATGCAGAAATTCAGGCAGCATCCTTAGAGGCCAAATTAAAATACATTGAAGTGAAAGCCAAGTACAAAACTGAGTTGGAAAAGATTAAACTTGAGATTGCCAAAGCTAAATTAGGGACAGTTGAAAAGGTTGAAAGACAGTCATTGTCTAGCATAGAAAGGGAGTCATTATCGACTGAGAATGCTAAGTCTACAACAGAAGAATATGTTAAGGCACTTGGGAAATCCTCTCCCCAAACTCAAGTAGGACGTGATCACACTGACAACACTAGTGTGCCTCAGGAACCCAAACCAGTAACAAGTGCTGTCCCTACATCAGATGTGCCTGTTACTAACTTACCCAAGTGTGAAGCTCAGGTTGATGATTTTGCAAAGGTACTTGCTGAGCAAATTACCCTAAACAGACACCCTGTGCCAGAACCAGCTGTGTTCGACGGTGATCCACTTAAATATCCTGGGTGGAAATGTGCCATTGATTCATTGTTAGAGAAAAAGAAAATTCCTCAATTGCAAAAGCTTCATTACCTAAAGCGTTATGTAACAGCCCCCCCCCCCAAGAGAAGCTATAGAAGGGTATTTTTTGATTCCTTCAGATAGTACTTATAAGGAGGCGAGAGACTTGTTAGAAAAAAAGGTATGGTGACCCTCTTATGATAACAAGTGCCTTTAGAGGTAAATTAGAATCATGGCCCAAAATTCAGTCTAATGATGGAAAAGCACTGAGGAAATTTGCAGGTTTTTTGGGTCAGTGCGAGGCAGGCATGAAGTTAATCGCAGGTGGTCTTCAGTCCCTAAATGATAGCTGGGAAAATCAAAAAAATCTTATGCAAATTGCCTTCTGGCTAGTTACTCGCTGGGGACGTTCTTTAGCAGAGTGGGATATTTCAAAGGGTTTCCCACCCTTCAGTAAATTTCTTCAGTTTATTGTAAAGGAAGCTACTATTGCATGTAATCCATTAACTTCACTGCAGTCACTCAACATGTCTAAGTCTACAGAGGTGAAGGGTAGCTCTAAGAAGGGTCCTCATGGTGCTAATTATTTTGCAGTAAAGGCAAGTCAGGTTCTTAATTCTGCCAAAACAAATGTTAAATGTATTCTTTGCAACAGTAAGCATAATCTGGATGACTGCTTCCAGTTTATTGCCAAGTCCTTAGAAGAACGCAAGGAGTGTGCGAAGGTCAATGCCTTATGCTTTGGCTGTCTAGAGAAGGGACACAGAGCAAAGTTTTGTCGTAATCGGATTACATGCAAGATATGTTCCAAAGGTCATCCAATATCATTACATGGTGATGTTAAGCCTCGGTCTCCAGAGCCTCAGGCTGGAAGATCAATTGGTATTCAAACTTCTGAGGTGCATGAGGGATTGAGTCATATGAGTGGATCTGGTTCTGCTAGTAGTACTAGTATGAGTTCTTAATCCCTGCCTGTTTTGGTGTCTCATAAAGACACGCCAGAAAGGGAAGTGCTTGTGTATGCATTATTGGATACACAGTCTGACACGACCTTTGTCACTGAAAAAACATGTGACTTGTTAGGTATTGAGGGAGCTAAAACTGCATTGATGTTATCTACTCTCTCTGCTAAGAAGGAAGTAGTGAACAGTAGTAGAGTAGACGGCTTGTTAGTAAGAGGTTTCAATACTCAATCAAGAATTCCCTTGCCCATCACTTTCAGTCGTTGCTCCATACCAGTAAATAGAGCACTTATCCCTACCCCTCAAATGGCTAGACAGTGGCCACATTTGCGAGGCATAGCTGATGAATTCATGCCACTTTCTGAGTGTGAGGTAGGCCTGCTAATAGAATACAATTGTCCCAGGGCCCTAACCCCTAGAAAGGTAATAGCATCTGAGAGTAATGGACCTTATGCTCAACAAACAGACCTTGGTTGGGGAATTGTAGGTATGACTAATCCAGAACAGCTCAGGAGTGATCATGATGCAATAGGGTTTAGTTATTTTGTATTTTCTGCAGAAGTGCCTGATGCACCACAGAGTGAGAAGTCTACTAATAAGATACATGTTTGCTTTAAGTCTCATGTAAGAGAAATTGTATCTCCAATGCAAATCAGTAGATTGTTGGAAGTTGAGCTCAGTGAAAGGGATGTTGGGGCGTTGTCACATTCTCAAGATGATAAGAAATTTCTCACAATCCTCAGAGATGGTATTTGTCAGTTGAATGATGGACACTTCCAGTTGCCATTGCCATTGAAAGTGTGTCAACCCTTACCCAATAACAGGTCACTGGCTTTGTGTCGTTTAAATCACCTTGAGAGAAAATTGCGTAGGAACCCAGAATTTGCAAGTGATTACGGTATTTTTATGCAAGACATTATTGATATGGGCTATGCAGAAAGGGTTCCAGATTTTGAAAAACAGAGGGATAATCGTGTGAATTACATACCCCATCATGGAGTGTATCATCCCCCAAAACCTGGGAAGATCAGAGTGGTATTTGATTGCAGCGCTAAATTCAAAGGTGCCTCTTCCCCCTCCTGGTTCCTTTGAGGCAGCTGACCTATATTCCCGAAAGAGGTGGCGTAGAGTTCAGCACTTGGTTAATGTATTTTGGTCTAGGTGGAGAAAAGAATATTTGCAAGCACTTCAGTATCGCCAAAAGTGGAATTTTCCCTCACGTAATGTAGAAATTAATGATGTGGTTTTGTTAAAGGATGATAGTCTCCCGAGGAATGAGTGGCCTTTGGCAAGGGTGGAGGTCCCACCGAGACTATGCGAGATGATGATAATTATGTACGCAAGGTAAAGGTTGTTACAAGCGCTCCTCTCGATGATAAAGGCAGACGTCTAGATTCTGCAACAATCCTGGAACGGCCCATACATAAGTTAATAGTATTGTTAGAGAATTCAAATTCGCCATGAGGGGTCATGCAATGTTTATTCCTGTATAACACACAATGCAATGTTATGATATGTGTCTGGTGTATGATATTGTAAAGAGAAAACAACTATAAAAAGTGCAAAACGATGTTTTATATATTTTGATATTTGGTCTGCAAGTTTAATGTTTAATTTATGTTATAGCATGTTAGAATGTGATGTGAGTGTGAAGTAAATTGTGTTTCTGTGTAGTTGTAAAAAACTGAAATTCATTTTTTGAGGGGCTATGTAGTGAAAGGAAATGGTTTTCTTTCAGTTGAGTCTTACCTCCTATAATGTATTCATTCCTCTGCCAGAGCAGAGTAAATATGTTGCATTTTATGCAGATGAGTATCTGTGAGTCTCAATGGGTAATGCAAATTATGTGTGTTGATGTTTACTGAGCTATGTCCAGTATAAATGCGTTTGCGGTGCACCTGGCTCGCACTTCCTCCTCACTTAGACCTCTGGAGTGCGCCTCTGCTCATACTACTGTATATTACCTGCCGTATCTATTGACCCTCGTGTGCGTGTTCTTTATTTGTTGGTGTTATATATCGGTATTGCGACAACTGCACCTTAACTGATAACTGATGTCAGCTACTGTATTTCTGCTGCTGTATTCCCGAACCCTACGTGCGCATTTGGGAACTTGGATCTTGCAACTGAAATGCCAGTAAATCCAAAGAGGTACAGTAAACTTGTTCTACTTTCTTAAGGGTCTTATTGCATCCCTTGTCTTGCGTGTTTGCGTTGCGTTGCCTTGCTATAGTGACAAGGGTGCAGTACAGGCCCATGGCAAAAAATGTAGTGAGATAATGTTTATATTGCTTTGAAGGTTTTGATGTGCCTATATTGCTGAAGAAACATTACAAATGCGTTAAATTGTGTGCAATGTCTGTAAGTGTTAAGTGCAATTCGTCCTAGTGCAATTAGTAAATTCGTATATATTGTTAATTTGTATTTGTTTAGTAAATTATTTGTATTCTATTTTTGTTTGCCAGTTATTATAGAGTTTGAGCAGTTCGAAGTGAGTTGAAGCTCGAAGAAGATGCGTAATAAATTGCAAAGTAACTCCCGTCAATCTCTCCACTGGTGTTTCTCGTTGTCTCTCCACTAGGCAGCTATAATGGCTGCTTTCATAATACTATTATGCAAAGAGAAAGGGATTGAAGCATAAAGGGCAAAGGGGGGCTTTCTTTCCCCTGGAGAACAAAAAAAAAAAAAAAGGAAAAATAACGAATAAAAAATAAAGAAACAGAAGAAGAAAAATTAACATCAGCATCTTTTAACAATTCACTCGGTGTTTGTCTTATATACATGCGGTAAGTGAAGCCTTAAAAAATGTCATGTCTAGTGATATGGGAGGCAATATGGACCAAAATTATCTCCGCGCCACGCCAACTCGTGGATATCGCGAAGCTCCCCCCCCCCCCTAAACATATTTTGTCCGATTGAATTTTCTTCTGCTGACACCCATAGATTGAATATTTAAACATGTTTTAATAGAAAAAAATCCTGAGGAGAAATGGCACAGTAGTCTTCTTCAAGCTCGGGAAAACCAAATGAAAAGGTGTTAAATGAAAAGGTGTAATAGTTTTAGAGACCCCACTCCCTGCATCACAAACATTCTTGGCTTCAGAATAAGGCAGTTAACACAGGAAAACGCGACGTTTGGAACATTATATACTAGCTGGAGCTAAAATGAAAATCAGTTTTGTTTTTGCTTTGTTTTACGTGCATAAAATGTTTTATAATTCTAATATTACATTAACAGCAATAATATTTGGCCAAAAAGAAATAATAAACAAAATAAATACAAATAAAAACAACCATTTTTATTAGACTCTGCTAAAACCTCTTCTGTGCGATTTCGAATGAATGTTCAGTGTGTCGCAAGATCTGTTTATAAAAGTTCGTGAAAATTTTGCAAATACATGGATGATGGAATTAATCGAAGCCACAGCTTCGATTGTAGGAATTGCTCGTTCAGTCACGTGTTTTCGTGCCTTCGTAAGCGGTCGGTGCGGATGAATATTAAATCATGTTCCGTTTGGATTCATATTGCAATCCCGAGCTGTTCGTTCGTACAATGGAACAGCTGCGCAGTCATGTTAAGTTGTTCCGTAGGGGGATTTTCAACAAAGTTTAACTATTTCTATATAAGGGGATTTGCTCGAACAACTCCTGTATAGTAAGGTGGTAATGTGCAAATAAAGAAGTAGTTCCACAATCAAAGGTATTGTTCTGCATTGAAGGCTTCCTCTCTGGTTGAAAAAAGTTGAAAAAAAAAATACAGTTTGAAAACAATTTATACCGTTCAGGGATTTCAAAATAAATTTCAAAGGTTGCATTTTCCAACATATGCCACTTTTTTTGGTCGGAACTGCTTCATCAAGCAACTTCGTCGACCGTACTCATTTCAGTTTAATGTAAGCAAGTCCACTAACTTACGTTCATGCATAAACGCAAACGCATGCAGCTAGCTATATAGTGTACGTTCTGTGTCGTTAACGTGATGGCGACAGTAACCAAGGCCAGGGAACGATCCACCAATTTTAAGATATTCAATTTGTCGTTCATTTCATCACCCTGTATGAGTTGTTAATGGCTTCTCTATTGTATTTTCAATGTTTGAAACAAAGGAAAAGACTGTCTACCCACGGTTGTCGTAGTTCTCAGTAAAGGACTAACGTTATGCATCGACGGTCGCGTAGTTGCTCCCAATACATTTGTATAGGAAGCAATTACGCGACTCTCCATACATACTCTAGTCCTTTAGGCTTCACTGAGGACAAAAGTTGTCGTAGTCTTACTCAAACACAGTTACGAAGGCCTAAAGCCAAACATTGCAGAACAAAACAACTCTAACATTAACACTTAGTCGTGTCCTAGTGCAAAAGGTGCGCTCAGCGTATATAGCCCTAGACACTGCAGATACAATCTTGGACAAAATAATTTGTTGGGACACCCCGCCCCCCCCCCCCCCCCCCTTCTATTCCAGTGTTGGTTGACCGCTGTTATGCTGTTCACGGCAAAGAAACATTCTTCTTGACACAACATTGGGAGGGGAAAAGGGGGTTGCATGTTAGGGTACTTCAGGCAGTTTCATGTTACCCTACTTCAATTAAAATTTACGGATAACATAAGAAGTGTCCCAACCGGCAACGGTTCTGTCCAAGACTGTCCGAGAATTTCGAGAAGTCAGATAGGTGCGCTGCCACCGGTAAGAAGTTACGCTTTGCTTATGGTTATTTGGTTATTTTATGACAGGTAAATGATATGCTGGTCATTACATGGAAGTATTTCCTGGACCGGATTTAGCTTGTGGAGTCCTGGACCCGGATTATATTGGACCCTTTTCACAAATGTTGGGAGGGACCTACATGAGAGGACCCTGGGACTAAGCCCAAGCAAGTACCACCAAAAATGGCTTGAATACTTCAATTCTTCTGCCACATCCTTTCTTTTGAGCAAAGGGACATTAATGATATTGTCCCACTTGCTTTGCCTATTTTAATTCAGAGATATGGTTGTGCCCGGCCTACCTGCCACCTTGACGAGGTTGGGGGTGTAGGCTTAGTTAAAACCAAGTCTACCATTGGTTTGGAAAGCAACTTTCAACTAAAAATGTTAAGAAACTGCTTCGGTTGAAAGAAGGCATAACAAACTTGTTACCAGTTGTAATACAACATGAAAAATACAGCCTGAGATGCAAAATTGGCTGCAAAATGTGTTCCAAACCAACCGTACCTAACAATCTACCAAAGTTATGAAAGAAAGTCTGGCTTGCAGAGTTACTTAGCAATCTTATGGTAGATCGTGGCCCCTTTTCGATAAATTTCTCGTCTCAAACTATCGGTTTGAAAAAGAATGACTCTTCTATCCAGGAAGAGAATTATTCCACCCGTTGCGATTGTTGATTTGTGCGTCTAAAGAATGCATACTTTTGGTTTGTAATGAAATTTATCCTACGGTCGCCCTTAATTTGTTAAAAATCCTCAAGAGTATAGTTGGCTTCTGGAAAAGGTCTTAAACAACCTTAGAACACTCAAAAAATTAAACGTTTTTATTGAATTCGGTCTCAAAAATGTATCTCTTGGGACCCAGACAATCTTGGACAATAACTTGTTGGGACACCCTGCTCTCCCTTCCAATGTTGACCACTGTTATGCTGTTCACGGCAAAGAGCCATGGTCTTCTTGACGCAACATTGGGAGGGGTAAAGGGAGTCTTATGTTGGCCTACTTCAACTAAAATTGACAAATAAAATGTAAAGTGTCCCAACAGTTTTGTCCAAGATTGTAGTCTACTGTTTGTTAGGAAAGTCAAGTAAGTCTAGGGTCAATACTTTTGCATAGCGCTAGGCCTGTGTCACCACCAATAGTGTATCACACAGTCTCAGGCAAAGTGTAACTAGGTACAAAGATTTTGGGGCAATTTTACATCCAGGATGGGCAACTGATTAAAAATAATAGCTTATCGATATTGTTACATCCAGGTGAATACTTTCATTTAAACATCAGTGTTTAGTAGGATATATAATGTTACTGCTTTATCTCACATAGATCTCCCCAAACAAGTTGCAAGGAACAATGCCCCCCTTCCCCTCCCCCCTCCCCTGCATATGTGGGAAATATTCCACTTTTGTTGGGGAACCAGTTCCAACAATATGCTTCATTTTGTTCATAAGAAAGTCCCAAGTGTACACATTTTCAAGGCTTCGATTAGTACTTGCTATGCAAGTACAATTGTCTAGTTTTAATTTTTTTCTTGCGCACAGGTACTAATATCATGAATTCGAATGTGAAAGTCTAACTGAGTGTGTCGGTTGAATACTACCCGAGCGATGAGCTCAAGATGAGTGAAATCAGAAATTTTACATTATTTGTCGAGTAAAAGTGTGAGCCCTTTGTCCAGATTTACATGGTCCTTCTTCAGTAACGATAATCAAAAGAAAGTAACGATTTGCTACAACACTTAAACGTGTTTTTCCTTAAAGTTACACCTTTAGTGTGTGGATTAACACAGAAGTCTGCAATAGCGATACGCTGGATCAACGATTCATGTCCTACATTTCAAAACTCAAATTGATGCCGTTTATTTCGCGTGAAGTGGCTACCCTATTTCAATGAAAGTATTAAATTATCCACGCTGAGACTGAGGTTTAATGTTACTTTAGCCAATGAGTCATTTAGAACTCCCGCTATAACAATTGAACCATTTGTTGTCGTTATTTTTACTGAAATGAAGCAAATTGTATCAAGAATTGCCGTTAGGACTTCTTAATTTGCCTACACTGTTCGAATGGTCATTTCAAGTTCTCTTATAATTTGTGGAAAACAATGTTTATATGTTATTGTTATAAAGCCAATGAAAATTCCCAAAAAGGACGCTTAGAGAAAAATTCTGTCCATTAGTGGGAATTCCGAGCCCATCCATATAGAAAGCCCCGTCGCTATCAAGAATGACAATGGTTACAAAAGGCAAAGAGTAAGGGAAATACCGACGAGTCCCGTAAATAGAAAGTTTATTAACGCCATGAAGGGTAAAAGGATAATTAATCAAGGACAACTTTTCAAACGGACTTGTCTAAGGAAAAAGGGAGATAGCTGCTTTGTCTTGGTAGTATTGCTGTGAATCTTGGAGACGAAATACATGGAGGTGTTATCTTAGTTGTTGTTTTAGTAAAGTTTTCAGCTAACGTATTGCTATACCCAGTATAGTTTAGCTGTTGCTACCGGGGATTTGCAATACCCTCCTTTTATTACAGTGGTTGTTGAGTAAATGTGCACTTTATTCAAGCTTTTACATAAGGTGTATTTTATGTGAGCACTTGAACATTGCCCACGGCCATTAAAAATTGACATTCTTATCGCTTATCTGAACAACATGCAATACTCTTTGCCTTAGTTTACTAGCAGCAAGTGTGTATATGTGTGTTCATCCATTGACGTGAGCTGAACATCCACAAGATAACCAAATATTAAATAACAAGGACGCATTTCAAAAAGTTAATTAAAATCTCATTGGATTTCGAGGTCGGAGATCTTCCTTCCGATTGACTCTCGATACCTCTGACCTTTGGTAAGCAGCATCACATCTCCCCTTTCTCGTAATTTTATGTTATTTGCAATTGCCAAAGAGCAAAGCAAGATTTAAGAGCTAAGGGCCAGTTGACGTAAATTTGCACCATTTAAATTTGTACATCTTTAATATTTCGTCTGAAATCTTTGGTTAAGTTCTGTGTTTTTCCTTAAATTTTACTCCTTGATCGAGAATTTTGTGTATATTTTGAAGTTTACAATCTTCTGTTTTCGTTTTGTTTATGATGTGCGGTTAGCTATTTCGATTTCATGATGTATGGCAGCATTTAACAAGGGCCATAACATAATCAAAGTATAACTAACTATGGGTTATTGGTCTCCTGTGGGCTGGGGGTTGCAGAATATGCACACGACATTCCCCACATGTACTAAGAGGAGACTTAACGGGGGAACTTGCATAGTATTTGAACTGTATGACACTATAACATTTCGGTTAGGTATGTCCTTAAATCTTTTCTACCTAACGGACTGACTGGATAAGTGTAAGTCTAAGATAAATATTGAAAATGGTTTAAACACCGGGACTAGATAGTCCAAATACAATTCATTTCAATAAAAAAACAAGTCTCCATTATATGCCTGAGGATATTTGATTTAGAAAAAAGATAACCTAACCCTAGGGAAGAGCAATGTTTTTGTGAAGTCAACTGATGCATTAAGGGCATGTTTAAAACGAAAACGCATACGGACTGCCACTTTACCACAGCATTTGCGAATACCTGAGCCTTTTAGAAGGTTTTGTGATCTGAGTCTCGTTTTACAGGTCGAAAAAATTGTCCATACTAGGAACTGAGATAATGGCAAGACGATGTGCCTGACTTGTTTGTTAAATAAGACATTGGGGTGTTCTTTTATGGAAGCAAAACATCTGCATGCATAACATGTATGTATGAAAAGGTGTCTTCTACCGTTAGACCGAGCAAGCCATTCCATGGCTGTCCCTTCGGGCTCGTTGTTGTAGAATATGCCCACGGTATTTTTCGCCTAACGTAAGGCTAGGCCGCTAAATAGAAACCAAACCAAAAGTTTGGATATTACTTTAACATAAATTCAAACTTTGAACTGTTTACAGAGTTGACTGACACTATAAAACACATTCGTGTCAGCGTGTCGTTTTGTATCATCTAAGTAACAAACTTCCTATCTACGGAATGGTTTTGTGTGCTTTGATGAATAAATGGATTTAATTTTACCATGTTCATTACAAATGGTTCCCAACTATCAGAGCTTTTGCATAAGTACTTTGCAAACTATCACACTTTTCGTTGTGGTCCTGATGTCTTGTAGAGTGCACCCGGTCTTTAAATTCACATTGACCGTAATTCATGTTTTGAAAATCCCGGAATATCCCCAGTGACCCACTATATTGAAGCATTTAGCTGCATTTTTCATCTCTATTTCCTTCTCTTCCAAGTTTGTGCCAATCTTGACACCAGTCAACTACAGTTTGGTTTTGAAAAATCTCGTGTCATGAAATTCCCGTTTCTCACTAACAAAAGCTTCAAAATTTCGTTATTTGTTTAAAAAATGCTTTACTTGATTTTAATTTCACCTTGGTAGACTTTTCCGAGCTTTGGTGTTGACAAATAAGAAATTTGCCATATGTGACACCAGATCGTCAAGTGACACCGGTAACTGCTGTGCTATTTTTATACGTTTTCTTTCAAGAATATCTAAATTTTCCCCAATATCAGCCCGAGACCTTCATCAGACCTTCATGAATGTCATCAGAGAGCCTCAATTCCTTGACGTTCGATAAAGTAGAAACAACGATCTTTGGTCGCAGTTTAATCTCAGATTTTTCAATGGGAAATATACATTATTCACTGGTCGCCCAAATCTTCAAATTTCTTTACAGGACATCCCAATAGAAAATTTTCTGCAAACACAAGCTTCATATTTTCTTTACTTTAGAAAG